>VZQC01007495.1:656691-722144 GCA_009823505.1 Rhizomys pruinosus
TGGGGGGGCGGGTTTGAATCCCCTAGCCAACATCTCCTAGGCAGAATAATTCATTGCTACATTTTAAAACTTTCAGAAATAAAGCATGTATTTAACATGTCATCAGTGGATTTCATTGAAAAGAAACTTGCTTTACAAATAGAATTAAAATCTGGACTATCACTTGCATTACTTAATGTAGAAAATATTTGTTGTTAGCCTTGATTTTACCCCCAAAGTTGCTTTTTGAATGTGGCAGCTATATATTTAAAAATATTTCCGGTAAGATTTGGCTGGTGTTAAATTACATATGAACTTAAAAGATGGTTTATTTATATTTGATTTTAGAGTAGAACTGAACAAGACATGTGGAAGCTTTCCAAAACAGTCAGACAGCCGTCACCCACATTTACAGATGGATGGGTTTTTTACAATGTGTTAAAGTGTTTTGTTGAACTTTTGTTGTTCTCATCATTTCAAAACAAGATCTCACATTCATTATAGCTCAGACTGGCCTGGAACTATTGGTATACTAGGCTGGCCTTGAACCCATGGGGATTCTCTTGCCTCTGTCTCCTGAGTGCTAGATTACAGAAGTATGTTTTCTGCCTGACTAGAATAATGTAAAGTGATAAAGTCTCACACAGAACTATGCAGGACTCAGCTGCCTATGGTTGACATCTACCCAGATCATTCTATCTCTTTTCATTGCTACTCAATCCATCTATGGGCAAGCCATTATTAGAGCTGAAGTTTCTTTTAGAATCCATGTAGACATACCTGGTTTGAATCCTGGGTGTGTTAGTTATCAGCTCTTTGGGCTTTGGGAAGATATTTAACTTCTCTTGTCTTGAGCCTTCCCTAGTTAAAGCAGAATGAGAATACATTCACAAATAATCAAAAAAAGTGAATAATTAACACAATATTGTAAATGTAACAAAGGTTTCATAACTAGATATTATTACTTAAGAAAGGCAGAATATGTATCACAAGGATTTTCGGGTTTTTTTACTTCATATTCCTGTAAAGTGGTTGTTTTCTTCTCTAATTTTTATTGAAGTTTGTTGCATTTCATACAACTTTTGTTAATCAAATTTAGATGTATTCCCCCTTCCATGCCCTCTACCCCACCAGAACTCGTGCATTCTGCAATACATGTCTTACATCTTTTTCTCAGTAACCTATAAGACATAGGTATAGGAAAAATTTTTCTAAATCAGATAGTAGTTACATAGTAAATAAGGCCAACAATCAACAATTGGGACATCATTAAACTCAAAAGCAAAAGAAACAATCAAAGAAGTGAAGAGAAAACCCATAGAGTGGGAAGAAACCTTCAACAGTGATATACCTGACAGAGAATTAACATCCAGAGTATATAAATTACTCAAAAACAAAGGAGCAAGAAACAAATGACCCAATCAAATAATTGAGTAAAGAGCTGAACAGAGACTTCACAAATGAAGATATAAAGATGGTAGAGAAACATCTTAAAAAGTGTTCGCGGGCTGGAGAGATGGCCTAGCGGTTAAGAGCGCCGACCGCTCTTGCAGAGGACCCGGGTTCGATCCCCAGCACCCACATGGCGGCTGAGAACCATCTGAAACTCCAACTCCAGGAGAACTCCAGCTCCAGGGGAATCCGACGCCCACTTCTGACCTCCGCGGCATTGCACGACACGGGTGCACAGACTTGCATGCAGACAATACATTCGTACACATACAGAAATAAATAAAATTAATAAAAAAAATTAAAAAAAAGTGTTCGCTAATAATTAAGGAAATGCAAACTAAAATGGCTTTAAGATTTCATGTTACCCTGATAAGACTGGCTGTGATCAAGAAAACAAATAATATCAAATGCTAGAGAGGCTGTGGGGAAAGGGGAACACTCATTCATTGCTCATGAGAATGCAAATTCATGCAACCCCTGTGGAAAGCAGTGTGGACGTGTATAAAGAAATTTTGGTACATCTACATGGTGGAATTCTATGCAGTGGTAAAGAAAGATAACATGAACTTTGCATGGATGGAACTAGAGGCTGTTATGCTAAGTGAAGTAACACAGTCCCAGAAAAATAAAGGAGGTATGGTATCCCTCATTTGTGGATCCTCACATCAAATCCTTATTTATAAGGCAAAAATGAGTATTTGAGTATTTTTTTTCTCTTTTTTAGTAAACATAATACCTGATGCTGCTATGAAAAGTCCATTAAAACATACATCAAATTGCTATGTAATTTAAAGACTGTAAGGTAACATTTCTTCTTATGTAATTTAAAGACTGTAAGGTAATATTTCTTTTTACCTGCATGCAACTCTACTGTTAAAATGTGAGTCCCTAAACATGTTTTGGAATTAACCTATAGTTTATTTTCAGATGTCATAATTTTGGCTTATGTGTGGAGTAAATATGTGCATATTTTGGAGCAATATAAAATTAAAGGGAACAACAACAAAAGGCTTGTTCAAACAACAAACTAAAACAGTAAACTTCTGCCCAAAACAGTAAACTTCTGCATCCAAATATTTTGAAAAGACTGAGGTAAAGATACAGGGATTTTTAATATTACTATCATTTCAGAAGAAGAATTTATTTATTTATTGAGCCTTCCCTAATTAAAGCAGAATGAGAATACATTCACAAATAATCGTAAAAAGTGAATAATTAACACAGCATGGTAGCTCATTTGTTTTATATTATGCTTACATTTGTTTACTACTGTCATCTTAAAGATCTAAAAAAGTCATTCTCTGAGGGAGCCTCAAAAGCTAATTCCTTATTATAAACAAAACTCTAGGTCATCTCATGCTAAGAGTTGGACCAATATAGTTTTTACAACTGAATAGTATCCTGTTTTGAACTACACAACTGTGAAAGTATGTTAGAAAAAACACAGCTGACTAGACACCAAATTATGCCATCTGTGTCACTAATGTATACAAAACAAAAAGGACTATTGTTGGACTGTCTTGGGAAAAGTTAAACAAATTCATATTGTCAGTTATCTCTAATTTATTGTGGTAATGACATCTAGTCTATTCTTACCTTAGCTTTTTGGAAGACTCTTTTCTTTAAGCCTAGAGATCCAGTAGCCTTCTACATTTAAACTTTACAGAGTCTTGGAGAAACTATATATTTTTTCTCTTGGTCTGTTGTTTTGCTCCAACATTCCCTACCCTGGGACATCTTGAAGGCAGGGATAAGACATAGTCACAAAGCTAGTTACACCCAGCCATACCGCTTCTGGGTATATACCCACAAGACTCATCCTACTCCAAAGATAACATGCACATTTATGTTTATTGCAGCTCTTTTCACAATAGCGAAGGGTTGGAACCAAGCCAAATCCCCCTCAACTGAGAACTGGATAACAAAAATGTGGTACATCTACACAAAGGAGTTCTATGCAGCGGTAAAGAAAGATGACATCATGAGATTTGCAGGTAAAAGGATGGAATTTGAAGCCATTATGCTAAGTGAAGTAACACAGTCCCCCCCCCCAAAAAAAATGGGGAATGGTTTCCCTCATTTGTGGATGCTAGTACCAAATCTTCCAATTGAAAGAAAAGCTGAGCAATGTTATCATTATATTACTTTCTATCTGAAAGCAAGTGTGATTTTATAATATGACTATCTTAATTAGCCTTAGAATTAACTTACCACCTACTTTCAGGCATGGTAATTAGTGTACATGGGCAGAAAGTATATATTCATATTTTAGAGTAATATAAAATTTAAAAAAATATCTGAACGTCTGAACATAATAAAAAAAGAAAAACAAAACAAAACAAGACAAAAACCCCGCAAATGCTTGTTGGTCTAATACATTTTAACTTCTTGGAGACCTGTCATCTTAAGGAGATGTCTTCCTTTCAACAGTCTTCAAAGTTCTCGTACCACAAATGCTACCATTCTATAAATTTCAAGGAAGCTAAAAATAAAGCCAAAGAAAGTAAACAAAGGGCTTAGGAGTCTTGATGCAAGATAATTATTTATTACCTTTCTCTAAGTCTACTATGGTATTGAAAATTAACTTTTAGAAAAACAATTTTTAAATTATAGTTTTCTGGTTCTTTTTACCTAAAGCTATCTGTTTATACATGCAATGTTGAAGACTGAAGAGGAGAGACTTTTCATTCGAATTAGTGTTGGAAGGACTAGGAGTCTTGTGCTTGAAGTTTAGAATAGGCAATTAAAAATTATTAGACTTCTGCAAGAGTGGTCGGCGCTCTTAACCGCTAGGCTATCTCTTCGATCCCCAGCACCCACATGGCGGCTGAGAACCGTCTGTAACTCCAATTCGAGGAGAACTCCAGTTCCAGGGGATTCCGAGACCCTCTTCTGACCTCCGCGGCATTGCGCGACACGGGTGCACAGACCTACATGCAAACAGTACATTCATACACATAAATAAATAAAATAAAATTTTAAAAAAATTAAAAAAAATTATTAGACTTCTTTTCTATGTGAGAGCTTATGAGTTTTTATTCTGTTCTTTGGTGTTGTGCTTGAGTGGAGATCGAGTTGAAGTAATGGATTTTTTTTGGAGTCCACTGAAAGATTTGCATTTGATGAGTTCTTTAAGCTAATTCTCTCTGTTCAAAACCTCCTATAAAGGTCATATGTTTTTGTGTACAATGTTCATAAAATCAAAGTCATATAAAACTTGCTTAATTTTATAAAGCCATTAAGCATACAGACATAGGAAAAGAATATAGTACATCCTTCTTTTTGGCCTGTGAGCCAACAAAAACATTTTGAAAACATAGTCACAAACTATGAAAGCTAGATGAGCCTGGACCCCAAAGTATTACCAGGTCTAAATGACCATGGGTGCCAACCCTGAATACTTTACCCCAGCGAATCCATCACAGTCAAGGAGGAATGGAAAATAGTCAAAGGAAACACAAATAGGCTAAAAGAATTCATGTCCACCAAACCAGCCCTACAGAGAATACTCAAAGCAATACAAGAGAATAAGATAAGAATGACTAAACCCAAAAGGTTACAGAAGGGAAACAAAGGAAGGTATAAGCATAGAAACAGAAAATAGGACCAAAGTAACAAGCAAATTAAAATAAGAGCAACTAGTACACATCTTTCAATAATAGCTTTAAGTATCAATGGCCTCAATTCATCAGTCAAAAGACATGGGCTTGTGGAATGGATTAAAGAAAAAAACCCATCCTTTTGTTGTCTGCAAGAAACTCATCTCATCTTGGAAGATAGGCTCTACCTTAAGGTGAAAGGATGAAAAAAAATATTCCAAGCTAATCCCACTAAGAAGCAAGCAGGTGTCAGAATTATAATATTGGACAAAATAGACTTCGAATTAAAACTAATCAGAAGAGATAAAGAGGGTCACTTTTATCTAATCAAAGGAGCAATTGCCCAAGTTGATATTACAATCAGGAATATATATGCACCAAACTCTGGTTCACCCAATTTCATAAAAACAATATTACAGTACTATGAAACACAGGTTAAGCTCAACTCAGTAATATTAGGGGGCTTCCAAAACCCACTATTTCTAATAAATAGCTAGAAGCTGAATTTAAAATACAATAACCTTCTCATATATGATTAAATCTACCTATTTGCTTTTAAAATCTCTTTTCTCTTGACTAGATAATGACTCTTTCTTAAGAATTTTAGAATAATAATCCCTACCTAATATACCAATGAAAAATATGTTCACCCCCAAATTAATACAGAATTATTCTTATTCAACAGTACTGAGCAAAATCCATTCAGTTTCTTGGAAAACTATTAATATTAATTATCTGCTCTATTTTTTTCAGAAGGAGACTATAAATCAAGTGAAGGAATCATTACACAGTGCTGGAATATGGCACTGTCTATCCAGTGGGCAAAACTTTTAGCTGCCATTTCTGCTTTCAAATAATTTCTTAATTAACTTCTTTTCAATTTACTAAACTACTCACCCTATAGGGCTATCAATATTTACATCTATTTAAAATGTCGTTAGTGATGACTCATTCTGTTTTTATTTCAAAGCATTTGATCTCATACAGAATCACCTGGCCTCCAGAGATGGAAATCATCATACTAGTTGTCTTTTCAATTATCACAGGAATAAACCCAACAAATTATGTAATCATGCTCTGATTGCCAGTCAGTGGACATCATCATCCTTAGAGAAATCAAACCTGGATATTTGTCCTAACGAACTTTGGCAAATAAAATAACTTACATAAATTTCTTTGGTCTTTTTAAATTGGCTCATATGTATGTTAATACTTTTAAAACTTTATTTTTGCTACTGCTCAAACACAAAAATCTGCTCAAGCTATTTAAAGTACAAGTCAAAACAAACAGTTGTCTTGCTTATGTATCTAAAATCTTTTTTTCTTTTTTTCCAGTTTTGAGAAGTTAGTGTCTCTCATGACATTCCCCATATCGCTCCAAGAACAAGCCACAATTATACTAATTCATTTATAAGTCAAAATTTAATACATAAACAAAAGGGAGAACTAAGGATTAACTTGCCCAGGAACAATTTATAATTTAAATCTTTTAGAAGCAACTTATACTTTAAATTTTTAAATTGTTCCTCTCAGTTTTCTCCCCTACCATCTGTTGAAAAACATCTTTTAAAAGGGTTTATCAAAATCCATGCTGTTATATAAAGTAAGTTAAGGGCCAACTAATTCCTGGATCTGGTTTCTCTCATTAATTGGAGAATCTGCATCTGTGCTTTCTCCTACAGGCCTCCCTAGATCAGAGTGTGACTGGTAAAGCCATACCAGAAAACATTACTTTGGGAATTGAGGCTTTTTCCTGAAATTCAACCACATATGAATAGCTGTCATATTCTGTGTGCCTATTCCTCCAATGCTGCCCTGCCCACACCACCCACTTTAGAGACCTAAGATGACATCGTACTAACCTACAAAGATCCTCTAGTACACTGTCTATAATCAGCCACTACCCATAACAACCCTATAGGACATGCTTCTTCATTTAAAAACAATGAAATGGAAATTGAGGCTCTAACTTTTCTAAAATGTACAGAATCTGGACTAATGACTTTAAGTTAACCTGTTAAACTCAATTCACCTTGTGTCTCATAACTAGGAAATTTCCTGGGAGCCTCAAATTGGTACCACACCTAAAAAAGATAATAAATAAATCTGGGTCTGCTTGAGAAATAACATACCAAAATGCTAAAAAAAAGAGTGTGCTTCTCTTCATTGAACACAGTGGAGATTGAGAAGGATGCTTGAGATTGGTTTAATGAGATATTCTAGAACAAGGGCTGAAAAGCAGCATGGCCTGTTGAATAAGGGTTGAATCCAAACTTACACTTCCCCAATGAAATAGGAGAAAGCAGTTGACTAAAAAATGTCAGCATACCCTTTCTCAAGAGCAAAGATGCTTCCAAGAGATATCTTGGGGAAAAGTTCAGGCCCACTCTTAAAAAGTAAATTTACTGGGAACGCTTTGCTCCACATTCTTCTTGCTTTCATGGTTTGCGGTGAGAAGTCAGTTGTAATTCTGAAGGGTTTCCCTTTGTATGTGACTTGTTTTTCTTTTGTGGCCTTCAGGATGTACGGAGACCACACTTGCAAGTATACAGATGGTCTCTGGAATGCCAGAGAATGTCACCAAAGGCCACTAAACCAATAAAGCAAATATAGGTCTCCTTGATTCAAGCAAGACTCTTCCGTCAGCACCAGCTACACCTCATCTGCCTGCAAATACTGTGCAGCAGTGGCAGCCATATGTATGTATATCCCAAATCTAACTGGCTATTAGCTCTCTCCTTGGAGGAATAACCCATGGCTGATGCCACAAGCTTACATACTCTAATGGTTAGGAGATGTTATAAACCACATAAAGACCCTGTCATACTTAACAGAAGAAAATGTAATTCATGGATTAACATACCATCCAAAGTGTTTATACCAAAGTAACCTACCATAACAATTAGTACTGTTTAAATACCTATATATCTAATTGCATGTGCTTCATTAGTAGGATCGAAAGGCTATATATTATACTGTTTAAATACCTATATATCTAATTGCATATGCTTCATTAGTAGGATCGAAAGGTTATGCCTGGACAAGCTGTCAGCCCATGAAAGAAAACAGCCAGAATTGACTAGAGACAAAGACAACAGCTCTAGAGAAAGTAGACTGTTTTGCTTCTCATCCACCTGTACCCCTTTTCTAAGCCTAGGGAACAATCTGTGGAAGAGGGGGCGCAGTAGAATGTAAGGGCTGCGATTGGGGTGAATGGTGAAACTACAACAATATAAACTGGACACACATTTTATCAACTTGATTGAACATACAAGCCCCCCCCCTGCTGGATGGTGGGACCCATGAGCTGTGTGGGTTTGGGCACAACTGCTCGCAAATTGGTTTTACATGAAGGATGCTTGTACTCACAAATCATCACTTATTGTTTAAAAAAATGAAAACAAAACAAAATAAAAAACCAGAAAGATGCAGAAAAGTTACGGCAGAATGCATGATCTGGGGTGGGTAGGGGTGGGGTGGGGGGAAGGGAAGGGGATATATGCCTGAACTGAATTGGAAAATGATGTATGAAATACACAAAGCATCAATAAAAAAAAAAAGTAAATTTAATAGTGAGACTTTTTTGTTCAGGCAATTTTAATGTTGGCATAGTAAAGCCACAGCTCAGCAACACTAGGATGACTCACTTGAGCCTGCCTCAAAACCATGAAATCATTAAATCCAGCTACCTTCTTGCTCACTGAAGCAGGGCCTCCCAATCATGACTGACTCAAGCAAAGCAGACTTGTCTGACATCTCCCTTCAGAAACCAGAGCTAGAGTTGGTCACCCACCAGAGCAGATATATCCATGACAGTCAATGCAGATGCAATAACCACCACAGACAATGATCAGCAAGGCTAAGTCATTGCTCCAAGTGCTCTCAGGACAAAATGCTGAAGTATGGGCTCGGCACTGTGATAAGCTGAAGGAAAGTGGATCAACATAATCCATTCAAGATATGCCTTCACAACCCTGCATGTTCATGGAGCCATCCATAAACAAAGGTGACTCAACACCAGAGGGCAGAGAATAAAAAATGAAAGAGAAATCCTTCGGTTGTTAGAGTTTATTTGGAATCTCTATCAAGCGGCATTGATGCATCACAAATGCCAACTGAAAGGAGGTGATTCTAAACAGCAGCCAAGGAGGCTGCCTATAAACCAAGCACCACAGCTGGTCCTGAGTCAGCTCCTAAGATCCTCTGAGCATCAGAATTTCCTCCATCTCTAAAACACACTGAAGATTATACAAAATGGGCCATAAACAAAGGAGAACCTAAAAGACAAGGAAGGTGGTTTGAGCCTCTACATCTACATTATAGACTTTTTCTCCCCATCAATGTGGGAACTCAGTTAATAGGACAATATCACGAATTAACACACTTAGGGGAAACTGCTTTGAAATGCCTGCTGAGCCACTACTATTTTATGCCTAGACTTCTAACCCTATGTGCCCAAGACAGTGCAAGATGCAAAACATGTGCACAAAACAGTGGGGACCAAGGTGAATACCCAACTCAAAAGTACAAACTACTGGATTGATGTCCTTTGAAGATCTGGAAGGAGACTTTACAGAAATAAAGCCTTGCTGAGGGTACTGATCTTTCCTTGCATTCATCTCTTATCTATTCAGGATGGACTGAAGTCTTTCCAAACTGCATGGAATGAGTGCCAATAAATAATAAACAAATGGAAACTTCACACACAGCTTATAGGCACCAAAGTTCAAGGAAAGTTAAACACACAAACTGGACCTTAAAATCTACTTTGGTAAGTTTTTCAAGCACCCTGAATTGACAGGCTAATTGTGGTTCTATTCCAAATAAGGTACACTCAAATCTTTCAGGCTACTCCCCTTTTGAAATTTGTTATAAGAGAGCATCTCCTGTGATTCAGCCCAGTCTTTTCCATGGTGGGCCATGCAGAAAACTTGTGAAGAAAAGCACAGCACACAGACACATGGTAAGGTATAAATCCAAATACAGAGGGGCTGGAGAGATGGCCTAGCAGTTAAGAGCACGGACTGCTCTTGCAGAGGACCCAGGTTCGATCCCCAGCACCCACATGGTGGCTGAGAACCGTCTTTGACTCCAGTCCCAGGGGAATCTGACGCCCTCTTCTGAGGCATTGTACGACATGGGTGCACAGACCTACATGCAGACAATACATTCATACACATAAAAAATAAATAAAATCTTAAAAAATCCAAATACAGAATGGCACTTTATTCAAATGCTATGGATCATATATATGCAACATAGCATCAGTTTCCAGGCTCCAAGCCCAGACCTCTGTATCATTACAGCCCAATTAATGGGCGCTGGTTGGAAATATTAGCTCATGCACACCTAAGCTCAGATTAGATTAACCTATACTCTCAATAGGAAAGTTAGGAAACTCAAGAATGTCCAGATACCTCCTACCTAGCTCCTCATGTCACATCAACAGAGAAACACTAGAAAGGTCCCTGATTTCCTTGGGAAACTGCACCCTTATCAGCCAAGAGATAAAGTATAGATTAATATTGTAAAAAGGAACCATTTTAGCAAGATAGGAATGGTCTTCATTTATTGTACTGGCAATTCCCACTGTTAATATTGGAAGTGTTACCCATGCAATCATCAGAGCCAGGTAGAAAGAGCCATATCCCCAGCAGGAGCAGAGATGCAGACAAGGGAGCTGTATCTGGATAGGCCACTGCAGGTCACACTGCAGAGACAATGGGACTCTGCTCAAGGACATCATCCTTTGTTGAATGTACTTAGAAGCTAGTAGCAGAAGAATAATTCTATAACACCATTCCAGTCTCAACCCTGGAGGTTATTGGTAAATGTATGGTAGAAGCTTGAGGAATTCAATTGGAGAAACTTAGGAAATATGGTTCAAATGCCTTCCTAGTCCTATAAACATAATGGTACGACCAGTCTTAATCCTCTCTATAGGCCTAGTACAACAACAATCTGAGAGAACTAGAATGGTATAATGAATATGTTCTTTAGAATCTTTTGCTTTTTTATAATCATCTGCTCCCCCCCTAGTCCCAGGTAGCCCTTTGTATCCACCATGTTGCTGTAATTATTATTTCCACTGTAGTGATGGGCTCCATACTTCATGTATTAAACAAAATCTTCACTTTTAGAAGACTGGAAAATAGTTACATAACTAAGGCAAACTATAGGTATATCTATTTATGAAAAAGTTGCAGGAGAGCTTGTACAATCCCACTGGGAACCATCCTCATTGTTAATTACAGGGAACTCATACAATCCTCGTGATCTAAAACATATCTTGATATGCACCCCTGCTCTTCTTACCTAGACACATAAACTTCTTCTTTCTCAAGTTCATGACAGTGTTTCTACCAGAGCAAGATCTACCAATATTGGTCCAGTTTATGGACCAGAGCCCTCTCAACGAAGATACTTCCTTGCTCCTCCTTCCTCATCAGCACCTAAGCATCACTGAGTTCTTGACACTCTTCCCCAGCACTTCAGACACATAACTGACCATCCACTGCACCTTCTCTACTTCTACAAGTCTAGTTGCCTATGACTTTAAATTGGCCAGGAGACTACAGATCTCTGATGGGCCTTATCTGAAACTTTATGTAATTTACTTACAACTGCTCTTTCCATGTGAGTTGCAAAGATCACAGGGGCCCTTGATGTGTGAACTTTCCAGCTACTTTATTTTTGTGTGTGCTACCAACTGGACTGACATATATAATCTGGTCCTCCAGAGACCTCAAATTGCTATCTTACCTAGAGATCAACCATTGACTTTATATCATCCTACCAGCCTGTACCAGGAGAAATGTGCCCTGATCCTGATTCCACTTCTGGTAGGCTTAGGCATTTAAATGTCCACCTAATTGCTGGTCCTCCAAAGTCAGCTTCATTCTCATGTGGATGTCATTCTTCAAAACAGGAGAGGATTAGAAGGTTCCGAGCAAATCTGCACACCTCTGCACAACTTGGATGCGAACAGATCCAGGATAGGGACTGCACCCAGGTGGCTGGCACCAACCCAACTTCCTGAACAGACGGCATAAGGGTCTGTGCACCTCGGAGGTGACTAGATCCGGTACTGGCAAACCAGTGCCGCCCCCCACAAGGTAACAAAAGATACAGCAAACCCTCCACTCCACAGCCAACCTACAGGAACAGGCCTTCAATCCAATGAAGAAACACTTGAATTTTGCATGATTATAATCAACAAATCAAATCCACATGCAAAAGCACAACAAAAAATCAACAACATGGGGAAAGCAAATAATAAATACAAACCAAATTCTTTCAGTACTGTAAAAGATTCCAACAATGAGTTCTTCCTGGAAGTAACCCAGGACACATATCTTAAAAGAACAATCATAGAGATACTCAAAGAAATGAAGAAATGTAAAGAATAAATCAAAGAACTAAAGGGAGAGAATGGCAAACTCGGGAAGGAACTAGAGGGAGAGAAAGAAAAATGCCAGAAGGAAGTGGAAACACTGAAAAGATCTAATGCTGAAATGAAACAGGAAACTGACCAGAGAATCAAGGATCTAGAAGGAGAGAAGGACAAGCTCCAGAAGGAAATGAAAATACTAAATAAATCACAGGATGAAATGAAAAAGGGAAGCTAACACACATCTAATCAGGAAAGGATGGGAGAAAACTCAGTAACAGATTAGGTGAAGCAGAAAATAGAATATCAAGTCAGGAAGATAAGGTAGAAGAACTATAATGCTCAAGAAAACATTAAGAAAATTAAAAAAAACACACACACACACAAGAGTGGAACAATCAGGAAATGTGGAACACTATGGAAAGACCAAACCTCTGCATCATAAGGATAGAGGAAGGAGAAGAATCCCAGGACAATGGTATTGATCAGATCTTCAACAGAATAAGAGAAGAAAATTTCTCCAAACTGAAAAATGACAAACCCATACAAATAACAAAGCATATAAGGGGCTGGAAAGATGGCTCACTAGTTAAGAGCTCCAACTGCTCTTACAGAGGACCTGGGTTTGATTCACAGCACCCACATGGTGGCTAAGAAACATCATTAACTCCAGTTCCAGGAGAATCCAATGCCCTCTTCTGACCTCAGCAGCATTGCACAGCATGGGTACACCAACCTACATGCAGACAGTACACTCATACACATAAAAATATTAAATAAATAAATAAATAAATTTTTAAAAAGCATATAAAACACAAAATAGACAAGATCAGAAAAGAAATTCCCAACACCATATCATATTAAAAGTCTAGATGCCTAAAACAAAGACAAAATACTGATGGCCACAAGAGGAAAACAAGTTACATATAAAGGGAAACCCATCAGAATTCAGGCTGACTTTCCAGTGCAAACTATGAAAGCCAGAAGAATGTGGACCAAACTATTCCCAGTACTAAACTGTAGGCATTCTTTTGGGAGAAGCACTTAAAGAGTCAGCAAGCAGCCCCCAAGCCTTTACCCCTGCTGTTATCCTGCCAAACCTGTGAGGCCTGGACTGTCTTTGATCCCTTAGGGAAAAGCTTTGATCTGGAAAATGGCCTGGGGTTCCACTTGTCCCAACGGCCTGCTTTAGCCCCCAATTGTGTGTGTGTGTTCCAGTCCATGCAAGGATTTGTATAAAAGGCCTTGAGTTACAAGATTAAGTTGAGTCTTTCCTCCTGGACTTTGAGTCCATTTCCTTTTCACTCCAGTGACTTCTCACGGTTCCCTTCCCCTCCTTACTGGAGCTTAAGCCTACAGTTGTCAGCCTGCTGGCCAGAGACAATTCCAAGGCTTGCAGTCTTGCAGAGCTGCAAGCCTGGTCCAGGGAGGAAGAACATCTAATGGACTGCAGCACACACATAATGAACATTTAAAGGACCACCAGACACTAATATTTTAGATGACAAATGGCACCCAATGTGGGGCTCGACTTTCCACAGGAAACAGAAGATAAAAAGGTATTTTCTTGAGCTGTCTCTCTCAGCTCTCTTTTCCCAAGGGAAATTTCAGAGGGTTCAGCATAGGGAAGTAAACGCCCCTGAAAGGAAGTTTTAGGGTAGACGACTGGGCTATCAGTCCATTTCCACGAGAATCTTTTCGTGTCAAATTAGTGTTTTTAATCTGTCTTTCAACATCTCTCCTCTAAGGCCAGGCTGTCTGCCCATCTCAGTGAAAATTTCTTTTTCATGTGGGATAAGTCTTTGATCTGTCTTCTAGATAACTTTGGTTCCCCACAGACAGAGGATGGTCTGCAGAGCCATCAAATCCTCTGCTACTAAATATTTCTCTAACCATTAGCATTCTCTACCTTTCTTTACCATGGGAAACGAACAGGCATGCCAAAAGACCTGCAGACTAAGATCTTGGACCCACGTGGTGCAGAAGGCTAGGCAGCAAGAAGGAACGCCAGCATCTCTCAAGTTTTTGCCCCTCTTAGCCACAGTGAGACGATGTTTAGGGCCCTCCCACCAGGCCACACAAGGAAGGGAAACTAGCAAAATTAAATCGCAGACCCTCTCCTCCCAAGACCATGCTAAAACTCCCCCTGAAGACCCCAACAAGTTTCCCTCTGGAATCTGCCCAGCTCCAGACCCAGTGACAAAAGAACAAGAGAACAGGCTAAACAAAATATCCAAGCTTTGTCTGAAAGAACCAGAAGCAGCTTTCCCTTCAACCACTTCTCTCTATGCCACAGAAAAACTGTGCAAGATCAAGGATAACCAAGACATTCATTTACAGGCAAACCCATTAATGTAGCCCCAACTCAGACCTGCAAAAATTATAACAAAAATCATTTCTCAGGAAAGAAAGACACAGTGTGTGCCAGGATCAAGTGCGTGAAACAACAATTCCCAGAGTTCCTTGGGCCTGTCACGACCAAGTTAACTTCCTGTTGTGGCCATGTTCACTTCCTTTCCTTGGGAATTGTAGTTCCAAGCCAAGGAACTACAATTCCCAGAATACTTCAGGCCTGTCTCCAGACAGAAAAATTTCAGAATGGTCCCAATTCTTTTAAAAACAGGTTTTCCAGGGCTGGAGAGATAGCCTAGTGGTTAAGAGCACCGACTGCTCTTGCAGAGAACCCGGGTTCAAACCCCACATCCACATGGTGGCTGAGAACCATCTGTAGCTCCAATTCCAGGAGAACTCCAGTTCCAGGGGAATCCGACACCCTCTTCTGACCTCCGTGGCATTGCACGACATGGGTGTACAGTCCTACATGCAGACAGTACATTCATACACATAAAAAATAAATGAATAAAATTTAAAAAATAAATAAATAAAACAGGTTTTCCAAAAAATACACAGAGAAAATGTACCTTTAAACTTTATTTGCCCTCCCCTCCCCCCCTCCCCCCGGGATACTTGTTCAATATAATATGGCCATTCAAAACCTGTTAAGTTAAATTCCATCTCAAGCATGCTTGTTGATGTTTCTAAACCATGGGTACCCCAAAACATCTTTAAACAAATTGAGCACAATTGATCAATTAATAAGTCCTAGGTATTTCAAAGTCAATTAATCAATTAAGGATCCTAAACTATTCTAAAATTAATTTTAAAAGGTCCTGGACAATTTTGGAGTCTTTTAGATTTGTTTTCACCTTTTAAAATTCACTGGCCCTAGGACCACATGACGTAACCTACCACCGAGTGGAAATAACAAGTCATCTTAATTGATGTCTGTCTTTTCTTACCTAAATTTAATACCATTGTATTTCAGCAAGGCAGCTTTGTATGGAGATTTTCAAGCCAGTTGGTCTAGCAAAAAGCTAAAACTAATAAAGGCTCTTTAACAATTATTTGCCATTTTTAGGTTTTGGTTAAAAAATTAACTTGTGTAATTTTACTATTTACATAAATTTAGTAAAGGCCAACTCTAAAACCAAAATTGATTTTTCCCTAACTCAGGTCTGCCAGTATATTTAAACAGCTAATAAATTAGTTGATTTATTAAGTGTAAATATAAATTTACACATGTAATAATTTAAAGTTTTATTGAGTATGTACCGTCATCTACTAGATATGATCCACCAATATCCAAAAGATCTGTAAAACCCATTCTATAAAACTGATACCTTAAAGTTATACATCTAAGTGTTATAATTTATAAAGGTTAAAATTATATATATAAACTTTATTTCTGCATGATCCAGTCTTAATCAGGTAACTTAAAGATCACAAATATGTTTAATCAAGGTTTCTCTAACTTATTTTTACCTGTATCCAAAATCTATCCACACATTATATAATGGTAAGCTAAATTACTTATGTTGTTTAAAAATTGGTCTAATACGGTCAACATAAGTGACTGGTCACACTTAAATATATGTAAACTACAAGTTACTATTACTTTTACTTCTAATCCATACTAAACTTCCAGGTAACAGCTTTGACATTAATGTATATCCAATGTCTTTCTGTAATGTTATCTGTAACATCCCCTTTTTATCTACAAGATAATTTACTTTAAATGACTGTATTTCATCTCTTCACCAACAATGAACCTCAGAACATCAGTTCCTGTATAGTTTTCAAAAAGGGTATATTCTCCAAAAATAAGGTAAAATTAATGTAATCCCCTCCAAAAGACAGCTTAACTTCTTCCTTACATTAAAAGGCATAAAATCTCTTGGAAGGATATTCTATTTCTCAAAAACATCTATTAAATGTGTATCAAGGCCAGATACTATACTGGCTGAGATTTCTCCCAACAGCCAATTATATCAGTAAATTACAGCTGTCTTTTATCAAGCTAAAAATCATACCCAATAAATCCATCAAGGCTAATAGGGACATGGGTAACCTCAAGTACTAAACTGATATATTATTTTGTTTTTCAAACTTAATAATTAAAAGGCTAATCTATGTTACTCTTAAAAGAATTTAATTAGCCTTCATCCATTAATCTACTGGAATGATAAATGAGGTATTTTCTACCCACGGTTATATAAAAGAATGGTATCTCTAACCACCTGTGCTATACCAACAGCACAACCTAGTATAATAAATAATGTTTACTTAACTGCTTATGCTCTTACTACTCATATTTCATCAGAAAAATCTCGAGCTCAGCCAGAGGCCATCTGTAGCCACTTCTGCTTCATCTCCAGGCTCACAACCCATGCCTCCAGAGAAACTAAAGCCAAAGCTGAGTCACCAGCCTCCTGCTGGGAAAAGGCTCAGACAACCTAAGTGCTATCTTCAACAACAAAAAATGGTTTACTCCTTTTTCTCACCTACCTTTGCCCTAGGAACTACTGGCTAAAGAAAAACCTACAGAAGACAATTGTGACTGAACTTTATTCCATAATATTGTTGCATGTACAGATTTTTCCAGCCAAACTTAAGACTTTGGGGGTAGAAGTAAAAACATCATCTATGTTAAAAGAGATATCAAGTAATATCTGTATGTCTCTTGTATAAGATAAGGAATGTTACTTTTAGAGGTGATGTCACTCACATACTTGTATGTCTTTGTATGTCTTTATATATAGGATAAGCAATGTTACTCTTAGAGGTGATGTCACTCACATAACTATACGTCTTTGTATGTCTTTATGTATAGGATAAGCAATTTATTTGTAGAGATAATGTCATTCACATATCTGTATGTCTTGATGGGAGAAAAAGGTGTTACTTTTTGCTTTGTCATTTTGTAGAGTTCCACCACTTGTGGGCAAAGTTGCATACTCAGTGGGCCTTTTTGCATCTTTTATGGTTGGTTTGCAATGCACTGACACCAGCTTCTGTGTTTAAATCAATAGGTGTGAAAGCACTTGAGAATCTTAGCAACTGGCCTGCAGCCTTTTGCTGCCTCTGTGTTCAGAGGAAGATCAAAGGATGCCTGCATGCCTTTATGTTTGGGAGAAAAAAAATGTTATATTTTTGTTAACAAAGCCCTATTACCTGCAACCTAAGTTCCTCTAGTCCACCTGGATAATCCCTTTTGTTAAAACTAATTCACCTAAGGAGGTTGGCTTTCTGGTTTGTCAAAAGCCAGTTTGGGGTTTCAGCCCAAAATGTCTTTAGTCCAGTATTAAGCCATCCCTAAAAATCCTCTGGTAGACAGTGACAACTCTGCTCCATTTTAATTAATAATGTAGAGAGCTAGTTGTGGGAATGATACTTTGTCTGGCTTGAGGCTGGAATCTGCAAATCCTTGTCCCAGGTGCTTCTATGAGTCATCTAATATCTCCATGGGCATTTAAGTTGCCTCTGTGATTTATCTAATAGCTCCATGAAGTTGGGATAATGCAGTATTTCTATACTTTAGCAAAGTCCCAGACCCTGTAGGCTTTTCCTTTGATGTATCAAGAAAGTGTCACACCTCCAGTCCTGCTGCCCCCAGTAGAAGCCAAGATGCCTACTATACACACACCCAGGTTCTGTTGTCCTCAGTGGGAGCTGCATTGGGCAGCACTATTCCAGAGTATCCCCAATACCTAAAATATTAACAGTTTGTGACAACTGGGTGTTTTTTTTTAATAAGTAAAAATGAGGAGATTTAGGCATTCTTTTGGCAAAAGCACTTAAAGAGTCAGCAAGCAGCCCCCAAGCCTTGACCCCTGCTGTTATCCTGCCAAATCTGTAAGGCCTGGACTGTCTTTGATCCATTAGGGAAAAGCTTTGATCCAGAAAATGGCCTGGGGTTCCACTGCTTGTCCCAACTGCCTGCCCCAGCCCCCAATTGTGTGTGTGTGTGTGTGTGTGTGTCCCAGTCCATGCAAGTATTTGTATAAAAGGACTTGAGTTGCAACATTAAAATTGAGTCTTTCTTCCTGGACTTTGAGTCCATTTCCTTTTCACTCCAGGTGATGTCTCATGGTTCCCTTTCCCTCCTTACTAGAGCTTAAGCCTACAATTGTCAGCCTGCTGGCCAGGGACAATTCCTGGTCTTGCAGTCTTGCAGAGCTGTGAGTCTGATCTAGGGAGGAGGAACATCTAGTGGACTGCACCACACACATAATGAATATTTAAATGACCATGGGACAATAATATTTTAGACAACACTAAATGACTATAGATACCAACCCAGATTACTATACCCAGCAAAAAATGTCAATTATAGTTGAAGGAGAAATAAAAACATTCCTTGAGATAAACAGTTGAAAGAATTCTTGTCCAGAAAACCAACCCTTCAGAAAATACTCAAAACAATTCAAAGGACAGAGGAAAGGAACAACTATCCCCAAGCAACTAGAGACAGCAATTAATAACAGTATAACTACAGAAATACAAACCCAGACCAATAATGCAAACATAAAATAAGGTGAAAGGAAGCAACACACATCTCTCAATAATAACCTTAAATATTAATGGTCTAAACTCCCCCAATCTAAAGATATGTCTTTAGATTGGGGGAGTTACTGGGAGCATGGATTAGGAAAGAGAACCAATTTATATGCTGTCCTACAAGAAACCCATGTTACCCTCAAAGACAGGCACCAACTTAAGGTGAAACTATGGAAAAAATATTCCAAGCAAATGGTACCAAGAAGCAAGCAGGAGTTGCTATGCTAATATCAGACAAAATAGACCTCAAATTGAAACTAATCAGAAGAGACAAAGAGGGTCATTACATCCTTATCAAATGAACAATTAACCATGAAGATTTCACAATCATGAATATATATATATCTGGTACACTGAACTTTATAAGCACAATTCTGCAAGACCGCGAGGCACAGATTAACTGCAGCACGCTAATAGTAGGGGACTTCGATTTCCCACTGGGCCCTTTGGACAGGTCAACTGGACGAAGAATAAACAGAGAGACATCTGAACTGAACAATACGATACACCAAATGGACCTCACAGACATCTAGCAAATATTCTACCTAAGCACCAGAGTATGTACTTTCCACTCAGCACCCCACAGAACAGTCTCCAAAACTGAGTACATACTGGGACACAGAAAAAAGAAAACCAAATACAAAAAGATCAAAATAACCCCATGCATTCTATCATACCATAGTGAAATAAAACTCAGTATCAACACCAGACTAAGCCCTACTATCTATAGGAACACATGGAGAATAAACAACACACTCTTAAATAACGAATGCGTCAAGGAAGAAATAAGAAAGAAATAAAAGTATTCCTAAAACTAAATGAAAAAATACAATACAATACAATACAATACAATACAATACAATACAATACAATACAATACAACAAAACCTGTGGGATACTTTTAAAGCAGTCCTAAAAGGGAAGTTTATAGCACTAAGTGTCTACATTAAAAAACAGAAAGAACACAAATAAATAATGAGCTATCACTGCAGATACAAACACGTGACAGACTACAACAAATGAATCCTAAACTCAAAAGATAGGAAGAAATAACAAAACTCAGAGCAGAAATCAATGAAATAGAAACAAAGGAAACAATGCCAAGAATCAATGAATCCAGAAGCTGGCTCTTTTGAAAGGATAAATGGGATAGATAGACCTCTAGCCCAGTTAACAACAACAACAACAACAATAAAGAGCAACTCTAAATCAACAGAATTTGTGATGAAAAGGGAAAAATCACAATGGACAACAAAAAGATTCAGACAATCATACAGGAATACTTCAGAAACCTATACTCAACTAAATTTGAAACCCTAAGAGAAATGAATGAATATCTGAAATCCTCGAATTCATCAAAGCTTACTCAAGCAGAAATTGACAGCTTAAATAGACCCAAAACAAATGAGGAATTTGAAATAGTAATTTAAAACTTCCCAACTAAAAATAGCCCAGGCCCAGATGTATTTACATCAGAGTTATATAAAACATTTAAAGAGGACATACAACCACTATTACTCAAATTGTTCAAAAGGATAGAAACAGCAGGAGATCTCCAAGTTTTTCTAGAAAGATTTGTGGAATTTTTCTTTTCTCCAGTATAAATTTTTGGCATCTTGATGAAAAAAAATCAGTTGACTCCACTTGTGTGGATTTACATTGGAATCTCTTATTCCATTGATCTGTGTTTCTGTTTTTGTGCTAGGACTATTTTTTGTTCTGGTGTTTCTGTGGTACAACTTGAAAATAGACATGGTGATAATGTCGATTGCATTATTTTTTCTCAGACTTGTTTTGGTTATTTGGAGTCTTTTCCAATTCCATATTAAGTTAAAATTTTCTATTTCTATATAAAATGGCGTTGGAGTAATTATGGGGATTGCACTGAGTTTGTAGAAGGATTTTTCTCTACAGTCATTTTTACAATATTACTTCTTCCAATCCAGGAACTTAGGACGGCTTTCTAGTGTCTTCTTCAATTCGTACCTATTTGTTTTCTTAACTTATTTATTTATTTATTTATTTAGCCTTTTTGAGACAAGGTCTCCCTGTAGCTCTGACTGTCCTGGTCATTATTTATTTTTAGGAATGCTGTGGATTTTGTATGTTAATTTTATCTTGCCATTTTGTTGAAAATATCTTCTCAGTCTTGGTGCTGGAGAGATGTCCTAGAGGTTAGGAGAGCCAACTGCTCTTGCAGACACCCAGGTTTGATCCCCAGCACGCACATGGCAGCTGAGAACCGTCTGTAACTCCAATTCCAGGAGAACTCCAGTTCCAGGGGAATCTGACACCCTCTTCTGACCTCCCCAGCATTGCAGGACACGGGTGCACAAACCTACATGCAGACAGTACATTCATACACATAAAAAATTAATAAATAAAATTTAAAAAAACTAAAAAAAGAAAATATCTTATCAGTCTCAGTTGTCTGATGGAGTCTTCTGAGTCTCATATATTAATTAATATCATCTACAAATACATGAAATTGATTTCTTCTTGTTTTATTTGTCTCACTTCTATTTACTTCTCTTGTTTGGTTGTTCTAGCTGTCTTAAAGCAACACACTGAATAAAATTGAAAAAAACTGGACATCCTTGTCTCATTTTTTTGAAAATCCTTCAATTTTCTCCATTTAATTTTGGTTATGGGTTTGACATACATAGCCTTCATTATGTTAAAATATATTCCTTGTATTACATCCCTCTTCAGGGCTTTAATCCTGAAGGGATATTGGTGGATTGTTCTTTTAATCAGTATGATTTGACCTTCTTTCTTTATTGTAATTTTTGTTTGAGGTCTATTTTGTTAGATGTAAAACAGCCCATCTGTTCCATTTGCTTGGAATATATTTTTCTGTTCCTTTTATCTAAAGTTGTCTCTATCTTTGATAATCAAATGAATTTCTCAGAGGCAAGAAGTAGATGGATCATATTTTTAACTTCAATCTAGTAAATTATGTCTTTTGGTTGGGAAATTAAGAATAGGAATATTTAGAGTTATGTTTGATTATTATTTTTCATTTTGTATTTTTCCTATTCCAAATTTGCCTAAATACTATTCTAGTATGGCTTCTTTCCTGTAGCCTCATCAATGTGTCTGTATTTCTCTTCATTTGAAGGCTTCCTTCAACTATGTTCTATGGAGCTGGCTCGGTGGCCATGGATGTTTTTAGTTTATCATGGATAATTTGCTTTCTCAGGATTTCATATGTGATTTGTTTCTCTTCTGAAGCTTTCCTCAGAATTTATTTGTATTGTGTAATTTATTTTTTTAATATTTTTATTGAATTATGTTTATTTTGTACAGTATATCTTGATCCTATTTAGATCTTCTCCCCTGTCTGTAGCTCCCATAAAATCTTCCACATGATGCATGAGCAACAGTCTATTAAAAAGACCTAATTAGAAGGTGGTTAGACTATTCCATAATATTCATGCTATTATTGCATCAGTGAACAAATCTTTACAAGGCAGTTGTAGCTCACAGGATTCAAAGCTAGATGTATTTTCTCTTCTGGTAGCATGCATAGCACCTGCCAGCATTATGAAAGCTTGGCAGCAGAGGTGAAGCTTTAAAATACCACCAGTGTGATTTTTTTCCTTCTTTTTCTCAGCTCATGAGTGAAGTGTCTTTAACAATAAAGTCTTACCCTGAAGATCTGCTAGGTAACCAAAAGCAGGAGCAATGACCAATACTGTTTGAGGGGGTTTATGTGACCACCTGGTAAACAGCTTCAAAAGAGGGTCTCCATTCTTTAACTTTGCTAGCCTATGCTAACTACTAGGGGCAACGTTCCACTGTTATCTGGTAACTCCTTTTAATTTATTTTTAAAATGTATATGCATATACATTAAAAAGCTTCTATAGTGGTTGGATTCTATATATCCTTTTTCTAAAGGCGTTTGGTGTTAGTTATCCCTCCATTAACTTCTGTAGATATTAGTGTTTGAATTTTAATGCATAATTGCATTGAATTTGTAGATTACGTTTGGTAGGATGGTCATTTTCACAATATTAATCCTACCTATACATGAGCATGGAAGGCCTTTCTATCTGTTTTAATTTTTTTAACATTTTTATTGAAGTCGTGTGCATTTCATACATTGTTTCTCATTCCAATCTAGACTCATCTCCCCTTCCATGCCCCCCACCCCACCCAAGTTCATGAACCCTGCCATTCCTGCCCTGAATCTTTTTCTGATTCTTTTCAAAGTTTTTCAAAGCAGAGGATTATTGTCCTTGGGGGAACTTTACTGTTTCAGTCAGTTCCCTGTCCCAGTTCCTCTGTTGTAGTTCTCTCCAACCCTATTGCTTCAACATATGCATATATATGTCACATCTATATTAAACTTATATCATCTGTGCACAAACTGTCATTTCCATATCATATTTCAGGATTCAAATTTTTCCTTTTTAAATTTATATTATTCTAAAACATGCCTACATATCCCCCATCCATATACTAAGATTACAAAGTCTAAAAATAAGTGGTGGGTTAATTCTAGAGCCTGTTAAGGGATTTACATTATAAGAGCACAGTTGCTTTCAGGGAAAGGGGTATATAACATTGATGTTGCTCAGTTTGCCTTACAACTCAGTGCTGGGTGGTAGTATCGACAAATGAGGGATACTATTAGTTGTTTGCTTTTCTGGAACTATGTTACTTCACTTAGCATAATATACTCTAGTTCCATCCATTTACCTGCAAAGTTCCTGATGCCATCTTTCTTTACTGCTGCAAAGAACTCCATTGTGTAGATGAACCACATTTTCTCTATCCACTCATTGGTTGAGGGGGCATTTGGGTTGGTTCCAGCTCTTCACTATTGTGAAAAGAGCTGCAATGAATGTGGATGTGCATGTATCTCTGTGGTAGGATGCATCTTGTGGGTATATACCCAGGAATGGTATGGCTGGGTTAGGTGGCAAGCTCATTTTGAGTCTTTTCAGGGTTCTCCATAATTGTTTCCATAGTGATTGTATGAATTCGCATTCCCACTAGCAGTAGATGAGTGTTCCCCTTTCCCCACAACCTCTCCAGCATTTGGTATCATTTATTTTCTTGATCCTAGCCAGTCTTATGGGAGTAAGATGATATCTTAATGTTTTAATTTGCATTTCCTTAATTATTAGTGATGTTGAACATTTTTAAGGCCTTTCTATCTTATGGTATGGTATCTTCTTCAATGATGTTCTTCAATGCCTAAAGTTTTTATTATACAAGTTCTTCACTTTCTTGATTAGATTTATCCCCAAATATTTTATTGGTTTTGATGTTATTGCTATTATTTCATGGATCATGTTTGTTGGTGGTGCTACTGATCTGAGGATGGTAATCTATTATCCTGCTACTTTGCTAAATGTATTTATAATCTCAAGTTTTCTGGTGGAGTCTTTAGGATCCTTTATATATGGAGTCATATTTTCTTCAAATAAAGATACATTGACACCTTCCTTTCCAATTTGTATCCCCTTTATCTCCTTTGTTTATTTTATTGCTCAAAGTAAGACTTAAAGTACTACATTGAACAAAAATGGAAAAAGTGGCTGGGCATGGTGGTGCACGCCTTTAATCCTAGCACTCAGGAGGCAGAGGCAGGCAGATCTTTGTGAATTCAAGGCCAGCCTGCTCTACAGAATGAGTTCCAGGATATCTGGGGCTACAGGGAGACCCTGTCTGGAAAAGAAAAAAAAATGGAGAAAGTGGACATCCTAGTCTTGTTTCTGATTATCAGGAGACTGCTTTCAGTTTTCTCCATTAAGTTGTGTACTTAGGGTATATGCCTTTATTAGGTTGACATGTTTCCTCTATTCCTAGATTCTCTCTGACTTTCATGAGAAATGGACATTGGATTTTTGTCAAAGTCCTTTAATGCATCTAACAAGAGAGTCATGTGGTTTCTGTCCTTGATTGTATTTAAGTGTGGATTACATTTATTGATTTATATCTACTGGATCATCCCTGTATCTCTGGAATGCAGCCAACTTGACCATGATGGATAATCTTCTAAGTGAGGTTCTCAATTCAACCTGTGAGTATTTTATTGAGAAAATTTCCATCAATGTTCATTGGAGAAATTGGTCTATAATTTTCTTTTCTCGTTGTGTCTTTGCTGCATCTTGGTATTAGAATAATACTGGATTCATAGAAGAAAGTTAGTAGTGTTCCTTCATTTTCTATTTTACAGAGGAATTTGAGAAGTATTCATTTTAGTTCTTCTTTGAAGGTTTGGTAGAATTCTGCCCTGTAGGCATCTGGTCCTCCGAGCATTTTAGTTTGGAGGTGTTTTTATATAAAGTATTTTTATTGATATTTTGTGTATTGCATACATTTCTCAGTCCAATTTAGACTCATTCTCCTTTCCATGCCCCCCACTTCACCCTGGTTCATGCATTCTGCCATACATGTCTTGCATCTTTTACTCTGTGTTTTTAAAGTTTTTCTCTGCAGAGGTTTATTGTTTTGGGCAGAAAGAAGTTAACTGTTTCCGTCAGTTCTTTGACCCAGTCCTTTTGTTGTTGTTGTCCCTCCCATTTGTATTGCTCTAAAATATGCCTATATATACATCACATATATACCAAAATTATGACCTTTGAAAATAAAATGTATGTTAATTCCAAAACATGTTTAAGAATTCACATTTTTATTTAATTTTATATTACTCTAAAATATAAATACATATCCTCAACCCATATAATTACTCATTCTATCTCATTACTTGTTTTGGTTTTGTTTATACTATTTTTATCATTTTGATTTTAAATTTGGTAGTCATATATATCTAGAAATTGACTCATTTCTTCTACAATATCTTTTTATTAGAATATAGATTTTAAAACACATCCTTACAATTTTCTGGATTTCCTCAGGGTCTGTTTTAATGTTTCCCTTTTCATGTCTGGGTTTGTTAACGTGTGTCTTCTATTTCTTCCTTTTGGTTAATTTGAATAAAGATTTATCAATTTTGTTTACCTTTTTAAAGAGCCAACTAATTATCATCTTCTGTATCATTTTCTTTGTTTTTATTTCAATAATTTTTGCCTTAATTTTATTTCTTCCCATGTACTCTTTTTAGGTGCTATTTGTTCTTGATGTTTCAAGGCTTTCATGTGCATCATTAATTTGTAATATATTTCTAAATCTCTAGACTAGTATTTAATGTTTTAAATTTTCCAGTTAGGACTGGCTTCATTGTCTCCCATAGGTTTCATATGTTGATTTTTCTTTTTCATTCAATTCTGGTAATTTGATATTTTCCTCCTTGAGTTCAATTTTTGTTCCGTACTGTGTTGTTTATCTTCCATGAGTTTGTATACTCTTTCCCAATTTATTGTTGATATCTAACTTTATTCCTTTGCTGTCAGATAGAATACAGGGTGACATTTCAGTTTTCCTAAATTTTGGAGACTTGCTTTATGTCCTGATATGTGGTCAATTCTGATAGAGTTCCATGGGCTGCTAAGAATAAATTGCATTCTTTAGTATTTGGATGGAATGTCCTATATGGATGGCCATTAGATCTACTTGATTTATGGTGTCATTTAACTCCAGGGTTTCTCTATTTAGCCTTTGTCTGGTCCATGGATGACAGAAGGATCAGTCACCCACTATCACTGTGTTGGGTTCAATGTGTGATTTTAGATATAATAAAGTTTCTTTATGAACTCAGGTCCCCCTGTGTATGTGCTGCATACATGTTTAGGATTATAATATATTCTCAGTGTACTTTTCCTTTAATGAGGATGAAGTGACCTTTCCTTTCTCTTATGACGTCTTAGTTTGAAATTAATTTTGTCAGATATTAGAATAACTATATTAGAATAACTCTGAAACTGCTTGTTTCATAGCTCTGTTTGTTTGGAATCGCTTTTTCTATCATTTTACCCTAAGGTGTTGATGATTACTGTTGGTACAATGTGTTTCTGTGAGGTAGCAATTTGATGAATCCTGTCATCTAATCCAATCAGTTCATCAATGTCCTTTCACTAGGTAGCTGAAACCACTAATATTGAGAGTTTTATTGACCAGGGTTTATTAATCACTATTATGTTTGTGTTATGGTGCTGTTTCCTTAGAGCTCTTTTGGTTGACTCTAGGATAACTTATTTACTCTTTGTGCACTCTTCAGAGTGTCTAATCTTATCTCATAGCACAGTATTCCATCATGTATTTGCTGTAGTACTCTTTTTGAGGACATAGGTTTCTTAAATCTGTTTTTATCATTGAAAGTTTTTCTTTTTTCTTCAATTATGAATGGTTGTTTTCCTGAATATAGCAGTTTAGGTTGGAATCTGGGTTCTTTCATGACTTGTAGGACGATGGTCTACACTCTTTTGCCTTTCATATTTTCTCCATTAAAAAACCAGCTGTTGCCGGGCGTGGTGGCGCGCGTCTTTAATCCTAGCACTCGGGAGGCAGAGGCAGGTGGATCTTTGTGAGCTCAAGGCCAGTCTGGTCTACAGAATGAGTTCCAGGACAGCTGAGGCTACAGGAAGACCCTGTCTCGAAAAGACCAAAAAAAAAAAAAAATCAGCTGTTGTTCTGATGGATCTGTCTTTACATATTACTTGACCTTTTCCTCTCATACTTTACAATATCTTTCCTTCTGAACATTTAGTGTTTTGACTATTACACGATAGGGGAGTTTCTTTTTTGATTATGCCTGCTTGGTATTCCGTATGCCTCATACCTTGATAGATATCTCTGTACTATTTACTGTTCTGTTGTAATAAAATGCTGTGACTAAAGCCACTTATAGAAGAGTTTATTTGGCTTATAATTCCATCATTCCATAATGAGAGGGGAGGCATGGCAGAAGAAAGTGTCCAGAGAATAAATCATGGCAGTGACATCTTCAAGCAGGCACATGAACCAGAGAGTAACTGAAAATCTGGCAAGCCTTAAGAATTCGCAAAGCCTGCAACTGACAATATGCTTTCGGGTCGAACCTCCTGAAATCTTCCAAAACAGCACCCCACCTGGAGACAAAATGTCCAAATACTTGGAACTTCTGGGGTGCACTCTCATTCAAACCACTACCTTATCTTTCCCTAGATTGGGAAATTTTCTTCTATGATTTACTAAAAATCTTTTCTGTCCTTTGACCTGAGTTTCTTCTTTTCTGATCCTAGGAAGCATAGGTTTGACATTTTTGCAATGTCCCGGACTCTTAGATATTCCTTTCCTGTGTTACTTTAGATTTGACATTTTCTTTGATTGAGAGAGCCATTTCCTCAAGCTTGTTTTCAACACTTGATATTCTCTGTTCCATTTTTTTTCAACTTCCCTTTTGCTTCTTTCTTCTAAGGTTTTGTTTGCCTTCCCCGAGCTTTTCATCTTAAGTTTTGTTTCACTTTGGCATTTCTTCAGAGATTCTATCTCTTTTTTTTAATATGATACTTTTATTGATGTTTTGTGTATTTCAGACATAATTTTTCAGTTCAATTTAGACATATTCCCCTTTCCCTTCCCCCCACCCTACCCCAGATCATGCTTTCTGCCATAACTGTCCTGCATCTTTCTCTCAGTCTTTTTTTATGTTGAGGAGTTCACATTTTCATCCTTTAATTTTATATTACTCTAAAATATGAACATATACCTTCCATCCATATACAGTAATTACAGAGTCTGAAAATAACTGGTGGGTCGATTCTAGAGCCCATTAAGAGATTTACATCATAACAACATAGTTGCTTTCAGATAAAAAGAAATATAACAATAATGTTGTTCAGCTTGCCTTTATTTTTTTATTTTTTTATTTTTTGTCTTTTTGAGACAGGGTCTCCCTTTAGTCCCATCTGGCCTGGAGCACACTATGTAGACCAGGCAACCCTTGAACTCACAAAGATCCACCTGCCTCTGCCTCCCAAGTGCTAAGATTAAAGGCATACACCACAACACCCAGCCTCAGCTTGCCTTTCAACTGGGGATTTGGTGTTAGCATCCACAAATGAGGGAAAACATTCAGTTTTTCTGGGACTGAGTTACTTCACTTAGCATAATGGCTTTGAGTTCCATCCATTTACCTGCAAAGTTCATGATGTCATCTTTCTTTACCACTGAATAGTACTCCATTGTGTAGATGTACCACATTTTGTCATCCACTAACCTCTAGACATCTCTCCAGCCCCAAGACTGAGAAGATATTTTCAACAAAATGGCAAGATAAAATTAACATACAAAATCCACAGCATTCCTAAAAATAAATAATGACCAGAACAGCCAGAGCTACAGGGAGACCTTGTCTCAAAAAGGCTAAATAAATAAATAAATAAATTAATTAATTAAGAAAAAAAATTAAATAGGTAGGAATTGAAGAAGACAGGAAGAAATAACAAAACTCAGAGCAGAAATCAATGAAATAGAAGCAAAGGAATCAATACAAAGAATCAATGAATCCAGAAGCTGGCTCTTTGAAAGGATAAATGGCATAGATAGACCTCTAGCCCAGTTAAAAACAACAACAACAACAACAATAAAGAGCAACTCCAAATCAATAGAATTTGTGATGAAAAGGGAAAAATCACAATGGACAACAAAAAGATTCAGAAAATCATACAGGAATACTTCAGAAACCTATACTCAACTAAATTTGAAACCCTAAGAGAAATGGATGAATATCTGAAATCCTCGAATTTATCAAAGCTTACTCAAGCAGAGATTGACAGCTTAAATAGACCCAAAACAAATGAGGAATTTGAAATAGTAATTTAAAACTTCCCAACTAAAAATAGCCCAGGCCCAGATGTATTTACATCAGAGTTATATAAAACATTTAAAGAGGACATACAAGAGAGCTGCAGTAAACATGGATGTGCATTTATCTTTGTGGTAGGATGAGTCTTGTGGGTATATACCCAGGAATGGTATGACTGGGTCAGGCGGTAGGCTCATTTTGAGTCTTTTAAGGGTTCTCCACACTGCTTTCCCTAATGGTTGTACAAGTTTACATTCCCACCAGCAGTGGATGAGTGTTCCACTTTCCCTAACCTCTCCAGCATTTGGTGTCTTTTGTTTTCTTTTGCATTTCCTTAATTATTAATGAGTTGAATTGTTTTGGTTACGCTATTCAATTGTGTGTGTTTCCAGTCTTCATTTGGTCTTCATTCAGTCTTTTGTTCACGTCTTATTTGAATTCTTGGAACAATTTTTTTTAATTTTATTTATTTATGTATGTGTATGAATGTACTGTCTGCATGCAGGTTTGTGCACCCGTGTCATGCAATGCCGCGGAGGTCAGAAGATGGTGTCGGATTCCCCTGGAACTGGAGTTCTCCTGGAACTGGAGTTTCAGACGGTTCTCGGCCGCCATGTGGGTGCTGGGGATCAATCCCGGGTCCTCTGTAAGAGCGGTCGGCGCTCTTAACCACTAGGCAATCTCTCCAGCCCCCAAGTTCTTGGAACATATTTTTAATTGGTATTTTGAAATCATGGTCCTGGCATTATTCTTTTGCCATTCTCCAGAAAACTTACCATGGTGGTACTAATTTCTGTAGACATATAATCTTTGTTATTCATGTTGTTTATGCTTTTTGATGAGATCTAGGCATCTGGACTTGTGTCAGTGGTGGGGTTTCTTCCTATGGGCAGGTGATCTCAACTTCGTTTAATAGGTTTTATTATCATTGCTATTTCTCAGACTTGTCAGGCTATGGCCCAGCTGAATGGCACTTGTTCAGTTCTGAGGCCACTTTATGTTGATGTACAAATGGAGTATAAGTAGTGGTCTCATTTAAGCTATGAATAGGTGCAACTGCCGAATTGATATTCTAGGGCTGACTTCTCATAGCCCCGGAACAGCATTGTGAGCTGGATGGGTGCTATGCGGGTAGGTTGGCTGAAAGATCACGTTGGCAGAGCTCACAGGTCTTGGGGCATAAGTATCCTAGAAACCCAAGCAGTTCTAAGAGCTGAAGTGGAGGATCCCAGGGATGTTTGGGGAAGGAAATTCACCATGAAAGATCTGGAAATGCTACCAAACCTGGGTGTTAAAAAGGTCATAACAAAGCTAAGATGGTGGGGGTATATAGAGGTGTGGGAAAGGAAAATCATCACGGTAGGTCTAGGAAACCTCCCAGATCGTGGGGCTCATGAGAAGGCTCCAAGCAGAGTTTAAAAGGCAGGGCTCACAAGGTGTGGGAAAGAGAGCAAACCAAAGCAGGTCTGGTAAAGGCCCAGAGGGATGCAAGGATCCTGGAAGAGCTGAGAAGGTGGAGAGCAGGGAGGCATGGGGAAGAAAACTCTTCAGGACAGGTTTTGGAAAGGCCCCAGGGGTGCACAAGAGTCCTGATAGATCTGGAATCATAATTAGTGTTTTAAATGTAATATTACATGGAAATAATTCTGTTTTTTAATTTGTAGATTCTGTATTTGGATAGCCATCTGTTTCTTTGGAACTGGGAATTGGGGGGCTAGGATTTCATTTAGAATGTTTTCTGTGTCTTTACTATAAAATTCTCTTTCTTCTAGGCCCATGATTCATAGATTTGGTCTTTCCATCATGTCAAATAGATCTCAGATAACTGTCTTTGCTTTCATATTATGTGTGTCATTAACTGGTTGTTTCCACAAAGATTCTGAATTTTTCATTTCTAGTGTTTCAGTTTGGTTTTATTTCAGTATTTCTCATCATTTTCTCATATTAACTTTCCTATTCATTTAACTGTTTGTGTTCTCTTGAAATTTATTCAGGAGTTTATCTTCTGAATGTTTTAACAGCCTTATAGCCATTCTTTTGAATTCTTTGTCTGGTAATTCACCTAACTCACTCTCATTGGGGCCCATTATTATATGATTAGTGATTTTTTTCAGAAGTCATGTGACCTTGGTTTTTCATGTTTTTTGTTTTCCCATCAAGACATTTACATATGAGCCTTGGGTTGTTCTCTAGAATTTTTAAAACCAGAAATGTTTATAATATTTAAGAAAGATTAGCCTGTATTATGGTTGAAGTGTCATTTCTTTTTCTAGACCAGTTTTTGGAGGACTGGGCTCAATCTCTACAACTCTTCTGGAGAGCAGAATATTGTGTGTAGAAACAATCACTCTGTAAATCTAACCCACTATGAAAATACAGAAATAGCCAAGTAAGTATCAATCATTTTAAGATGTATAGAAACACTGACAATACTGTGTACACTTACTTACTAGTAACTGTGGGCATGAGTGTAAAGGGGAAAAAAGCAGATTAAAACTAATGAATAGTATTGGGCTGGCTGTTTAGAAGAGTAAAAAGTAAATGGAAGTGGGAAACATTAGGGACAATCAGGGCTTAAGAAGCAATTTTGGTTAAAGTAGAATGAAAAGAGACAGAACTGAAATGTAACTTAATAACCTAGAATAGCTCCAACCTTTGGAGGCTTAAACATAAAGAGACCTGCACAGTAGGGCAGCCTGTGTTGCTTTTGGAAATCCTATTAAAAAGAAAACAAAAGGAAAAGAATAGAGAATTTTTTCAAAGAATGAGGGTGTGAGGGGGAGAGAGAGAGAGAGAACAGAACTCTTTGGTGGTTTAAGTATAGACTTCTTTGATAGTCTCTCTAAGATCTCAAATGCCTGTCACACTCTTAAGCAACCATTTGTGAAGCCAGAGCACATATGCAGGTCACATCTCTGGGCATTCCTCCTAAAGTCCAGTTGTAAATGCTGTCCTGGATAGTCCTTTTTAATGCTATATGTGCCACATGGAACCTGGGTCTATATTCTCCTGAAGACTCTGACTAGGTTTCTACTTCATTGAATATTTGCTGTTCTCATTCAGAGCTTCATTCTCACAGTCTAGAGGAATTCTCCTAGCCAGATTTTAGTGTATAGTTCCATAACATGTGTAAGTTCCTTGAAAGTGTATTTATGGAGATTTTGGGGCCTCAAAACCACTGACACCAAATGTAATCATTTTTCAGAAAAACACATTTATATTACCATGCATTTAGTGAATAAATTGTTTTTTACTGAGATAATGAATACTTCAAAAATTACTGTGTGCTCTTGGTTTCCTGTGCTCATTGGAAGATGTATGTGAACCTCAGCTTTCTGCTCCAGCTCCTGCCACCATGCCTCCTGCCACAATGGACTCTAATTCCCCGAAACCATAAATCACTAATATGAATCCAATCCTGCTGACAATGGTTACAAACTGTTACAAACGGTGTAAAGCATCTTACCCTCTTGTGTCATTAACCCTCTCTTCATCATACCCCATCAGTTTGAAGCAGCTAGGATGAAAAACGTCGCCCCCATCCCTATGAACGTAAGGTCATAAGCCCACCTAAGTTGGTGATTTTCCAGGAAGCCAACTGAGATAGAAGTTCCCAGAGAGAAAGTTGCTCTAATCAGGCTCCTACTGATACCAGTCACAAGCCTCAGTTTATTTCAAGATGCTCTACTGATACTAGCCACAGATCCACCTACACCCATTCCTCTATCTTCCCACACCCATTTCATTGTAAACCCACTTCCTGTGTGCTTGGGTACAAAAACTACCACTTTGGAACATTTTGCTTGCTGGTCATCCTAATCTTGACACAGGCAGGCCAGCTCCCATGCCTGAAAGAAACCTGACTTCCTTCTGTGTTTTGATTTATTATGTAGTAAATGTCAGTCAAGAAATAGAATCTTGGCTGAAGAGATATCTCAGAAGTTAAGAACACTGACTGGTTGTGCAGAGGACCCAGGATTGATTCCTAGCATCCATAAGGAGACTAACAACTGTCTATAACTCCAGTTCCAGGAGTTCTGATACCATCTTCTGACCTCCTCAGCATTGCATGACATGGATGCATCCACATACATGGAGGCAATACACTCACAAACAGAAAATAAAAATAATAAATAAAATATTTTTAAAAGAAAAAATAGAATCTAATTAAAATTCTTTAGGGTTCTTGATATTTGGGGGTTATGAGGAGATGTGGAAGCCCATTTGAGAGCACAATTCTAACAGTATATTTCTCAATCGTGGATTCACTTTAGAATTAGCTGAGACCATCAGATAAATTGCATATTTGAGTCCTATTATTTATTAATTAGGTAACCTGATAAAGGCATCTAAAAAGCTGTTTCTATGAACCTACTGTGTAGACAATGTTGACAGCCGTCACCAGGGCCTGTATGAACAGTAACTTTGGCTTAGACACCTATTGCTACACCTTGGAAACTAGTGCTCACAAAAAGCATTTCTTTTAATGTTGTTTATCTCTGTTCTCTCCATAATTTGGTTTGATTTTTTTAAACTATTCTTATTTCCATTTGGTTGTATATTCTTGCGTTATTTATGGGTCTATTTATTCAGTAACTACTTTGGTATGAGCTTTCTCTTTGTTTGGACCTTGACTTGTAAATGATAATAGTCTGATTTCTGTAGTTAAAAATTACCTTATTGTGGGGCTGGAGCGATGGCCTAGCGGTTAAGAGCTCCGACCGCTCTTGCAGAGGACCCGGGTTCGATCCCCAGCACCCACATGGCGGCCGAGAGCCGTCTGAAACTCCAATTCCAGGAGAACTCCAGTTCCAGGGGAGTCCGACGCCCTCTTCTGACCTCCGCGGCATTGCACGTCACGGGTGCACAGACTTGCATGCAGACAGTACATTCATACACATACGGAAATAAATAAAATTAAAAAAATTAAAAAAAAATTACCTTATTGTGCTGAAAATCTTAATAGGAGAAATTTTGATTTTAAAAAGATTGAAAACTTTTCATTGCAAAAATAAGTCCGAGGTGCAGGAAAAAGTGACAAGGTTTGGTGCATTGGTTGGTAATGGCTTCATTTAAAATTGTTGTTCACCACAAGGCTTTGCCAGACTCTTAGTGGTTATCAGAACTAGTATTCTTCTAATTATGCTTTTCTTCTGAAACATCCTTCTTTGTAGATACTAACTTATGTTGACTCAAAATGTTTGCCATATTGTATCACATCTGTTATTAAGTTACCAACCAGAGAAAGGGGGATATTATTGTTCCAAATGCAGATCTCCTTTCTCTGTCAACAATGCAGTTCTTTTCAGATCCTCCAAATTTACAGAACAAAGCTGATAAGAATATTCCCCATGGCTTAGTCTTTTGCGCTACCTTGTGCTGGCCACCAAGTGTCACTCTTGCTCTTCCATCTAGTCTTAAAAACTGTTAATAGACAAAGGGACCCTTAGTTTCTATCCCAATCCCAATATATAGCTTCTGGTTCCAATTACTATTACATCTTAAATAGGTTTCTTGTTTGACATCACCTTAGCAACTTACAGTTGCTACTTTAGATTCTGCTGTTTGGGTTAATGACAAGGAGATGAAAGAGCAGCAGTACACTGAAATGATGGATGTGGGCCTTTGTGCCCTGTCATCATGGCAAGCTGGGTCACCTACCTCATTTCTCACCTTGGAGAAATCATTCTGACATCCCTCCTTGCAGGTGAGTATTCAGACTCAATCACTTGTAGATTCCTGTTGATAGCAACAAAATGCTGGTTATTTATAGAAGCATTACTATATAATTTCAAAGGGGTGAAAACAACTGTGAACTCAAATTTTTATCTAGCTAAGGTAACTTACAGAAGCAAAATATAGAATATACTATTTAGAAACGAATGCACTGTAATAAGGAAATACTCTTCGAGACTCTAAATGATAAGATTCAGCAGTGGGGGACATTTGTTTCATTGTTTTAGCCTGTAGATTTCTTTGAAGGGGCAGTGGTAGGCGTCAATAGATCTGAGTAATAATACAGAGTTGGAGTTTATTTGGGAAGAGGTAAGAATAGACTTTTGATAGACACTTATACCAAGTTTTCTAGAATGTGCATCCTTAGTTCTATGGTCAATAGATAGAAAGTGGTATTTTTTTTTTTTTTACTTTTAAAAAGGAGCTTAATTCTTTTTTATAAATCTTAGGACTGAAGAAAATAGAGACATAAACTTTGAGTTATATCTATGGTAATATCAGGCAGTGTGGTATTATTTTTACTAACAAATTACCCACCTTAACTTACATATAGCTAGATTCCATGATGAGGGACACCATATGCCATTTGTAGTTCCAGCCATTTACCTGCAAATTTCATGATGTCATCTTTCATTACCACCTCAGATAATTCCATTGTGTAAATGTACATTTTCAAAGCAAAGGACCCAGGTTCAGTTCCCACCACATACGTGGTAACAGCCATCTTTAACTCCAATTCCAGGAGAATCCACTGCCCTCTTCTGATCTCCATGAGCATTGCACAACATGATTGCACTTACACCCAGGCAATATACTAATACACAGAAAATAAAAATAATAAATAAAATATCCAAAAAAGGAGCAAAAAGATAGTGGTATTCTGAGTGTTCAGCCATGTTGGAGTCACATTACAATTTCTCACACTTCTTCTCTAGCGTTTTGTAACTCATAAGGCACACATAGGTCTAATCTGATTTAATAGATTCCAGGTTAAGACTGAGAGATTAAAGTCTGGAGAAATGGCTTAGCAGTAAAAAGCACTGGTTGGTCTTTCAGAGGATGCAAGTAACAAACCCAGCATCCACATGGTGGTTAACAACTCTAGTTCTAGAGGATCTGACATCTTCTTCTGGACTCCATGGATATTGCACAATATAGGTACACTTGTATACAAGGAGACAAAACACTCATACACATAAATTTCTTTTATAAGACTAAGAGACTAAATTCCATATTCACTTCAGGTTTTGGTTCTTTAAAATTTTATCCTCAGTGGCACAGTCAGAAATAAGTAAAAGGGAAACAAAGAGATTAGATAAGAATAAGAAATTAGCCCCACTTGTGGTTTCTACTAATATATAAATATATATAATATATCTATAATATTAATGGACCTGGAGATGAAAGAGCAGTGGTACACTGAAATGATGGATGTGGACCTGTCATCATGGCAAGCTGGGTCACCTACCTCATATATATGCTAGGATATCCAGGAAGCTGTTGGCCTTCTGGTAATCATGCAAGGTTGATGACCCTGTGACTGGATCTGTGTCTGGGCTGCTCCCTCTCAACACACACTGATGAAGCTGATGGCTTTGTGGGGAAACCCTTGGCTGGGGAGATGACAACTCTCCAACCACACCAGGCCAGGACTGGTTTCCAAGGCCCCCATATGTGCACAAACCTGTGGCCAGAGGCTGCTGGCCTTTGCAACCATCCAGCCAATGGTAGGAAATCAGCCCCATGTCTGCATAAGACAGAAAGCTAGCTGAGCTATTAATAGTTCCATGATCGATTGCATAATAACTCAGAGATCTCTGGCTGACAGTATAACTTCTAGGTATTCTCTTTATTCATGCAGGGCAAACAGCTATAAAAGACTAGGACAGGAAATTCCCACACTGTGTAACATTACTTCCCAACAGCCAATGCCACACCATGGCTGCATCAACCCCACCTTGTGGGGTCAGACCCAAAGGCCTCCTGCCTGGCTCCTGATCTTAAAGCATGCTAGCTGAAATGTTAGCAAGCACAGGCACTCTCACACCCACTGACACCTGTCCATACACTCTGTATTCGGCAGCCATTAATTGGGCGTGTGTGTGTGTGTGTGTGTGTGTGTATGTGTGAAGGCACACAGTGTTATGAAATGAACTTGGACTTTTTATTCTGATGGTTCATGGATTTAGATTCTAATGTTGATACATATTCACTATATAACCTTGAGAAAGTAGCTCAACTGCTTTAAATTGCAGTTCTGCATTCTTAAAATGAAAAATGATAATTCAACTTTTCCAAGATTATCATTAAAAGTGAAAAGATACACATACTACTAAGAATAATACCAAGCACTCAGTAAAACCTCAAACAGCTGAGTAATTAAAATGATGTTCTTTCTCCCCTCTTCAGAGTTTTGCCAAGAGTCAGATCTTCATCAAATAAAAGCCAAACCAATATTTAAACTGCTGTATTAGTTACTTCTCAGTTGCTGTGATAATACACCATGATCAAAAGTGAGTTATTAAAGAATATATTTTGGCTTACAATTCCAGAATGTTAAGATTCCATCATGGGGGGGGGGGGGGGCATGGCAGCACCTGGAATGGTGCAGGAACAGGAAGCTGAGATTATAGCTTCAGCCACCAAGCAGAAAATTAATTGGAAATAAGGCAAAGCTATGAAGTCTCACAGCCTGCCCTACTCCCAGTGATGTGCTTCTTCCAGCAAGGATACACCTCTTAAACTTCTCCAAAGAAAATCACCAACAGGGGACCAAGTTTTGAAGTTGAACCTATGAAGACGATTTCTCATTCAGACCATCACAACTATCTGGTTACAGAACCATATGGTAGTTTATCAGTACAGTAAAGGAAGGTAGCTGTCCAGAAACAACAGTTGTCAGTTGATATATGAATTCTCTATTGGTGCTTTAACAAATGACCACAAAGTTAATGACTATGAGCAATATGTTGCTTCAAAGATTTTCGTGTGATTTTTGTTTTATCTACAGATGAAAGCTGCTTTATTAGAGGTACTGCTTCAGAGAATTTAGAGGAGTTTTCTTCCCCAACAGATTAAAGAATGCATTCAGCTTTGGTAAGTAAAAGAAATATTTAGTTTTTAAATATGGGACTTTATAACTATGAAATTTCCTTCCTAGGTTCTCTTGGAAATATTTTGTAGTGTTTGACAGAATAAGTCTAAAACAACAAACAACTATGAAAATATCATAATGATTGGGGATTATTTAAAACTTCAGAGAAAATAGGATCTAAATTTGATGGTCATAAATTATAACACAAATCCACTCCCACAATTAAAAATAAAATATTATAATGCCAAGTTCCTTGTGCTAGATTGGGCTTAAGTAAACTCACATTGTAAAAGCCTCCTTTATTTAGATCTCACCGCTATTAATAAAAACGATTGCTGTGAAAGCTCTATTCTTTTCCCTTTTTAGATTTAATATGAAATGCTTAGCAACTGTTGTACAGTTTCACTTTCCAAAAGCCTTTAGGATACTGTTAATATAGCACACTGTGTTTCTGAATGCATAGACATAATGATATAACTTAATGAATACTCATTGTGATGATTGGTTTTAATGTCAACTTGCTACAAATTAGAATTACCTGAGTAGAGAGTCTCAATTGGGGAATTGTCTTAATTGCCTTACTTGATGAAAGAAGACTTACCCCAAATGTGGGTTGACAGCTCAGCCCAAAAGAGGCGTGGGGTGCTGGAGAGATGGCTCAGCACTTAAAAGCACTGGTTGCTTTTGCAGCGGGCCCTAGTAGGAATACCAATATGGGCATGTCTGCTAACAACGTTCCAAAACTCCAGTTCCAGGGAATCTCGTGCCCTCTTTTGGCCTTCACAGAAGTAGCACAATATGGGTGTATCTAAGTATATGCAGGCAAAACTCTCATACACATAAAATAATAAAAATAAATTTTATAAAGGGGTCATGGCATAGAAAGATTATTCAGTTCTTACTCATGGATCCTCTGGCTGCCAAGTTCACTTATCTTGTTGCTGTTGCTGCTGCTGCTGTCTGTTTCACTGATAACAGGAACCAGCGTTTCCAGGCTTCTGTCATTTACAAAAGACCAGCAGCTCTTGAGAACCCTCCAGGTCCTCTGTAAAAGACTGGGTCTGTGAGGCACACAGCCTTGTAGACTGAGCAGCTATCATGGTCTTGTTCTCCATAGTCTGAGATAGCCACTGTGGGATTAATACAACTACTGTAGCCCTGACCCAGCCTCAAGGACAGAGCAACTACCAAGTTCTCAGGTGTGATTCAACTCTTGTTACTAGCTCAAAATAAGTTGATTTATAAATTATTTAATATATTCATTTTATCAGTTCAGTTCCTCTAGAGAACCTTAATACACTCAGTATATAACTTTATCCTATTTAAGGCAGAAAACTTAATTCCCTTACCTTGGCTGTGGAACTTATGCACTTCAAGGTTAAACTCAAGGAACTCTAGGACCCAGGTCCACCCTTCCACTACAAGCACCATACTGAAGCTCTCCTATTTAAGCAGTGTTTGCTCTGAGAAAAGGAGGTCACTGTCCAGGAAAACAAATGTCACTCCAAACATTTTCTCACAGCTTACCTTCTTATGTTCCTTTTGTCTCAGAACCTCAGACATAGTCATCTTCTGTGGAAATTTGGCCTGACTGTCTCCCTGCCAATGATTCCAGTGTCTGTACCCTTGCCCATCTAGACACTGACCTCCTTCCTAATAACCAAATGGCGAATGCTCCTCTCTTAGATCCAATTCTCTCCACAGTTTCCACTTCTTGCCTTAAGATTTCCCCTAGCCTTGTGGGCCTGGAGGCAGAGCCTCGGAGCTTTATGTCTACAATTTTCTAAGGCTCTTCTGGATACCCTAGATGAAATACCTTTGTCCATCACAACCCTTCAAAATCAAAATGACTAGCTCACAGGTGGTCTCTGAAACCACAGAGCTCTGGACCTTATCACTGTTGAGAAAGGGGGCCTGTCCTTAAATTCATTTGAAAAAACAAAAGACCCCAAATAGCCAAAACAACCCTAAGTGAAAAGAGCTACACAGGGGGGATCTCGATACCAGACTTCAAACTATACTACAGTGCTATAGTCATAAAAACAGCCTGGTACTGGCACAAAAACAGACCTGTTGACCAATGGAACAAAACTGAAGATCAAAATCTGAGCACATACAATTTCAGCCATCTCATATTTGACAAGGGGGCCAAGAAGCCACAACGGAGAAAAGACAGCATCTTCAGCAAGTGGTGTTGGCAAAACTGGATCACCACTTGTAGAAGAATGAAATTAAACCCCTACCTCTCACCCTGTACAAAAGTCAACTCCAGATGGATCAAAGACCTCAACATGAAACCCCAAACTCTGAAAGTGATAGAAGAAAAAGTTGGCAGCACACTACAAGACATAGGTGTAGGAAAAGACTTCCTAAATCACACAGCAGCTGCGCAAGAATTAAGGTAGACAATTGACAAATGGACCTCATTAAACTCAAAAGCTTCTGTACATCAAAAGAAACAATCAAGGAAGTGAAGAGAAATCCCACAGAGTGGGAGGAAACCTTCACTGCAGAAACATCTGACAAAGCATTGATTTCCAGAATATATAAACTACTCAAAAAACAAAGAAGAAAGAAAACAAATGACCCACTCAATAGATGGAGCAAAGAGCTGAACAGAGACTTCACAAGTGAGGAATTAGAGATGGCTGAGAAACACCTTAAGAAGTGTTCAACATCACTAATCATTAAGGAAATGCAAATCAAAACCACTTTAAGATATCATCTTACTCCAATAAGACTGGCTAGGATCAAGAAAACAAATGATACCAAGTGCTGGAGAGGTTGTGGGGAAAGGGGAACACTCATCCACTGCTGGTGGGAATGTAAACTCGTGCAGCCACTATGGAAAGCAGTGTGGAGAACCCTTGGAAGACTTGGAATGAACTTGCCACCCGACCCAGCCATACCACTCCTAGACATGTACCCCCAACACTCACCCCATTGCAGAGATACATGCAAGGCCATGTTTATTTCAGCTCTCTTCACAATAGCAAGGAGCTGGAACCAACCTAAATGCCCCTCAACTGATGAGTGCATAGAGAAAATGTGGTACATCTACACAATGGAGTTCTATGCAGCAGTAAAGAAAGATGGCATCATGAGCTTTGTGGAAAATGGCTGAGCTAGGGGACATCATGCTGAGTGAAATAACAGTCCCAGAAAAACAAACGACGAATGGTATCCCTCATCTGTGGATGCTAGTGCCAATTACTTAGGTGTATTTCTTGTGCATGGCCCCTTGAGCTTTTGTCCAAAGCAGCTGGGAGTGATGCATATTGGAAACAACAGCAACAACAACAACAACAACAACAACAACAAACAACAGAAAGGACTGCATTGAAGAACTAACTGCAACATCCCATTCTAAAGTAGAAATTAAAGATAATGATCAGCCTGGAGCAGGTCCGAAAGTCAGCTGCATGATTCTACTCAGACTCCTGGATGGGGCAGTCACTTGCTCTGCATACTCCTCTGTCTTTCCCTCAAAGCATAGCTGAGACATCACAACTGGTTCCCTGGGCCATTCGAAGGCAGAAGCTAGAGCATGGGCCTGGTTATTAGCATATTTGATTTATATGCTAGAAAAATACCACAACACCATTGTCTCCCTGGGTATGCCTGGCAGGGTTGGTCCAGGGAACGAACAGTCACTCCAAGGGCACAAATTAGGATGGTGCATCTGTCTATTTGATGTTAAGGGGGAGACAGCCTAAGGTACTAATCAACACTGAGTCATAGGCAGGAGCTAACACATTTGCCTGATGATGAAGTTAGGAAAGAACAGATTTGGAAATTCATAGAGTTCTGGGTAAAAGGAAATATGAATGAACATAAAAAAATTCCTTCCCATGCAAAGTTGTACTAGAGGGCATTCACATAGGAGCTCCTACCGATAGCAATATGATTTTGCAAGTAAGTAAGGGATCATATTCTCTGTGTACTAGCCTCTCTTCCCAGGTCACCTAGAACTCATTTAATGTTATCAGTGCAGTAAGAGGCCATAGCAGCAGGACAGGAAGCTGCATATAGGCTCCAAAAAGATGGCTTTTGAAAAAAACAGTTTTCTTTCTTTCTTTCTTTCTTTTTCTTTCTTTCTTTCTTTCTTTCTTTCTTTCTTTCTTTCTATATTTCTTTCTCTTTCTTTCTTTCTTTCTTTCTTTCTTTCTTTCTTTCTTTCTTTCTTTCTTTCTTTCTTCTTTCCTGTGTGTGTATGTGTATGTGTATGTGTATGAGTAGGTCAGAGGGCACCTTTTCGGAGTCAGTTCTCTCCTTCTACCATGTAGGACCCAGGTCTCTCTCTCTCCCTCTCTCAGCATCTCTTTATCTAGGTTGAAATGGCTACTGAACTACTGGTTCCATGACCTGATGAAATTCTGGGCCTGTGTGTGGTACCATTTAGTAAGTAGCTGCTTAATGCAGGCTGATTCTATTTCACTGCCCCCTTAATGCACAATACATAACATTGTCTTTCTGGGGAACACGCACAATTCATAAGAGATCTATCTTATTTGTCTACAGTGTTTCTGAAAGCACTCTGTTTGGGGAACAAATATAATCCCCTTTCAGTTCATTTTCTCATTGCCTGTGCTACTGTAATAAAATACTTGAGACTGGGAAATTTATATGCAACAGTAATTAGTTTATCTATCACAATTATAGAGGCTGAAAAATCCAAGATCAAGGTACCAGGCAGTTCAGTTGTCTAGTGAAGGCTGTGCTCTGCCTCTAACATGATACCTTGAGCCTGCATTCTTGCATAGTAGAAGAGCAGAAATGGAAGAAGTCAGGAGTGCTGTGTGAACCCTCTTTTATAAGACATTACATAAGGGAAAACATTTACAATCTAATGATTTCCTAAATCGTTAGGCTTCGCTTTCTTTTTTCTTTAATTTTTGATATTTTCAAGATATGGTCTCCCTGTAGCCCCAGCTGACTTGGAAATCAACATATAGACCAAGCTGCCCTTGACTTCACAGAGATCCTTCTGCTTCTACCTCCTGAGTGCTGGAATTAAAGCTGTGTGTCATTACACCTGGCAAAGCTCTACTTTCTCATCCTCTTGCATTGAGGATTCAATTCAATATTAATGGAGGCATAAAATTTGGGGGGGTATTTTTGAGACAGGGTCTCCCTTTAGTCTCAGCTGGCCTGGAGCTCGCTGTGTAGACAAGGCTGGCCTTGAACTCACAGAGATCTGCCTGCCTCTGCCTCCCAAGTGCTGGGATGAAAGGCATTTTAAACCATAGTACTATCCCATTTAATGTCACTTTAATCAGGGAACACACTACATGGCAAAGTGAAAGAATGAGGTTCCTTGTCTTGAAACTCACTGCTGTTACCTATAAATGAGTCACTCTACAGGCTGGGGAAAGTGACCAGATTTCCTCCAGTGGGAAATTGTATAGCTGCCATAGAATGGCAGCAAAAATACGGAGAGAATGTTCATAATGTAGAAGAGGAAAAACACATTTGCAAGAGGGAAGGTATTATGTGGATCAGAGGTTTGGAACGTAATGGTTACAGATGTCATTGGAAACATGCAGGAGAAACCAAGCCTTATAGCAAATACAAGGGCAGAGTATGGTTACAATGGTTAAAGATAGGTTCATGGAGTTTGTAGAAGAGGTATGGTAGTTGCTTTATCTTTTTCTTACTTTCTCACTGAAGAATAAAGGTAAGTTCCTTTAGTAAATACTAGCTAGGCAGACTACAGTCATGGCTCAGTGCTTAAGAGCAATTGTTACTCTTTCAGCATCCACTTCAGGCAGCACACAACCATCTATAAACTCTAATTCAGGGGATGTGATGCCTTCTTCTGACCTCTGTGTCCACCTGCATGTGTACACACACACACACACACACACACACACACACACACACACACACACACAAATAGAAAAATAAATATTTCAAAAAAGAAGACTTTAAAGAAGTTCCAACTCTAAAGAAAGAAATGACAGCTTGGGCATCGATGCAACCAAGAAGTCTGTTTCTAGTTTCTGTGGTTTGAATAGGTCCCTCCAACACTCAGGTGTTGTCAGTGTGAAAGTTTGAAGAGATGGGCTTGGAAGGGTAACTGGGTCATAATGGTTCTTCACTTGTGAATGGAATTAAAGTTCTTATAAAAAGCCTCATGAGGCCAGGCCTTTAATCCTAGCATTCCAGAGGCTGAGGCTGGTGGATCTTTTTTAGTTCAATGCCAGCCTGGTCTACAGAGTAAGTTCCAGGACAGCTGGGGCTACAGGGAGACCCTGTCTCAAAAAGACAAAAAAAAGAGCTTCATGGAGTTTAGACTTGGGCCCTTCCCAGCCATCCTCATTCTGATAGAACTGACTGGGAAACAGAGAGGCCTCACCAGACAACTGAACTGCAGGTACCTTGGCCTTAAGCATCACAGTCTCCAGTACTGTGCGAAAATACATTTCTGTTTTATAAATTAATCAGGCTCAAACATTTTGCTGTGGTATCACAAATAGACTCAGACATTACTTATCAAAAGACCAAAAGAATGTGAAAGATTTGATAGATTAGGAGAAGAAATTGTTAATACATGTAAGCTGTTAAAATGCATATCTATGATAAATGAAGAACTATGAACAAATAAAAATATTCTAAAAAGTGTCTATTTGCATGTGTGTGGTTAACACTGGGCATCTTTCTCGGTTGCTCTCTATTTTCTTAAAGTTTATTTATTTATTTATTTGTTTGTTTGTTTGTTTGTTTGTTAGTTAGCTAGCTAGTTAGTTAGTTAGTTAGTTACGTAGTTTTATGTGTATGAGTGTTTTGCTTACATGTATGTAAGTGCTGGTAAAGGCCAGAAGAGAATGTCAGATCCCCTGGAACTGGAGTTACTGAGATTGTTGGCCACTATGTGAAGACACGGAACTGAACCTGGGTCCTCTGCAAGATGGCCAGAGCTCTGAATCACAGGACCATCACTCTAGCTCCATCTCCATTTATTTTTTGAGGAACAGTCTCTTTGTGAAGACAGAACGCAGAGATTTGGCTGAACTAGCTGGCCAGCAAACTCTAGGGATTTGCCTGTCTCTGCACTTCCCCACATGCCTAGTTTTTATATGGGTGCTAGGGATTCAAACTTGGGTCTCAGTCTTACACAGCAGCCAGTTTACCAACTGATCCATCTCCCTGGCCCCTAAATCAATTAATGAATTAATTATTATGTTCAGTATCTTTTTAACATTTTTATTGATTCTGGAATTTCATACAATGCACCTCTATAATATTCACACACCTCTTCAATCCCATCTTATCCTCCCTCCCACTCTTCATGTCCTCCATTATTTGTCTTCTTTTTAAAAGGCTCATCCAGAGGGCTGGAGATGGCCTATCGGTTAAGAGCGCCTACTGCTCTTGCAAAGGACCCAGGTTCTATCCCTAGCACCCACAGGGCAGCTGAGAACCGTCTTTAACTCCAGTTCCAGGGGAATCCAACACCCTCTTCGGACCTCCACAGCATTGCACAACATGGGTACACAGACCTACATGCAGACAGTACATTCATACACATAAAAAAATTTAAAAAATAAAAGGCTCATCGAGTGTAACCTGTGTTTCCCACGTGCTCTTGGGTGTGGGTCTATTCCTTAGAGTTTGGTCAATTTTTTTTTTTTTTTTTTTTTTTTTGGTCTTTTCGAGACAGGGGTCTCCCTGTAGCCCCAGCTGTTTTTTTTTTTTGGTAACTGGTCATACTGAGACCAGGCTTGATTGAACTGCCAAAGATCGCAAGCTCCTGCCCCAGTGCTAGGATTAAAGGCGTGTGCCACCACACCCGGCTGAGTTTGGTCAATTTACAAGGTGTCACATAAGTAAGGAAAACTGACTCTCTCTCTCTCTCTCTCCCAGCATCTATCAGTTGCTAAGAGATCCTCAGCTAGGACCCGGGCTTCCTGCCCACATCTCCCACCCATACTGTCTGGCCCCTGTCTGGTTTGGATTTGTACAGATCTTGTACATATTGTCATAAGCACTGTGGGTTCATATGTACACCTACCCTCTGGTGTCCAAAGAACAGATTTCTTGTGCCCATCTACCTTCTTTGACTCTTAAAGTCTTCCTGCCTCCTCTTCCACATGAAGCCTGAGCCTATATTGAACACTCTCCTCCAAAGGTTCAAGGATCACTGTGGAAGAGGGGGTGGAAAGATTGTAAAACATTTACTTTTAATTTGTACAATACTTGAACTTCACAGAAAATATCCAAATGGCTGAAACCATATGGGAAAGTGCTGAGAAATTTAAATTTAAAATCACAATGATATACTTACGACTACATTCAACTAGTAATGTATAAAGCATAAAAGAGTGACAGTACCAAATGTTGATGGAGAATTGGACTTAAAACCTAGTAGAGTCAATTGAACAATTAGAGAATAAATAAAGAAACAGGATTTTAGCATATTCATCAAGAGGCAATTGGACTAGTATGGCAAAAGCGTGTGCATGTGGGTGGTGATGGATGGAAAAGATTATTGGTGAGAAATGAGTTGTTTTAAAATTTTTTTAACTCACTGATTATATTTAGTACTAAGGAAACATCCATTTCTTATTGGCTCTGTGAATTGTACCTCAGTGTCTTTAAATGTACAAGAAGGGAGACCCACAAATGCTTTCCTAACCTTGAGGGTGCTTTTGAACCCATTGGGTGGATACCTGAACTTGGTGGGATTTTTTGTGCATTTTTAAATTAAATTTTTGTGAAAAATGCCCTTAGCGTTTTAATCACTGGTATAAAGATAGCATTAATCTCATGTGAGTTAAAAGCCTTCGTTCCACAGGATGCAGCTATCCTGTAACTGCTCTTCTTGATGAAGCTGTGACAACTTAATGAGAGGTGGCTTTTGAAACAGCAAAGCTGTCTTCGGTACTCATTTCATATAAACATAAACATTCACCTGGAGTTAACAAGTGAATGAATAATTTATATAATAAAGAGTGAGCTACTTTCATTATTGTTCTGAAGAGTACCTCATGGTTGTTAGACAAGCTTCCAGGCTAACATATTGGCTTTTAAATTATTTCACCCGTTCAGCTAGGAAAATGGTTTTATGTGAGTTTTTTTTCTTCTCTGAATAAAATAAAGAATGAAAGATTGCCAACCTGGCTCATGAATACATAATGAATAATGACTAGAAGAGATGGGTCTCCTTGAACCTCTGAGAGTAAATCAGCTATAAACTGTCATTAATTTCCTGCTTAGTCAGGAGCCATTGCTGTGTATTTGCAGTAAATATACAGGCTTTCATTTTTGGGAAATGCTGAGGCCTGGGATCTACAGGGCAGGTGCAAACGGCGTTCTTGGCTGGTGTCACTTCTAGAGAACAGCTGCTCCAGCTGCACTGGTTTTTCCCATTTTCTAGAATTCTTCAGCTCTTTCTAAAGCAGCAAGTAAAACAAAAACCATTTTTATTTATTTATGAATGCAAGAAGCTAATTTTATAAAAGAACCATCAACCCGACTATTTCATGCTGTATTATTCTGTGTGTGTACATGTGAGCACAGCTCTTATGTGTTCATATGTATGTGCAGGTATGCATGAGCCCATGTGTTCATGTGTGGAGCCCAGGGGTCAACATAAGACCTTGTCCCTAATTTCTCCTCACCTTATATGTTGAGGCAGGACCTATCCCTGAATTTGGAATTCACCAATTGGTTACACTTGCTGGCTAGGCAAGACCCAAGATCCTGTTTTGGCTGCTTCCCTAGCACTGGGTTCACCTGGCTTGTTTGCATGGATACTGTGTGTTCAAACTCAGGTCCTCAAATTTGCACAGTGAGCACATGATCCACTGAGACAGGCCCCTGTATTAGTCTTTTGACTTTTAACTGGCAATTTTTTCTAGAATTCAGTTTTGTACTATTTTATTCCTCTTGAAACTCAGGTAATCATCATGCTATTTCCCTTATTTGTTCATATGACATTGTATTCAGTGTCTTTATTAATAATGGTTAGAAGATGTTAGCTAAGTGAATCTGTGAATGGCTACATACTTGGTTGTTGAGAGACTGAGTACAGAGGACAAAAATATTGATAAAAATTTTGCTTAAAGGGGCTGGAGAGATAGCTCAGCAGTTAAGAGCACCGACTGGTTTTGCAGAGGACCGGGGTTTGATTCCCAGCACCCACATGGTGGCTGAGAACCATCAACTACAGGGGAATCCAACACCCTCTTCTGACCTCTGCTGCATTGCACGACATGGGTGCACCAACCTACATGCAGACAGTACACTCATATACATAAAAAAATAATAAAATTAAAAAAATTTTGTTTAAAAATTGATGTGTTTAATAGTAAACTAACCAGGTTTCCTATAAATTAATATTGTGCATCCACTCATTAAGATCAACAAATTGAGAATGTTTTTAGTCATAAAAAATAATTTAAAAACAAAAGTCCAATTACTCTGACTGTTTTTACTAAATAACTTAATTCCTCTCCCCCTTTGCTGGCAAATTTATCATTACAGTGAAAAACTCATAGCAGATAATAGCAGCCCAACTTCCCAACACATACAAAAACTCTGAGGACCTTAAATTATTTCACATCCACTAGGAAAACATGGACTCAGTAGCAGCAATAGTAGTTCATAAAATACTATTGTTTTATTTTTTTTAATTTTATTTATTTTTGTATGTGTATGAATATACTGTCTGTATGTAGGTTTGTGCACTCATGTCATGCAATGCTGTGGAGGTCAGAAGAGGGTGTCAGATTCCCCTGGAACTGGAGTTAAGACGGTTCTCGGCCACCATGTAGGTTCTGGGGATCAAACCCAGGTCCTCTGTAAGACTGGTTGGTGCTCTTAACTGCTAGGCCATCCCTCCAGCTCCTATTGTTTTATTTTAAAGGAATCTATCCTCATAAAATTGTTTCAAACAATTTAAAATCTTTAAAGAAGAGAGTAGCTGTTACTACAATCCTAACACTGAAGGTCATTTCTGTAATGACTCCAAAATACAGGCAACAAAACCCAAAATTGACTGATGGAATGTCATCAAGGTAAAATGCCTCTGCACAATAAAGATCGAAAAATAGATGTTGAGTATGATGTAGTGAAAAAGGAACTCATACACACTGTTTTTGTGAATGTAAATATGCACAGCCATTATTGAAAAGAGTATGGAGATTTCTCAAAACATTGAAAATAGAATTTCTATATCATACAGTATTCTTGTTTCTGGGTTTATATCTGAAGGATGAAATCACCATTCAGAAGAGATGTCTTTTCTTCCCATGTTCAATAGATTACTGTTCAGAATAACCAGGATATGGAATCAAACTAAGTATGGATTGATGATTAAGGAAGATGTGCTAATTACTCACAGGACTACAGTGTTTAAGATAAAAGAACTCAGGAATTTACAGAGACATAGATGAACCATAAAATATGCTAAATAAAATAAACAAGGCACAGAAAAATAAGGACCAGGACTGCATGATCTCATTTGCAAGTGAAATCTAAAGGCAGGAGGATTTATGGAAGCATAGACTAGAATCGTGACCTCTGGGAGGTGGTAGTGGGTTAGACTGGTTAAGGAGACATTGTTTGGTGTACAGGGGGTTTCAGTTAGGAAGGATAGGTAAGTTCTACAGATCCATTCAATGGCAGGAAGCTGAGACTATAGCTAAGGATAGTATAAATTCAACAATTTCTAAGAAAGAAATTGTAACTATTCTTATCACACAAAAATTATGTAAATTTTAGATATGATATGCAGCTTGATTGAATCATTTCCCAATATATTAAAATGGCTCATTGAATTTTGTAAATATACATTTTTAAGACTTATTTAAAACCTTAATATACTTGGAAGGGAAACAAACTACAGATTGGAAAGAACTCATTAGGTCTCACTCAGGATAAAAAAAACATCTCTTAAAATCTATAACAATATAAGAACACAGTAAAATACCATAAGATACGAACAGTCACTTCACCAAAGAAAATAAACGGAAAACAATATTTTCCATGCTGAGCACCAGTAATGATTAAGGAAATGCAAATAACAATCATGAGAACATGGTACTGCATACCTATTTGTTTGAAATGAAGGAGACACACCAAGAGAACATGATCACGAGAAGGAATCAAACTATTCATGCACTCGTGGTGGGGATGTAAGATAGCAGTCACTGGCAAATCCGTTGACAGTATCTTTTTAAGAAATACTTTATTTACTATTTTGTGTGTATAAGTGTATTCCCTGCATGTAGGTACAGCTGTGTTGTGTAATGCCTGCAGAGGTCAGAAGAGGGTGTTAGATCCCCAGGAACTGGAGTTATGGATGGTTGTTAGCTGCCATGTGGGTACTGAGATTTGAACCTGTGTACTCTGCAAGGGCAGCCAATGCTCTTAACTACTGAGCCCCTTTGCAGTTTTTTTTTTAATTTTTTAAATTTTTATGTGTATGAATGTACTGTCTGTATGTAGGCCTGCACACCCCTGTCGTTCAATGCCATGGAGGTCAGAAGAGGGTATCCAATTCCCCTGGAACTGAAGCCAAAGACGGTTCCCAGCCTCCATGTGGGTGCTGGGGATCAATCCCGGGTCCTCTGCAATAGCAGTTGGCACTCTTAACCACTAGGCCATCTCTCCAGCCCCCATCTCCTTTGCAGTTTGAGCCATCTCTTCTCTTCAGCCCCTTGGCAGTTTCTTTTTTTTTTTTTTTTTTGGTTTTTCTTTTTTTGGTCTTTTTCGAGACAGAAGGGTCTCCCCGTAGCCCCAGCCTGCCTGGACTCCCTCTGTAGACCAAGGCCTGGCCTTGAAGCAACGAAAGATCTGCCTGCCTCTGCCTCCAGTGGCTAGGATTAAAGGCGTGCCCAAACCACTCCGGCGGTAGTTTCTTAAATAACTAAACAATTACGTAGCATACACCCAGCCAGTAGTTTCTTGAGTATTTATGAAGAAGTCTAAAAGCATTTGTGTATATTAAAACATTTATAGAAGTTTTATTGCAATCACTAAACATATGGAAATAACTGAAATATCCACCAGTAAATAAATAGACAATCTGTATCGTAGCTATCTGATGGAATACTTCTGGGTAGTAAAAAGTGGTAACCTGTCAATGCATGGAATAACATGAACACATTCCAGAATAATTATTCTAAGCTTAGATACAGATGCCTCCTCAAAGAAGCTTACTGTGTGATTTCATTTATATAAAACTTAAGACAGTGCTAACAAATCTAAAATGGCACAAAGCAGTTTGGATCCCACCACTTGTACTGTTGAATGGCTTTTAGTCCAGATCTCAATAGTGTTAACATTCTCCTCTGAAACCCAAGATTATATTCAAGTTGATTGTGTTTATGTAGTATGCAACTTTAAGCTACTAAATGAGTGTTTCATTTTTTATTGCTTGAATTAATTCTTTGTTCGGCATTAGAAATTAAGTGGAAAGTAATTTAAGCAATTTGCTCTCAGAGAACATCCCCATCCTTACATCCATTACTTTAAAGTAAATATTCTCCTGAAATGCTGTCAAAACAGAAAGACAAATGAGGAGAGATAAAACAGGGATGAGCAGAGAACCTGCCCTGATAGGTAATGAAATGTCCATGAAAATAACTGAAATATGAAAGATGTGGATAATGTAAAGGTTAAGGTATTAATAACTTTATAATTCTAAATGTTCTCAACTAAATGCAATCCATTAAAGAAGGATTGGTGATGATGTGGATGTATTCTGTTGCAGTGACTTTTCACAGTGAAATATAATGTACAGAAATGTTTATTCACTCAGGTAGATGGTTTTGATGTAATAAGGGTCTAGGGCAGGTCATCACACCCACTGTACTTCAAGATGACAATGGTCATGCCAATGCCAGAGAAACAGTGTCCTGCATTTCCTAAAAGACAGAGGCTGTCAAGTTGGGCTAAAAATCAAGTACACATGTTATTTATATTAAACATATTTGAAGCAAAATGTATAAAAGTAAAAGATTAATAAAGTAGCTTCTGGAAGGATCAAAAATATTTTCAAAGACAAAAGCATTAATGATACAAAGAAAGAATAGTGTACTGTGGGGATAAAGTTCAGTCCACCAAGAAGATAAACAAACACAAACTTTAATCTCTAAGAAGCACTGAGCATATATAAAGAATGTTTCTCAAACACAAGAAGATCAAGATGAAAAATAAATGAGGTTCTTTATATAGATCTGAGAATTTAGTGGTTCAAGGAGATTAAAAATATCATGGAATAGAAAGTTAAGTATCAGGACCAACACCTTTTTATATTGTTTAAGTTATTACAAAGAAAAGGGCATAGTTCAAGTAAAGCCTTTGCATACTTCAAATTAAATATAGTCTGTCTTTTTAGGCTTATGACACTTCTGTTCTTAAANGAGCAGAGAACCTGCCCTGATAGGTAATGAAATGTCCATGAAAATAACTGAAATATGAAAGATGTGGATAATGTAAAGGTTAAGGTATTAATAACTTTATAATTCTAAATGTTCTCAACTAAATGGCAATCCATTAAAGACAGGATTGGTGATGATGTGGCTGTATTCCTGTTGCAGTGACTTCACAGTGAAATAATGTACAGAAAGTGTTTATTCACTTCATGAGTAGATGTTTTGATGTGAATAAGGGTCTAGGGCAGGTCATCACACCCACTGTACTTCAAGATGACAATGGTCATGCCAATGCCAGAGAAACAGATGTCCTGCATTTCCTAAAAGACAGAGGCTGTCAAGTTGGGCTAAAAATCAAGTACACATGTTATTTATATTAAACATATTTGAAGCAAAATGTATAAAAGTAAAAGATTAATAAAGTAGCTTCTGGAAGGATAAAAATATTTTCAAAGACAAAAGCATTTAATGATACAAAGAAAGATGTTCTGTGGGGATAAAAGTTAAAGTCCACCAAGAAGATAAAACAAACACAAACTTTAATCTCTAAGAAGCACTGAGCATATATAAAGAATGTTTCTCAAACACAAGAAGATCAAGATGAAAAATAAATGAGGTTCTTTATATAGATCTGAGAATTTAGTGGTTCAAGGAGATTAAAAATATCATGGAATAGAAAGTTAAGTATCAGGACCAACACAACTTTTTATATTTTTATAGTTAATTACAAAGAAAAGGCATAGTTCAAGTAAAGCCTTTGCATACTTCAAATTAAATATAGTCTGTATCTTTTAGGCTTGACACTTCTTTTGTATCATGAGAGCCAAGTGATACGTGACGAAGCGTTACGTCGCTTCTATGACAGCAATGTCCACTGAATAAGTGAACAGACACGACATTTATGTGCACTTTTCTCCAATCCCCCCCCCCATCCCGAACAACACTGCATCTAGCAAACTCTTTAATAACTTAGCTCATAAAATGAAAATGTGCATACCGTCCCAGTGCAAGAGGCTACTAACGAGTGACAGACAACACAGAAAACTCTCGAAAGGGATATAACTACGATCTCAGAAATGCAAATAGTAACATGCGTAGACTAAAATTGAATTATGCACTGCCAGAGAAAGAAGACACAATAGGACAATTCTACAATAATGAACTACTGGACCATAACGAATAATATAATTGTGTACAACACATAATAGTGTCGTGTGAAGGCAGGACGCAAAAGGAAAGGAGATACAATGAGTGATACACGCAGAAACGGCCAAAACAGAGTAAATAGGGAAGTGTGACCGACATGAAAGGCTAATCTCACGAGTGCGGGAGCCAAGGCAGGAAGAGGAAGCGACAGAGTTGTGGGCGCAACGTGCGGGGGATCGCAAAATGTGCCAATTGACGTTGATCAGTGCAATGGAGTGTTAGCGGAAGTGGATCTATATGATGGAGAGTAGGGTACAGGGGATGATAGTAAGAGATCTTGGTACGCATATTCATGCGGGAGTGGAATACCGGACGTCAGAGTCCTTAATCAGGTGAGTGTAAAATCAGGTTTTGGAGCTCAAGGAGCGTTGGTGAAGGGCCATAAAATAGGTATGTAATTTCCCGTGTGCGTTTATGCTACCATTGGGCTAGGGTGTCGATGGTTATAAGGGTGATGGGATGTGATAATATAAGTAGGCAGCGCGACTTGTTATACAGGTCCACAGTTGTACACCGTAGTCTAGGAAACGAATGGTTTCCAGAAAAACTTACGCATACAACCTGGGACTTCTAATACAGGCGCACCATACTGAGGGGGACTGACTATTGCGCGGACGGCGGATCGTATGTGTCATGGGTGGGGATTGCGTGCTGTACATGGGGTAGTGTACTGAGCAAGTCCAAGCGGGCAGCGTGCATGCGTCGCTGTCTAACGGGGGCGGCCAACCCACTTTGTCACCTGCAAGAGTCATGAGAGTGTGTGCTTTCTGTTAAGCTAGCTGGCTACGCACCAGGGGAAGGTGAACACACATGGGTGTCAGACGTGATAAGGTCGGGGGGGAGGGGAAGAAACGCCGGGGGGGGAGACAAGGGGGGAAGGGGGGGAAGGCGGAAGGGCGGAGAAGGGGGGGGAGGCAAGGGGAGGGGAAGAGGGGAGGGAAACTTTATGGGTCGTCTAATGCCAACTCATCAAGTGCATGAAGGGTGGGGGGCCGGGCGTATAAGGGCTGATAAGGAGGGAGCGCGACACGAATGGCCGTTGTAGCATATGTGTGATAAACACTGTAGGCGGGGACGCAATAAAACGCGCAGGAGGGGGCCAAGGAGCGGTACGTCATATGGGATAGCGGGAGAGGGTGGTCGTGCGATGTGGTGACAAATACGCGACAGGGGAGATGATCGTAGGGGGAGCATATCAGGGGGTGTGGGCAAGTGCTAGATCCAAGTGAGAAGGCCGCAATGGGGGGGGATACACATGATCTGCAGAGTCGTGCAGTCGGTCGGACATCTGCTTTCCATAGCTGATGGTGAGTCTGTCAGCGAAGGCTTAGGGCAGTTCGCGCGGACGAGAGCAGTGGTGAATAGGGGCGAGTGTGCGGCACGGGCGTGGGAATCCAGGAGCGCGGCAACCGCGAGTTGGTACAGAAGGAAGGGGAAAGCCTTGTTGTATGCAGTTGTGGTTAGATTCACGTTCGGAGCACATTAGCCATGCTTATATGGGTTCAGGTCACGAAGATGGAATGTGCAAGTGAAGGAGGGAAAAGTGGGCAAGGGGTCAAGTGGGGCTTCCTTTAATGCATTTCGTGACATTCAGAGCAACATGGTGGCACACGATTAAGATGTTTTGCGTCAGAGAACCAGCATCTGAATTGTTTTTAATATTTGTAAGGGGGGTGTGATGGGCGTGTGGTGAGATGGGTGAGGGAGGGAAGGGGGGGGTATAATAAAGGAGGGCATAGGGGGTAGGGACAGTAATTGAAATAAGGAGGGGTTCCGACCCAGGAAGTATGGAGGTCGTACGGTCAGCAGCTCTTAAAGCGCCCGCTATGGCGGGGGGGGTCAGGGGGTGTATAATTTACTTGTCTCGATATATGTAGTTTTTGCGGGGTAACGAGATTTCGAAATGATATCACTGTCCATGGACTACAACGGCTTGGTCGCGAGGTTATCGAGCGGACGCTGTACACAGGTTGACCTCCCAGCTGAGTGTGGGTTGGATGCTCGGTGTCAGGTCAGCTGGATTGTATATACTTTGGATGGGATCACCGGGCAGAAGCGTTTTTGGGCGCTATTAATGAAGAGGTCCCAGCCACTTGGGTCGACATTGATACGACCGTAAATATCGAGTGGACAATGCGGTCCGGATTTAGGAAGATACGATTTGTTGATTTGTGGACATAATTATTTTATTAAATTATTCTAGTTAGTGTGCACGTATGTGTCGGGATTCACGTGTACTCATGCAAGTTTGTGCCAACCCGTGGGCGTCGAATGCCGAGGGGAGATCTGAAGAGGGCAGTGGATTCCCCCTGGAACTGGAGTGCTCATGGAATTGGGAAGTTTCAGGACGGTTCTCGTCCAGAAAGGTTTGGTTTTTTGTATTTTGTGTGTGTGTTTTTTTTTTTTTTTACCCCTTTTTTTTTTTTGGGGGGGGGGGAAAAAGGGGAGGGGAGGGGGAGGGAAGGGGGGGGGAGGGGGAAGGGAAAAAAAAGGGGGGGGGGAAGAAAGGGGGGGGGAAAAAAAAAGGAAAAGTGGGTTTCTTGCTATCTCCATCTGGATTGGGTCTTTTGTAGCAGGGCACAGAGGTGAGGGGGTGGGGTACTTGCATGTCTGTTGTACAGGAGTGGTGATCAAGTTTTAGTTGGGTGGCCAACACCACTTGCGGAGATGATAGTGCATGTCATAGTTTCTCCATTGGGTACGTCTTGGGCCACCCTGGTCACTTGAGTGGCTGCACCTTGTATGCTCGCGGGCGCAAGGTGGAGCTTGGTCTGGCATTGCGGCACAGTGGTTTGTGTCTCGTCCAGGCGCCAAGCGGTGTTTCGGACTCGAAGGAGCCCAGTAGTATAGTTTGCAATGGTGCGTGGTATATTCGTCGTCCCCCTGCTGATTGCTCTATGTTTTTCAGTCAGGGTTGTGTTGGCTATTCAGGGGCTTTTGTTTTTTCCACTGAATTTAAGGCCTTTTTTTTCCAAGCCTGTGAGAAACTCTTGGGGCTTTTAATTGGAATTGCATTAAATCGATACAAGAAGTTTGGGTAAATGGACTTTTACTATATTATTTTCCAGTCCATGAGCATGGGAGGTTTTTTTCCATCTTCTGAGGTCTTCATTTCCTGCTTCAGGGGTTTCAAATTTTGTTGTAGAGATCTTTGGGTCGTGGGGGGAGGGGTTCAGAGGGATTTGTATTGGTTTTTAAGGGTAGGGTGGAGTTTCGAAGGGCCGCCGGGAATGCCTTCGCAGTTGCTGGGTGGGGGGGTAAGAAGGCGACTGAGGGGGCAGGTTAAGGTGGGACCCCCTGCCACGTTATTGGAAGCTTCTTAGCAGGTCTAGAGTTCCGGGGGTAGTTTTTTGCATCCCTAGGAGAACAAGCAGGCAGCAGCAAAGGGATAGCGTAACGTCCTCGGTCCAAGGGATACCGTGAATGGCCGGGGCTGGCCGGATGGCCCGAGCAAATGGGTCCAAGCACCTAGAATTGAAGAGGAGGGGGGCAGGGGGCAAGGGGCAGAGTGCCGACCTTAAAGGGAATGCGGCTGTCATTTCCCCATTTGGGATGATAGGGATTGTGGGTTTGCTGTATATATGGCTTTGATTACACTGAGGAAGGATCCCTCCAATACAATTATCTCTAGGACTTATCATGAAGGGATGCTGGATTTTGTCAATGTTTTTTTTTTTTTTTTTTTTTTTTTTTTTTTTTTTTTTTTGTTTTTCATTCCATTTATATGTTTGTTGATGTTTATTGGTTTTCATAGGTTGAACCATCCCTGCATCTCCTGGTATGAATCCCCTTGGTGTGGGTCTATATGTGAGTTTGCCAGAATCCTGTTTGGAATGATTGGGCATATGTGGTCATTAGTGGAGTTGGACTATAGTTCTGGCTTTTTGGTTGTATCGTGGGCCGGGTTTGGGTAATAAAGTGATGCTGGCTTCACCGAAGGAATTTGGTAGAATTCCCTCGTTTGTATCCTTCTAAACATTCTGAGTAATAATGGTTTAGAAGTGTTTTTGAAATGTTATAGAATTCTGAGGTGAAGCCATCTACCGGGGCTGTTTTTAGTTGGGAGGTTTCTTATTAGCTCTTCAATTTCTCATATACTAGGGGTCCTGTTAGTACGCTTGTCAATCTCTTCTTGGTTTGGTTTTCGTGATTCCCAGGATTTCAGATATTCTCCATTTCTCTTAGGTCTTCAAACTTAGTAGGTAAGGTTTTTAAGTATTCCCATATGATGGTTTGGATCTTTCATTGTCCGTTGTGATATTTTCCCCTTTCATCACAGATTCTATTATTTGGAGTTGTTCCTTCTTTCTTTTAACCGGGCTAGAAGTCGGGTCTTGTTTATTCTTTCAAAGAACCAACTTTTGGATCATTGATTTTTTTGTAGTGTTTTATTTGTTTTCTATTTCATTGATTTCTGCCCGATTTTCGTTATTTCTTCTGTCGCTGCATTGGGTTCATCTGTTGTTGAATCTCAAGTGCTTTTAGCTGACAGTGTTTTAGATCGTTCACTTGTGCTCTTTCTGTATTTTTTTTTTATTTTTTAATGTAGGTACTTCCCTCTTAGAACTGCTTTTAAATATCCTGTTAGTCAGAACATGACCTGGAAGAAAAAATTAAATAAAAAAATAAAAATATCTTTTTTTTTTTTTTTTTTTTTTTTTTTTTTTTTTTTTTTTTTTTTTTTTTTTTTTTTTATTTCTTTCTTTATCTCATCTTTGACCCATTCATCATCCAGGAGTGTGTGGTTTAATCTCCATGTGTTTGCTTGTAATATAGGGCTTATCTGGTGTTGATAGTGAGCTTATTGCATTGGTGGTCTGATAGAATGCATAAAAGTATTTCAATCTTTTTGAATTTGTGGAGGTTTCTTCTGTGTCAGTATGTGGTCGAATTTTGGAGAGTTTTCCGTGGGGTGCTGAGTAGAAAAGTATATTCTCTGGTATGAGGGTGGAATATTTGGTAGATATCTATCAGATCTATTTGGTGTATTGTACTATTCAGTTCAGATGTCCCATCCCTGTTTATATTTCTTTGTCCAGTTGCCTGTCCAAAGGGCTCATTGGGTTTAAGTCCCCCTACTATGAGGTGTACTGGGGTTAACCTGGCCTTGATGTCCTGGAGAAAAAGTTTTGTCTTTATAAAGTTTGGTAAACCAGAATTTGGTCAATATATATTCATAATTGTGAAATCTCATTGGTGACTGTTTCCTTTTATAAAAAATGTAATGGCCTTCTTTGTCTCTTCTGAGTTCTTTTACATTGAAGTCCTATTTTGTCTGATGTGAAAATAGCAACACCTGCTTTATTTTTGGGTACCATTTCTTGGAAGAATTTTTTTCCATCATTTCACTTTAAGGTGGTCCTATCCTTGAAGTGTAAGATGCTTTTCTTTGTAGACAGCATATTGAGGGGTTCTGTTTCCTAAGCCAATCTCCCAGTCTAATGTCTTTTGATTGGTGATTTAGTCCATTAATATTTAAGATTATAACTGATAGATTGTGTTGCTTCCTTTTCACCTTATTATCCTTTGCATTTTTGGTCTAGATTACTACTTCTGCAGTAATGCGTTATTGATTTCTCTTTCTAGTGGCCTGGGGATAGTTGCTCGTTTCTTCTGTCCTTTGAATTGGCTTCAGTATTCTCTGAAGGGTTGCTTTTCCAGACATGTATTCTTTTTTGCTTTTTATTAGGTTATGTTATTGTTGTGTGGTGGTTATGTGAAGCCTGGGTGTCAACTTGACTGGACCAGGGAACAAATAAGAGAAAAAGGATCTTCATATCGGACCACCTCAACTCCGATGGCCCACCTCAAAATGTGGGCATTACCTTCTGCAAGCAGGCAGTATTAAAGCACTGGAGAGGAGCTGGTCCTCTTTTCCTGCACTTGCATCTCTCCTGGTGAGGTTTGCTGCTGCGGTGATCAAACCTTCATGATCCCAGTGGGCACTGAGAAAGACCCGGCAGATCTCCTGGAATCCATCGGGACTTCAGCACCAGATTGGGTCCTACTGAGACATCCACCTTGCAGACTGAGAAGTTCAGTGGATTCTCCGCCTCTCCAGTGTGATGCAGCTACTGTTGGATTCCTTGACTGTCACGTGAGCAAATCAAAAATTGTATATAGCTAATTTTGCGGTCCTTTTTGCTCTGTTTCCTTTAGAGAAACCTGACGAAGTACAGGTGTTATGCCTACATGTAGGTAAGTGTAACCATATTGCACAACCCCTGCAGAGGTCAGAACAGGGCACCATATCCCCGAAACGGTAATAGGGATGGTTGTAGCAGGTGGGTGCTGGGAATTGAAACTGGGTCCTCTACAAGAGCAGTCAGTGTATCCTTAACCCCTGAGACATCTTTCCAGACCCTGTGCATGTATTTCTTCATCTTGTGTATTCATGGAAGATTTTTCTCTCTCCGACTTCAACTATAATCGACATTTGTGCTGGGTAAAGTAACCTGGGGTGGCATCTATTTTCCTTGAACACTGGGAATGCCGTTGCTCCTGGTTCTTCTTGCTTTCATAGTTTGCACTGAGAAGTCAGTTGTAGTTCTGATAGGTTTCCCCTTATATGTAACTTGTTTTTCTCTTGTGGCTTTAAGAATTTTGTCTTTGTTTTGGGCATCTAGCATTTTAACTATGATATGGAATGGAGAGTTTCTTTTCTGATCTTGTCTGTTTTGAGTTCTATGTTCTTGTATTTGTATTGGTTTGTCTTTTTTTAGTTTGGGGAAATTTTCATCTATTATTCTGTTGAAGATCTGATCAATACCATTCTCTTGGGATTCTTCTCCTTCCTCTATTCCTATGATGCAGAGGTTTGATCTTTTCATAGTGTCCCACAGTTCTTGGTCGTTCCAATTTTGTGTATTTTTGAACTTTTCATAATCTTTACTTGAGGTATTTAGTTGTTCTGTGTTATCTTCCAGGTCTGATATTCTTTGTTCTGCTTCCTCCATTCTATTTGTGAGGCTTTTTCCATTCCTTTCCTCTTGATTGGATGAGTGTTTGATTTCCTTTTTCATTTAGTCTTCTGATTTCTTTAGTATTTCCACTTCCTTTTGGAGCTTCTCAATCTCTTCCTGTAGCTCTTTGCTTCTCTGGTTAGTTTCCTTACCTTTTTCAACATGGGATCTTTTCAGTGTTTCCACTTCCTTCCAGAGTTTGTCATTCTCTCTCTCTAGATCCTTCTTGAGTTTTTCATTCTCTCTCCTAAGTTCTCTGACTTGTTCTTTATAGTTTTTGATTTCTTTGAATATGTCCACAATTGTACTTCTAATATCTGTGTTCTTGGCCCTCCTCAGGGGGATCCCACTGTAGGAATCTTCCACAGTGTTGGTAGAGCTTGGTGTGGAATTATCCTGCACCTTTCCCATGTTATCTCTTCTTCGTGTCCCTGGCATGTGGGTTTCTCTTTGCCTGTATTCCAATGCAATTCCAAATGCCTCTTCACTGTGTTGAAGCCTTGCTTTGCTTGCCTCCATCAGATGCCTTTGTTGTTTGATTGATAGATTTGTTTTTCTTCTTTTCTCCTTGCTTATGGAGTGTTGACTTGTCTAAGTTTTAGGCTTTCTATTGGAAGTCTAACTCACTCTTCCCTTTCTGTTCTGAAGTTTCTCCAAAGAATCCACTTGGACACTCTTTTGGCAATCCCAGTTTGGGGGGGTGGATGATGACTTCCTGTTTAGCCCATTCCCCGATACCAGGTGGTCTTGGGAAGTCCCAGATCTCAAGTCTCACAGTGGCAACAGGGCCACCTTTTATACCAGCTAGGAGGACAATTCCACCCCCACAGCCACAGAATCCAACAAGCCAAAGATGATTGAATCAAACCAAACAATCCACTTGGCTGAAGCACCCAGCTCCTACCTGCGCTTCACATGGTCTTGGGAAATCCCTGATCTCCAGTAAAAAATTTTAAAAATATAATTTATTTACTTTTATTACTTATGTAAGTGTGTACTGCCTCTATTTTGTCATTCTATTTTTCTTGATTAAAATTCTGAAATTATTTCAGATCCCATTTGTCATCGTTGTACCTAAATGTATTTCTATTTCTATTAAATGCAATGTTTAGTAGCACATGACTACAAGAAAGCTGGACCTGATACTAATTCTATGGGAAGGAATATTTATTATCCATTGAGTCATTATTAAAAATGATTAGTGTTTTCTAATCTTTTCTTGAATCATTTCAATAATTTATGTTTTTCTAGGAATGTGTGCACAGTTCAAAGTTTTCACATATATTTATATAAAATTGTGTAACACATGCTAACTTTTAGATCCATGTTCTTTCAGCTCTCCTTTCATAACTAAAGCTGTTCATGTATGCCTCCTTTGCTCATTTCCAAAACATGTGATAGGTTTGTTTGTTTGTTTTTTGAAACAGTTTCTTGGTGTTCAATTCTGCCTTGATCAATATTTTCTTATAACATCCTCTCCGGACATTTGTTGCAACTCTTCTTAACCTTAAGACATTCCTCTTGGCAATCAGACATAGTCTAGACAGAGTAAAGGCTACAACACCTTTGTGACTGTTTTAAGAATCACTACTTAATCTTTTTACAAGTCCCGAGAAACAAGAGAAATGTTCATGAGGCTCTAACATTTATGACATTGAAAGCAGCTGTTTGAAGTGACCCCAAATTTTGAACTTCAAATTACATTCAGAATTCAAGGAATGTAGTTACTGAAAGACATATGCATATTAGACATCAGATTCGGATGCTTACAAGAAACTCTATAAAGCAGGGTATGGCGGTACAAGGCTATAATGCAAGTTCTTAGGGGCTGTGACAGGAGAGTCTTGAATTCAATGCCAGCTACAAATATATACCAAGATTATATCTCAAGAAGACATTCCATTAAGATATTTTAGTTTTGTTCTGTAGCACAAAGGTTGATGTATATAAATGAATGTGTGTAGGTTTCAGAAATGTTTTTATTTATCTCATTTATCTATTACTATGTTCTTTAATTAGTCACATATGGGTGAGGAGAAACCAGAATAAAAGTTTGCATTAAACCCAGAAAAAAAATGGGCCTGGAGCCAGGCGTGGTGGCGCACGCCTTTAATCCTAGCACTTGGGAGGCAGAAGCAGGCGGATCTCTGTGAGTTCAAGGCCAGCCTGGTCTACATAGTGAGTTCCAGGACAGCCAGAGCTACAGGGGGACCCTGTCTCAAAAAGACCCCCCCAAAAAAATATGGGCCTGGAGAGATGGTTCTGTGGTTAAGAGTACTCTCTGCTCTTTCAGAAGACCTGGGTTTGATTCCCAGGACCCACATAGAAGCTAACAACTCTAGTTCCAGAGGATCTGACACCCTCTTCTGACCGCCATGGTCATTGCACAACATGGGTGTACCTACCTACATGCAAGCAATATACTCATATACATAAAATAAAAAATAAATAAAAATTAAAAATAAACTCAGAAAAATCAGTTAATATTTTAATTTTCATTTAAATTATTATATTTTAGAAATGTTTATTCAAGATCCATTGGTTTACTGTGAAACTGTGACATAAATATGGGAATAACTCCAACATTGAAATTGAATTATCAAAATGCATGTTCATCAACAAGCTAATAAACCTTTAACCTTGTCAAAACAAATCCCTAAGTGCCTATTAAATATGTGCCATCTCAGTATTTTAATCAATTTTCCAGGATTACAGTTTACATAAAATAGTCATTAAATTGTGAATTAATACCTTGTCATATGTTAGTATCCCATGAATCTGTCTTAGTGTAACCCTAATACTTATCAGAACCACTAATTTCTCAAAAGTGTTGTTTTTGTTTGCATTAATACTTGGTCTATGTAGTTTGTTGTTTGCTCTAAGGTGCCTGTTACATATTTGTTTGCAGAGAGTAGTTCTTTCTTCTAGTGAGGGGTGAAGTTTTTAAATTTTATTTCACTACATAGCAAGATTGATGGAAAGTCTAAAATAGAAAATATTGTCATTACAAATGATTTCTTTTTAAAATAAGTCTGATTTTGATCCATAAAGTAATCTTTCATTTTTTTTTAATTTTTTAAATTAATTTTATTTATTTCTGTATGTGTATGAATGTACTGTCTGCATGCAAGTCTGTGCACCCGTGTCGTGCAACGCCGCGGAGGTGAGAAGAGGGTGTCGGATTACTTATAGGTCTGTGATCGTAGAAACAAGTAATTCTGTTATTACCAGTCATTTACTTAAAAATAGCAGGTGCCCAATAAGTACTGTATTAGGTACTAGAGAGTTATACCAATAAGAGAAATCATATCCTCTGAAGTTTGTAGTCTATCAGTTAACATAAGGAATGGACCTATGTTAGTTGTGCTCTTGGTACATTTTTGTCTTCTAGAGTTTCTAAATATTACCTTATATAAAATCATTTATAGTGAAAAGGCTATGTTGATGACAATACCTTTTTTATTTAATTTTATTTTTATGTGTATGAATGTACTGTCTGCATGTAGGTTTGTGCACCTGTGTCGCGCAATGCCGCGGAGGTCAAAAGAGGGTGTTGGATTCCCCTGGAACTGGAGCTAAAGACGGTCAGCCGTCATGTGGGTGCTGGGGATCGAACCCGGGTTCTCTGCAAGAGCAGTCAGTGCTCTTAACCACTAGGCCATCTCTCCAGCCCCGACAATAACTTTATAATGAGTTAAAAACATCATAAATACTTTTTAGTGACTTAAAAATAGTAAATTGTATTTCTCATTTATGCTTCAAATCTCCAAATCCAAAATTGGCTGCCAAAGTGAATCTATTTATCACAATCTGATAGAGGCAGCATAATTGTATTATGTCATTTCAACTATGGTTGGCTTGCTTAGGATCTATCTCAGAGGAGGTGGAGAGATCTAAAAAATCTTTCAATCAACAGTCTGTAGATTGGTTTTGCACGAAGGATGCTTATACTCATGGATTATCACTATAGCTAAAAAATGAAAAAAAAAACCCTGAAAAATGCAGGACAGTTATGGCAGAATACATGATCTGGGATGGGGTGGGGGTGGGGGGG
>VZQC01007495.1:722867-744170 GCA_009823505.1 Rhizomys pruinosus
GGTCCTCTGTAAGAGCGGTCGGCGCTCTTAACCGCTAGGCCATCTCTCCAGCCCCAATAATACAATGTTTTGCCTCTGGCAGGGGATAGATACTATATAGTGATTATCAGATTCAGATCTGTGTGTCCAATGAACTGTGAAATAAAGAGATGTTATCTCCCTTATCTCCCTCTCTGTCAGGGGATAGATACTATGTAGTGATTATCAGATTCAGATCTGTGTGTCCAATGAACTATGAAATAAAGAGATGTTATCTTCCCTATCTCCCCCTACCATATGGTATAGGCCTGTTTGTGGTGGGGGAAAGTGAAAGCCATATATGAGTTACAGATGTATATAGTTTCTGAAATCCACTGGCTAATACAGTAAAGATCACATACACTGAGAGTGAGGACGTCTCCATATTTGAATCCTGGAAATATTCCCAAGAAGAGACCCTTTGGCTACTAACCCTTAGCTCTGCTTCCCAGAGGTTTTTCCTTTCCCATTAGGCACACTTAGTCAGATGTGAAATGGGAACAGAGACGCATGTTGTTGCTAAAGACTATGCAAATTATTTACCTATTTCCTACATCTAGGAATTTAGGTGACCAAGAATCATGTTAGATCTTAAATCCTCAAAGACTTCAGGTTGGTTTACCAATAGAACACTCTTAAATATATAATAGGATTTCTATTCATTGATTTTAGCAATTACATCTCCCTGAAGCCACATCATTCTTTTCAAGGAAAAGTTCTCAAAGACATTATAATGCATAGAGATTACCTACCCTTCCCCATTCCATCCTCTACCCTCTTTGCAATCAATGACACAAATCTTTCTATGTATGTTTGGCTAACAGATAAGCACAGTCGAACATGGCTCGGAATGTTAATAAGTCTTTATTGTTAGTAGTTTTTAATGTTTACTGTTTCATGTTTTTCTTTTCCTTTGGCATTTCCTTCTTTCTTTTGAGACAGGGACTCCCAGTAGCCCAAGCTGGTCTGGAACTCACTATGTAGACCAGGCTGGCCTTGAACTCACAGTGATCTGTTTGCCTCTGCCTCCTGAGTGCTGGGATTAAAGGCATGAGCCACCATACCCAGATTCTTTGGGATTTCTTAAAATGTAGTCTTTTAGTGAATTTGTCCTAGGTAATTTTTTAAAGAATATTTTTATTATTTTTTGTATTTCATATAATAGATCTTAATCAAATTTAGAGCACATTCTACATTAGTGCCTCCCCAGAACCCCCACCCCCCACTGGATTTCATATATCCTGTAAAATATGCTATGTTGCATTCAGTCAAGTATTTGTACTCAGATGCCCCTCAGTGCAAGTTCATCCTCTGGAGTCTAGTCAGCCTCTCTAGGGTCACTCCCTTAAAGAAGAACTACTCCCCATCACCCCAGCTGCTAATAGTTTCTTGGCTAGAGTTGAGGCTTGCTACTGTTTTCCCCAGTTCTATGCTGTGTCTTTGTCTGATTGAATCAAAAGGAGTCTTGTTCAGGCTGTCACCATCTGAGCAAGTTCCCAAAGGCCTTAAAGGGTCTATTTCCTTGTGTAATGCACAAACTCTGGCTCTTACAATTTTTCTGCCCCCTCTTCTATAATGATACCTGACCCAGATAGTTTTAGGTATAGGTATAGGTATAGATATAGATTATAGGTATAGGTATAGGTATAGATATAGATATAGATAGGTATAGATATAGATACATATACAGATACAGATATAGATATAGACATAGATATACAGATTTATTGATTTGTTCATGGGTTAGAGTCTGAGTAGTCCAACAATAGCTGTGCAGGATAGGAGAGGCTGAGAATCCAAGCAGTTGCTCAGTCCACAAAGCTGGATGTCTCAGTAGTCCCAATCTGGTACTGAAGGCCTGATGGATTCCAGAAGATCTGCCATCTTCAGTCTACACTGGGATCCAAAGCGTTGATCACAGCAGCAAGACAAACTCACCAGTGAGAGAGAAGTCAGCAAAAAAGGGACGAGCTCCCTTCTGCCATGGCCTTGTACACCAGCTGTCAGCAGAAGGTAACGTCCACATTTAGGGTGGGTCATCCAGCTTGAGATAATCCAATCTGAAGACCTCTTTCTCATATTTGTTCATCCCAAATCCAGTCAAGTTGACACTCAGGATTAACAGGATTAACCATCACATATTTTTTGAGGCTATTGTGATTGGGAAGGTCTCCTTATATTCCTTCTCCAGTTGCTTATTGTTGATGTAAAGAAAGGCTACTGATTTTTCTAGGTTAATTTTGTATCCTGCCACTTTACTGAAACTCTTAATTGTTTCTAGGAGTTTTCTGGTGGGGCTTTTAGCATCCCTCAGGTAAACTATCATATCATCTGCAAACAGGGATAGTTTGATTTCCTCTTTTCCAATTAGTACTCCTTTAATTTCCCTTTCTTGTCTTATTGACCTGGCAAGTGTTTCAAGCACTATATTGAGGAGTGGCAATGGGGGCAGCCTTTAAGGAAAATGGTCCAAAATTTTCTTGATTTAGGATGATGGTGGCTGTGGGTTTGTTGTATATGGCTTTAATTATATTTAGGGATATTCCCTTCAGTCCAGTCCCTCTAGAACTCTAAACATGAAGGGATGTTGGATCTTGTCAAAGGCTTATTCTTTGTCAATTGAGATGATCATGTGGTTTTTGTCTTTCAGTCCATTTATATGTTTATGATATTTATTGATTTACATATGTTGAACCATCCCTGCATCCCTGGTATGAATCTAACTTGATCATGATGGATGATCTTTTTGATATGTATGCAATTTGCAAGTATTTTGTTGAGAATTTTTGCATCTGTGTTCATTAATGAGATGGGTCTAAAGTTTTCTTTTTTGGTTGTATCTTTTTCTGGTTTTGATATTAGAGTGATGCAGGCTTCATAGAAGGAATTTGGGATATTGCCCTCTGTATCATTCTGAAAAGTTTGAGTAGCAAAAGTTGCAAGACCTCTTTAAATGTTTTATACAATTCTGCTGTGAAACCCTCTGGGCCTGGGTTTTTTGTTTTTTAGTTGGGAAGTTTTTTATTACATCTTCAATTAACTCGTATGTTATGGATCTGTTTAAACTGTCAATCTTTTCTTGGTTAAGCTTCATCGATTCCCTGGATTTCAGGTATTCGTCCATTTCACTTAGGTTTTCAAACTTAGTAGGTTATAGGTTTTTGAATTATTCTCATATGATTGTCTGGATCTTTTCATTGTCTGTTGTGATGTTTCCATTTTCATCACAAATACTATTAATTTGGAGTTGCTCTTTCTTTCTTTTGTTTAACTAGGGTAGAGGTCTGTCTTATCTTGTTTATCTTTTGAAAGAACCAGCTTTTGAAAGGATTCATTGATTTTTTTGTATATTTTTGTTGTTGTTTATTCGTTTCTATTTCATTTATTTCTGCCCTGATATTTGTAATTTCTTCCTTTCTGTTGGGTTTAAGGTCCATTTGTTGTTGTTTCTCAAGTGTTTATTTTATAATTTTTTATTGTTATTAAACTTTTTTGATAGGTCATACATCATTACTCAATAGAATCTAGAATCGCTTCCCTTTCCATGGCCCCCACCCCACCCGAGTCCCTGCACTCTGCCATATATGTCCTGTATCTTTTTCTGAGTCTTTCCAGAGTTTTTTTTCAGTTATTTTGTTGTTCTCTCCAACTTGTATTGGTACAGTACAAATATATATATATATATATATATAAAATAATAAAAAAAAAAAAAAAAAAAAAAAATTGATGGTTGTTTGGGATTGCAGAAGGAGGAAACTTTGAGCACTCCTTAAGGAAAACATGACTCTTAGGAAAAAAATATCCTCCAATTCAATGGTTTTAGCTGCAGTGTTAGATCATTTATTTGTTCCCTTTCTGTTGTTTTTTTTTTTTTTAATGTGGGTACTTAGGGCTATAAATTTCCCTCTTGGGACTGCTGTTAAAATATCCAACAGGTTTTATTGTGTTGTATTGTATTGTCATTTTTGTTTAGTTCTGTGAATACTTTTATTTCATTCTTTATTTCTTCCCTGACCCATTCATTATTCAGGATTGTACTGTTTAGTCTCCTTGTGTTCTTGTAGCTAGTTGGGATTATTCTGGTGTTTATTGAGCTTTATTGCACCATGTTCTGATAGAATGCATGAAATAATTTCAATCCTTTTGTATTTCTTGAGATTTTTTTGTGTCCCAGGATGTGGTCTATTTTGAAGAATGTTTTGTGGGGTGCTGAATAGAAAGTATATTCTCTGGTGTTTGGGTGGAATATTCTGTAGATAACTGTGAGGTCCATTTCATGTATTGTATTGTTCAATTCCAATGTCTTTCTGTTTATTTTTTGTCCAGTTGATCTATCCAACCAGCTAAGTGGGGTATTGAAGTTCCCCACTATTAGTGTGCTGGAATTAATCTGCGTCTTTATATAGTCTGGTGCACCTGAGTTTGGTGCATAAACATTTAGGATTGTGAAGTCTTCCTGGTTAATTCTTCCTTTGATAAGGATGTAATGACCCTCTTTGTGTCTTCTGATTGACTTTACTCTGAGGTCTATTTTGTCTGATATTATAATAGCAACTCCTGCTTGCTTTTTTGGTACTATTTGCTTGGAATATATTTTTCCATCCTTTCACTTTAAGTTGGTGTCTGTCCTTGAAGGTGAGATGGGTTTCTTGTAGACAGCATATAGAAGGATTCTGTGTCCTAATCCATTATCCCAGTCTATATCTATTGATTGGAGAAGTTTAGACCATTAATATTTAAGGTTTTTATTGAGAGATGTATATTGCTTCCTTTCAACTTATTTTTTTGTTTGCATTCTTGGTTTAGGTCTGTATTTATGCCATTATGCTTTTATTAATTTCTCTCTCTAGCTACTTGGGGATAGTTGCTCCTTTTCTCTGTTCTTTGAATTGTTTTGAGTATTTCTGACATGTATTCTTTCATTTTGTTTATATCAGGAGTTGGAAAAGCAGAAGGTAGAGATACTGTGGGAGCTACCACAGACTGACTACTGCCACCAAAGTGACCCAGCAGGTCTATACAGAGTACACAGGCCACTGAACCTGACTCTATATTGGCTTTCTAAGTCTAAACATGGGTCCTAATTGACTTCCACTGAGAGAAATAAGAGTGATCCACCTTTTCCTGGGACACTGAGCAAGTGTGAACAACTATCACTGTGAGTTCCAGGATACCTTGCTCAACATAGTGAGATCCAGTCAAGGGAGGGATACATAGTTGAGACCCTGTCTCAAAAACAAAACAAAATTAAATGTGTTAAATCACCCTTATTGTTAATGATAAGTTCCTTAAGTTCTTATGAAAAGTATTATTTTTGATGTTCCTGTTCATGTAAATAAGCAGAGGTTTAGGGGATGAGGCCAAAGGAAGGAGATCCTACCTAGCAGCTGTTAGACTCTCCTTTGTTATCTTGATTTCCTTGAGCAAAAGACCATCAATTAAATAGCTAATTGGTAACCAAAAAAAAAAAATAAAAAAATAAAAAAAGCTGAGGCTGGGTGTGGTGGCGCACACCTTTAATCCTCAGGAGGCAGAGGCAGGTGGATCTTTGTGAGTTCAAAGCCAGCCTGGTCTACAGAGTGAGTTCCAGGACAGCTGGGGCTACAGGAAGACCCTGTCTTGAAAAAAAAAAAAAANTTTTTTTTAACAATAAGTGATAATTTGTGAGTACAAGCATCCTTCATGTAAAGCCAATTTGCGAGCAGCTGTGCCCAAACCCACACAGCTCATGGGTCCCACCATCCAGCAGGGGGGGCTTGTATGTTCAATCAAGTTGATCAAATGAGTGTCCAGTCTATATTGTTGTAGTTTCACCATTCACCCCAATCTAGGCCTATTTTAAACAGTTTGTGCTAGCCATTTTGATGTCACAAGGCTCGGGGAACATTAGATGTCCCTGCATGCAAGCTTTTCTATGCAGACCAGAGGGGAACATGTCCCCTGAGCATCTAGCAAAGGGACTGGTGTTAGAGGCAAGGCTGTGATTGGTACAAACATAAAAACTGCATTGCATTTATCTTGTGCTCTGAATAGTCCAAGCATTCTTTCTCTGGCACATGAGAAAGCCTCAATAGTGGGTCTTTGGGAGATGTTTCTTGGTATTATCCCCTTGACATTTTCTTGTACAACTCAGTAGAGCATAGACATATACCACACCTAAAAACAATAGGTTCTGTTCTAAAGAAGGGGAGAATGGAGACTGTAAGAGACAACCCCCTCCACCAGGGCAACCCTTCTCAGTATAGGACCCCCTTCCTACCTTCTACACTTGATGATTTTAAGAAGAAAAAGAGACTGTACAAATCTTTGTTGAACTTTGCAGTTTTAGCTAGATAGAAATATTTCTCCTTCATAGTCCCTTAGAAAACTTCGGAGTGTTTTTATGATTACAGAACTTTCCATACATTAAAGTGTTACACTGGGGACATCCATGAACCAGTATAATTGTGAGGTTCTCTACCCTGGGTGTCAGATAGTATTTTATATGGATCAGCAGAAGGGCTTTTCGAGGACCTTTGGAGGAGCTGTTTTCTTCTGTGGAAGACCATGCAGGGTAATGGTCACGGACCTCCTTTATAGAAGGATGCCTAGAGCGTGAAAACAAAATGGATTTATAGAGCAGGCTTACGTAGCTAAAACAGATTCGATTGAGAAGCCCCTTCAGACACATCCATCCAAGTCAACCTCTAATCCTATTTGTGCAGCAATAATAGTTCATGTTCATTGAGATTTTAGCCACCGGTCTAAGCAATTCATGCAGATGTCTCCATTTAATCTTGTAAGAACTCCATGAAGTATCTACTAAGAATGTTATTCATGCATGACAAATGAGGGGCTGAAGCACAGGTAGTAAAGCAAATTGACAAGACCACATAAACAGCTTGGAGGAACATGGGCTGCACAGCCTTTCCTTTGCATCTCTGTAATGATCCTGGAGCCTGACTCATCCCCATGGAACAGAGACGGTGTCTCGATATTCTCTCTTCCCTAGGTGGGAGAATGGATACAAGGAGAAAGCACTGTCACAAGGAGTTGAACCAAAAGGAAGTTGTACGTAGCCCACAAATGAATAAAGTTAAATTCAGTCTTCAATTCGTACTGGCAACTGCATCAGCTCTGTGGCTGCCACCTCTTTAGGCACTCCTCAAAGACATGAGACACGGATTTTTAACCTTCCAATATGTACTAAGGACTCATGTCTCTCCAAGAATCCTCCAAACCTTCAATGCCAAATGGGGGACTACTGAGATACCCAGCTTGTGGACTAAACAGCTAAGGGGATGTCAGCCTCATCAGAATGTAGACGGCCATTTTTGCACTGGGCTGTATCATGGAGGCCAGTGCAGGGGCTTGAGACAGGACACGGGCTTACTGGACTTCATTTGGGGGACCATGGGAGGGAAAGACCCCAATGTGGAGCAAAAGTGCAGGATTGATGGTTGTTTGGGATTGCCAAGGAGGAACATTTGAGCACTTCCTTAAGGAAAAAATGACATCTTTTAGGAAAAAAATAGTCCTCCAATTCAAGTGATATGTGTATGTATGTATATATTTGTGTATGTATGTATATATATTTATTATATATATATAATTATGTATATATATGTCTGTATATACTGTAGCAATACAAGTTGGAGAGAACAACAACAAAAGAACTGAAAAAACTGGAGAGATTCAGAAAAAGATACAAGACATGTATGACAGAGTGCAGGGACTTGACTCCGGTAGGGTGGGGGGCATGGAAAGGGAAGTGATTCTAGATTCGATTGAGAAATGATGTATGACCTATGGAAAAAGTTTAATAACAATAAAAAAAAGAAAAAGTCAAACCTTGTAAAAGAAACTTGTCCTGAGCCTTAAAGGACAAATACCATAAAATGTGCAAGCTTAATGCATGTCTCTTCTGCTGAAGGGAAAATGGGGAGGGGGTGGATCTTGAGATAAGAGCCTCTGATAACAATATTTGTTGAAAAACTGCACGTTGTGTGTAACATTGATAAAAATAAATACAAAAGAGAATGAATTTAAAAGTTAAATTCATTAGAGCCAGCAATCTAGGACCATTGTGATTATATGTAGATAAATAAGTAATAAGCTCTTACTACGCTGACGTCAGCTCTGAAAGAAAAAAAAAAATATCTGGAGACTAAAAGAAAGGCCAGGGGCAGCGGCAGTGGTGCATGGCTTAGCAGCAGCGTCCACTCTTCAGTGCTCCTGGAGGCCCCTTTGTGGTCGTTCAGCTTCCTCTGCACCTATCCCACTGTGCTACCTTAGTCTCTGTAGGAGTGCAGATGCCATTTGCTGCAGCTTCAAAGGGCCTAGAGAAGCTTTCCAGACCAACAAGATTATTTCAGGAAGGAGTGACTGCAGAAAGGGTCTTGGCAGCAAGGTGTCAGTTTAGAATCTAGGCTTGTAGTCTACTGCATTTTATCCTTAATTCAGACAGAAGAAGTTCCACCTCCCCCCCCCCATCATTATCTGTTAGGGACGAGAACCTGTCTGTGACACCAGAATTGGACTTTTTGGTGTAAGGGGTTGACTCAAACACCATCCAGCTAAACTCAGAGGCAGAAATAGTGGGAAGGCCCCCAGAAAGTAGGCATCCAGAGGACAGAGGATATGATTTTTCTAACAGTCTTAAATAAGCTGCATACGTTTTCTTGGCCATGTGACAGGCAAACTCCTGGACAGGTTGAATATGGCAGAAAATATAAAATAAGCCTTTAAATCAATAGAGGGTTTTCTTTTCCTTTCTTTTCTTTTTCTCCTGGGGCATCTGATAACAAAGGGGTCTTCCATGGCTCATAGTAACAAGCTGTCTGTCTGCATTCATGACTTGCAGCAAGACCCTCTTGTCTGAGAGAGAGAGAGAGAGAGAGAGAGAGAGAGAGAGAGAGAGAGAGAACTCACAACTTGAAAAATAAAATTTATGACGGCCAGACTAAAACAGTGACAATCAAAATCTAGAAGCTGGAGACGTTTCTGCCATTCAGAGAATTTATGAAAATCCCCTGCTTTTGGAAGGCCCTGGCAGCTCAACATGCTCAGTGTGACTGGTGAGCTCTCTGCAGCAGCTGGAAGCCTAGCTATAAATAGCGCGGAGAGGGAAGCGCCCTCCGGAGAGGAGCGGGCGGGAGATCCCCGGCTCTCCCCTGCGCAGTCCCCGCCCGCGCGCGCTCCCAGCGGGGGAAGCCTGCCGGCTGCTCTGCCTTAACCCATGCGGCGCCAGCCGGCACAGGGAAGCCGCGTGGGAACAGCAGCTCTGTGATTTCTCCCTAGCTCTTTTTTCTTGGAAGCCTTGGTGAACGCACCCACAATTCAGCCTTAACCCCTCTCACCCATTCCCTCCAACCCCCAGAAAATAGAATTTATCCCTTATCTTTTTATTTTTTGAGAAGCATAAATCCAAACCTTAATGTCAAAATCATCCCCAAATTTGGTCTTGGAAATGATGTTGGCTTTCCCTGTTCTCCCCAGTGCTTGGTGCTGTTTAAGGACACTTACTTTTCTCAGGAGGGAGGGAACTGCCCAGCAGAGGTGGGGTGCGTGTGTGTGTGTGTGTGTGTGTGTGTGTGTGTTTTGCGTGTGCGCCTGTGTATGTGCGCGCGCTCGAGTTTTATTTTTGGCGCATGCACACCCCTCGGTAGCCTCAAGGTCGGCGACACCCGGAGCAGTCGGGTCCCCCTCGGGCAGGTGGTTCTGGGTCTGTGCCTGCTAAGGAGGCAGGAGGGAGGGAGTCCCAGCGGGGCTTCTTGAGAAGCCGCGCAGTTTCCGCACTGTCAGTGCTGGAGCAGGGACCAGCAGGTAGAGCCGGTGCCCCAAGGTGGACTCGCACCTTCTCCAGTGGGAACCAGGGGCCTGGCTCATCCCAGCCGCGCCCCTGGCTAGGTGCCCAACCCCCCCGGGGCTCCCGCAGCCCTCCGAGACCTCTCTGCAAGCTGTCACAGAATTTGGCTCTGTGAGGCAGCTGGTTCAGGCCAGGCTTCCCAGTCCTCAAATGGAAACAGTTTCTTCCAAGGATTCTGCAGGAATTCTCAGTGGAGGCACACTCTGGCTTTGCCCCCTGGCGCGTTTAACCAAGGCTGCTTTGACCACTTTGAGCCAAGGGATGCTTCAAATGGAGCGGGATTCCTGGTTACAGAAAGAGGTAAGCTCGTCACTAAGGTGACATTGACTGGGGGCTACCAAGGCGCTTCCACTGCTTCCCGCCAGGACCCAGGCCTCTGGTGGCCTACAAAGTGTCTTCCCATAACGCCTTTGCCTTGTCTCCCCTCCTCCCTTAAAAGAAAGCTTTTCCCAGTGTGGCAGTGGGCGGGATTTCCTCAGGCTCTATTTGTCAGCATTTTAATGTTCTACCCTGGAAGGTCAATGCTATAGCAGACCTGAAGTTTCCCCTCTTCCCGTTCACTTCCATTCTTTTCTCTCTTGCTTTTTTCTCTGCTTCTCTCTTTCCTGACCTTTGCCAATTGCCTTTCTAACTGCCTGTCTTCTCTTTGAAAATATGAACCAAAATTAAAAGAGGGAGGGTGTTGTGATTTTGTGTGTGATGTAATGCTGGCCTTGCAGGGAGTGTGGGGGATGGTTTGTGAGACATCACTTACCAGACATTCAGACACCTACCCTGTTCAGTTGCTTCAGGTTCAAGGTAACTAGGTGAATTCTTGAAATAAAGACACCCCCCCCCCATCCCATGCTTACCTACTTCTTTCTCTTGGTTGTGAGAAGCAATGTCTGCAAGACAAGGTGGATGCAGATCCTGAGGGGAAGGAAGAGGTTGCCTCAAGCTAGTTTGGGTCCTTTATGCTCAGGAGTCATGACAAAGATTACACCTCATAACAGCAGCTGCATTTATAGAGCATTTGCTTTGCTTGTTGTCTTATCCAAAGAACTTACTTGTTAACATGGACAGTAAACCTCCTGGGTATTCCATGAAGTACTCATTTTTACAGATAAGGTAACTCGGGAATAGATAAACTAAGTCATTTGATTATGATTAGCGTGGATGCCAAAGTTGGGATAGAAACTAAGAGCAGCTGGCTCAAGAGGCAGCTCTTGGAAGATTACCTGTCTCTGTAACTCATGTACATCAGTCCACACTGGGCTAGAGGTGGTTTTAACCATTTTAGGCAGAAGAGAAAATAAAAACAGCCAAGGTCCATATTCTAGTTGAAGAAAACAGATAGTAATCAGTGAACAAACTAGATAGCTCAGGTAGTGGTGGAGCAATGCGCAAAAATTAGCTCTACTGTAGGGGCTGAGTGTGTGGGTTTCTTGAGTGATCACCTAGTATGCTGAAACCTCAGGAGCTCAAGGTCATTCTCTGGTACATAGGGAGTTCCAGACCAGCCTGGGATACACAAGGCCATTAAAAATGAGAGAGAGAAAGAGAGAGAGAGAGAGAGAGAGAGAGAGAGAGAGAGAGAGAGAGAGAGAGAGAGAAAGCTACCTCCACTTGGAGAACAGTAGGGTAAATTTTCCCCCAATAGGATATTAAAGTTGAAACTATGAAGAATTGCAGAGAAGAAATACGATTGAATCAATAGCCATAGGAAGTGATGGTAATTCTTTTAGCAATCAAGCAGCTGCAAGTCAAGACCACTTTGGTTTCCTTTATACATGCATTTGGTTGGCCCCAAGTCAACAAGTTTTACAGTATTAAGACATTGAAAAGAATATGTGGGCCCAAAGGCTCTTCAAACATTGCTACAGGGAGTACGGATGACCACGCTGACGTTTGAAACCAGGAGGACATTAATGATCTAACTAGTGAGCTTGCTTCTAGGTTTATACCTGATAGAAACTGGCACATGTTCAGAAGAGATAGGCACACAAATATTCATGTCTGGTTTCCAGTCATGAAAACATGGAAGGAACTTCACTGCCTGTCTCCAGAAGTGGATAAAGTAGTATGGAATTGCCACGAAGGGAATATCACATAGCTGTCAAAAGCAAGTAGGGAACTGAAGAGATGGCTCAGTCCGAAGTACTTGTTGCACAAGCATGAGGACTTGAGTTCAGATCCCTAGCATCCCTGTAAAAAAGCTGAGTATGACAATGTGCACTTGTAATCCCAGCACCAGGGAAGAGGAAAGAAGGATGTCTGGGAGTTTTCTGGCCATCTTGCCTAGCTGAATTGGCTAGTAAATAGACCCTGTCTCAAAAAAACAATGTGGAAAGCAATTGAAGAAGACATTTGCTGTTGATCCCTGGTCTCCACACACAGGCACATACATACAACACATTAACACACATGCACAATTTTTTGTTTTTGGTCTTTTCAAGACAGGGTCTCCCTGTAGACCCAGCTGTCCTGGAACTCACTCTGTAGACCAGGCTGGCCTTGAACTCACAAAGATCCACCTGCCTCTGCCTCCCGAGTGCTAGGATTAAAGGCATGTGCCACCATGCCTGGCTACACACAAATTTTAAGAAAAGCAAACTAGGGAGACATAACAACACTATGACTGGTTCTTAACAATATAATCTTAGGTGAAATAATAAAAGATGCTATGTGGAAGGCTATCTAAGAATATGTACAAATATGGGTGTGGTGGCACATACCTTTAGTCCCAATACTCAGGAGGCAGAGGCAGCTGGCACTCTGTGGGATCCAGGCTAAAGATAGACCCCATCTCCAAAAAGAAAAAAAAAGAAAGAAAAAATGAATATGCACAGATGCAATGATGCAGGAATCAAGAGAATTATGACCATGAAATTTGTGATTATGGATCTTGTAGGTGGGAGGAGGAACAGGAGAAACCTAGAGTTGGTTACAGGCAAATTAGTGGCACAATCTGGTTTAAGGTTTTTTTATAGAAGAGCCAGATGTGTTCATTACATTATTAAAAATCAGTTGTATTTAACAAAGTATGTGACAGACCACACATGGACTAACAGCAGTATATGATTAGCCCAAACTGGAATTAACTCAATCTGTGTACAGTAGTCGGAAGAAAGCTAGAGGGCACTGAAGGCAGAGAGGTAGCACTTTCAGTAGAGGACAGGAGCCACCTTTTCTAAGGGCAGGCCAGTGGATCAAAGGTGTGGTCTAGGGCTGGGTCATGCAAAGGTGCACAGCACAGGGGGGAGCAACGGGCACAGTTTGAACAGGGAAGTGATGCAGGTAGCTGAGAATTGTAAAGAGCTTCAGGGGCTGCTCTGGTGAGAACAGGCAATGGGAGGGGCTATCAGGAGGTCCTTGCTCTAACAAAGGAGAGAAAACAGTGACAGGACTGAGCTAGACTGCCAGAATTTATTTACTGCACAGGGTACTCACCCTGCGGGAGACATCTGGTCACTGGAAACAAGCCCACATTCCTCCTGCCTACAAATATCTTGATGCTGGCTGGGGGAGGCTGGAGGAGGACACACTTTCAAAATGCAGAGAGGTAAGTGGTAAGAACAGACTTGAAGGAAGTGGAAAATTAGGACATATTTCTGAGACCTTAGAGATTATGTGCCTTGTCCATAGGTTAGATATGTAGCTTAGCAAGAGAAAGAAAAGAATTAGAGACAACTCCTGGATCATAAATATTTTGGGCATTAACTGCAATGATACTGATTGTACATAAAGAAAAATAAAAGTGCAGAGATGGTTCATATTCAGAGGAAAATCATATTTGAAACTAGACATTTAAACATAGAAATACAAACATTAGGTTCATTTTAAGAAGCCAAGGAAACAATCTGGGACAAAAGACATAATTGTGGGATGCAAAGTCCTGTATCCAGTTGTTGCTGTCAGATTGTGAATTCCTATATAGGCAGAGAAAGTTTACTTGACTTTTTGAGCCCTTAAAAAGGGTAAAGGAGATCAGGTCATCAATAAATGTTTTCTGAATAGATGGCAAAGGCTGTATAAATAATGGGTTGTGAATAAATGCCATAAGTTTCTGGTTCCTCTGTTGTCCAAAGGCTGAAGTTGCATAGTTCTCAGTCCTTTGTAGAGCAGAAGCAAGCCCAATGGTGGAGGCAGCTCAGTAGCTGGATGTGAGTCAGGGATCTTGGGACTAGCATGTGGGTGTCATTCAAAGCAGGCAGACCTGACAGCGACTAGGCAGTGAAGACACAGGGTGGCCAGAGAGTCCTGAGGGCGGAACAAAGAAAAGGCAGGTGTCCAGAGGTGGAAATTAGAATGCAGCTCACAGAACCCAGCAGATCCTGTGAACAAGGAGACGAGATTGAAGAACAGAGGGGTGGACCAATCTATCCAATGTGCTTGGTACTGATTTAGCCTCAGGGCTTTGTTTAAAGGCCAATGTGTTGCAGGTATCTGTGACAGACTCCAGGTAACCAGCTGAGGGCTAGCTGCAACACTGTCCACCACTCATAGCACCCACCAAAGCTCTGCACTATGTGCTGTGTGTTGTGATATTTTTTAAAAATTTTATTTATTTTTTATGTGTATGAATGTACTGTCTGCATGTACACCGTGTCATGCAGTGCCTCAGAGGTCAGAAGAGGGTGCTGGATTCCCCTGGAACTGGAGTTAAAGACCGTTCTCAGCCGCCATGTGGGTGCTGGGGATCGAACCCGGGTCCTCTGCAAGAGCAGTCTGTGCTCTTAACCGCTAGGCCATCTCTCCAGCCCCATGTGCTGTGACTTTTTTATGAAATGGTTGCTGAGGCCTTCCTATACACATTTCAGCCCCTCACCCTGCCATGCCTGGTCTGAAGAACTGGATTGCATGTGGCTTTCCAATGGTTTCTCAGGACCCCCTGATGCAAGAATTGAGGGGCTGGCTTTGTCCTACCACACTTTGGCATGGCATATCCTCCCATGTGGTCACATCCCGTCACCCTGGTTACATCTAGTGCCTAACCAAAGCTATCTCATTGCAGATCACTTCTCTTGCCTGTCTACTTTCCTCAGTTAAATGTAGGAAGCTTCCTTTGCCACGAGCAGGAACAATGCAGCCCTGCTAAAGAAAGGGGAGCACAGTACCCGTCTTCGGCCACTGTAGGGAGCTGACCTCTTGGTGTAGAGGTCAGAGGTCAGTCAGTTACTTTCGTAAACTGACCTGAGAGTCCCCTCCATCTCAGGTCCTCAGCCTGGGACAATGGAACGTTTCCCACTCCTGGCCGTGATTTCCCACCTGCCCAGAGACTGAAATTTATTTCAGTCCAGAAATTTCAGGCTGATGGCTGATGGCCTGTCTTCAGCCTATGTCAACTCACAATTCACTTCACCACACCAGCTATCCAGATTGGTGGTCTAAGGACTGCTGTCCAACTCACTGGTCACCTGAAAGAAATGCAGGCCTGCTTCAGCCTGTATTCGCCCAAAAAGTGACTGCCGGTAACTCTGTAATGATGGTAATGGACAATTTGATTTATTGCCTACTACAGCTTGCCTTTATAACCAAAATGACATCAGCTCCCAGAGCCAATCACAGACCCCAATTCTGCACCACTCCACACTGCTGCCCCACCCAGCATTTTGCACCTGGGCCACATTGTCTGCTCCTTCTTGGGGAGGGATCAGAGAAATCCCCTGACTCCCATCCATGTGGTGCTCTGAGAGGTGCTAGCTGAGAACTAGCCCCCAATTCAAACTGGATCTTCCTACATAATGTCAAGCTTTTTAGTGACAGGAGCTGCTCTGGTGCCTAGCTCAGAGCTTGACATGTACACTTTGGGCAGTAATGGTGATAGGAAGAAAGAAATTCGAGAGGAGAGGGAGGGAGGAGGCTTTAGGACAGGTAGGTTGAGGCCATCTCTCTGCTACCAGTAAGAAAGTCTGATGTACTCCTCTCTCTTCAGAAAGCTGAGTGCATTATTGGTTATGAGTGTAGCCTCCTAGGCTTTGAACAGCAATACACCTGCAGTTCCATCTGGTTCCATGCAAATGGCCTGGTTAGGCCATTTACTCTCTCAACACTCAGTTTCATTATCTTTAAGTTATAACATGATGCTGTGAAATTTATGTTGTGATACCCAACATGCAAGAAGGGCATGGTGAAATTTAGTTTTGAGCATTTTCAAGGCATTTATTTATGAGTGCTTCCTTTGATGACTAACTTCACAAATGTTTCTTCTGAGACTTTTGGCTCCTTCCTTGTGAACCCTATCTTCTGACTGTGATGGAGTAGCCATTATTTTTTTCAGATGGAGAATTGTTCCTGGATACTTGGGCACTTTCTGTTCTATTTTTCACATTGTGCCACATGGTATTCCACTGCACATAATTCACTTCCATCTGGTAATCAGAATAGTAGTGAGGATTCAGAATTTATTCATTTGATATTCCAGAAATGGTAACTGAATGTCCAAGTGGCGATGAAATTATGAGACCAGCATGGTCCTCTCCTTCAAGATCACAGTCCAGCTGTGGGGAATACACACAGTTACAACATACATTCAAGGGGTCACTCTGGTTCAGTCACCCAACCCCATGACACCTCTCACACTACTGGGATAATGGCATGAACATATCATGATGGTCCCTTATATCCACATGTGTATTTACAATGTACAAATCATGTTTGTTTTAAATCACTTCATTGCCTTTTCACAACTTTCTGACATAGATTAATATTCCCGTTTTATGAATAGAATGTAACTTTAATGAGTAATGGTGTTTTTCACAGGACACTGCCGTGATCTGTCTTTGTGTCACTTTGCACATTGTTCCCATCTATATTTCCATCCTTATTGGATGGGGCTCTTTTCAGGTCTTGCTATCACCCTTTAGATTTGATGGTTAAGTTTAATTTCTTGTCCATGGACCTTTGCTCCCTGTGGACTTCACACTGACATCTCCTCCATTCCAGGAAGACGTGTGCAACTATCTCAGTATTGGCCACAGAGCAAAGCCCAGGTGAGGGATAGGATGGTTCCTAGGCCTGTGTCCGATAGGTAGATCCATTGGATCACTAGATTTGACAAAGTTTGTCCAGTGGGTGGAGAGGAGAATACAAATCACTTTCCTTCCATAAACATAGAATGGCTTATTTTTACTTCTGTAGTTGATTATGTTACTTATGCTTCCTGATATACAACATATTACTGATTAAATTGCTTATTCACTACCTATGGAATATGGGTAAGGAATATGGGTTCTTTATTATTTTAAAATTTAGTTAAGGAAAATAAACCTTGAATTTTTCATACAAATATAACATAAGAAAATAAGTTTGCATATGAGTCTACTTTTAGATTTTTAGGTTTTTAGAAGATACCGTAGTACGTATTCTTGCTGCCTTCAGAATGTATGTGTGTGTTGGGAGATGTGGAATATATGGGGGAAGTTCTGTTACCTTATTCCCTCCTGTCAGATCTGCAGTGCAGCTGAAGTCTAAGCTGGGGCAGCAGAGGAGAGGTACCCAAGAAGGAGGAGCTGAGACCTCTACTACAGTCAAGTTGATTGCTGCCATGGAGGGGGAAGCTTGCTTAACTGGTCATTACATCTGAGGTTTGTGAAACTCATGAGCAATAAGAGCCATAATTCATCAAATGTTGAGTTTGAGAAGGGTCTTTCATTTCTGTTTGCTTTAGTATGCTAGGATCAAGTTATATGCTAATAGACTGGGGAAGAACCCTTGCTAAAATATTTCGTTCAGTAGGGGACCAATGTTAATGAGTAACATCTCTAAACTATAGTGTGTCCGAGTAATTTAAAAAACACCTTTAGCTGGGCATGGTGGCACACCCCTATGATCCCAGCACTCAGGAGTCTTATGCAGGAAGAGTTCAAGTTTGAAGCTAGCCTGGGCTACATAATTAGAAGCTGTCTAGAAGAACAAACAAAACAAAAAAAATAAGTAAAAAAGAACTACTATTGTTTACTTTCAATCCATAGAGTTATAATCGAAGCTCATTTTGCATTAGTGTCTTCTTTTTTGTTTAGAGAATACTCAGAAGATTTTATTAGTGCTCATTGAATTCTGTAAAAATTGCTTTGAAGTTAAGGCTATTAAAATGCTAGGGTGTCAGTTCTCTTCCTAGAACTCTTCATTGCTCTCAGCTAAACCTCACCCCAGGATAGTTCACATGAGCACCATTTTTAAATTACTGAAATCTTAATGACTTTTACTGTAAATTCACCATGAAGACCAAGTACATAGTCAAAGATAAAGCTTGAGTTTGTGTTAGCATGTATTGATAGTTTGATGTGTTCTGGGAGATAGGTCTTACTCCCTGAAGACAGCTCAGCTCAGCTCATACCCCATTCTCTTTTGTGGTCCTGAAAATTTTTCCTGCAGCCTCTCAGACAATGATTGACGAAACGAAAGTCAGATTATGATCAGCATGTATGTGTCCAAGCTGCTGGCTGCTCTCTGTCATGGTGTCTCTGGCCAAATTAACATTGATCGATTCTTATGCTTTGAATTTTAGCTCTGTGTTGCCAAACAGAAATCTGATTCTGCCTGTGGGGGATGCTAGAGACAGCAGGATGAAAGCAGGGAATGCATATGCCATGTTGGGTTTTGCTAAACCAAATTCTTGAGGCTTGCTCACAGAAATTCTGGCTCAATGTCTAGGGTAAAATCCTGAAATTTTCTTTCAAAAATATTTAATTTTTTTCTCAAAAATTAATAAACATATATTTTTTAAAAACCAGGGAGGAACAGGCATAGACTAGACTTTCTGGTTCCTAAAGAACTTAGGTGCACAAGGCCACCATCATCCACATCTGAGGTACCTCAGAGAGTGACATTTTAATTCACCCTCAGTGCTGTCACTTGATTGTTTCCAGTGATGCTTTCTGATTTATCTCACCTTACTTTTTCACACAGCTCAGGCTGGCCTTGAACTCCTGATCTTCCTACCTCTGCCTCCAGAGCTCTGGAATTGCAGTTGTGTGCCACCATGCTAACTGTACTATTTATTGTCCTGTGCAGTAAAATGCTCCCTAAGGTCCATTTCCTCCAAACTGGCATCTTCGCATTGTGAGTGCATCAGTGACAGCATGCATGAGTTTCTTGACAACAGCGACAAAAAAGGGTCTGCACAGGATGCTGATAGTTCCAGGAATGGGTACCATCTGTACAGCAAATTCTTTTTCTGCTTTGTGTAACTGCCCTAGGGTCCATACCTGTACAAGTTCCCCTACCCACCATCCACCCTTAGTAATCCTTCTTGGGGCCCAGAAAAAATAGAGGAAGCTCTATGTAGGAACAATCTGGTGCAGTTAATGAATGAATCAATATGATAGTCCATATTGTTACTCTATAGAGTATAGTATATACTCTATAGTATAGAACAATATGGACTATCACTTGATGCATCTTTTATTTGGTAAAAATCTCTCTAATTAACATAAGCTCTATTTAGTAAAGGTGTGTGCTATATTTTTATTTATTTTTGTTATTTAACTACTTCCATACATTATACATCATTTCTCAATCGAATTTAGAGTCACTTCTCTTTCCGTGCCCCTTACCCCACCTGAGATCCTGCACTCTGCCATACATGTCTTGCATCTTTTTCCGAGTCTTTCCAGAGTATTTGTTTTTCAAAGCAGAGGCTTATTGTTTTGGGGAGAACTTCACTATTTCAGTCTTTTTCCCCCAGCCCAGTTCTTTCACTGTTGTTGTTCTCTCCAATATATATACATATATATATATTGGAGAGATATATATGTATATATATTGGAGATATATATCTCCAATATATATACATATATATCTCTCCAATATATATATATGTATATATATTGGAGAGAACAACAACAGTGAAAGAACTGGGCTGGGGGAAAAAGACTGAAATAGTGAAGTTCTCCCCAAAACAATAAGCCTCTGCTTTGAAAAACAAATACTCTGGAAAGACTCGGAAAAAGATGCAAGACATGTATGGCAGAGTGCAGGATCTTAGGTGGGGTAAGGGGCACGGAAAGAGAAGTGACTCTAAATTCGATTGAGAAATGATGTATAATGTATGGAAGTAGTTAAATAACAATAATAAATAAAAATATAGCACACACCTTTACTAAATAGAGCTTATGTTAATTAGAGAGATTTTTACCAAATAAAAGATGCATCAAGTGATAGTCCATATTGTTCTATACTATAGAGTATATACTATACTCTATAGAGTAACAATATGGACTATCATATTGATTCATTCATTAACTGCACCAGATTGTTCCTACATAGAGCTTCCTCTATTTTTTCTGGGCCCCAAGAAGGATTACTAAGGGTGGATGGTGGGTAGGGGAACTTGTACAGGTATGGACCCTAGGGCAGTTACACAAAGCAGAAAAAGACTTTGCTGTACAGATGGTACCCATTCCTGGAACTATCAGCATCCTGTGCAGACCCTTTTTTGTCGCTGTTGTCAAGAAACTCATGCATGCTGTCACTGATGCACTCACAATGCGAAGATGCCAGTTTGGAGGAAATGGACCTTAGGGAGCATTTTACTGCACAGGACAATAGTACAGTTAGCATGGTGGCACACAACTGCAATTCCAGAGCTCTGGAGGCAGAGGTAGGAAGATCAGGAGTTCAAGGCCAGCCTGAGCTGTGTGAAAAAGTAAGGTGAGATAAATCAGAAAGCATCACTGGAAACAAGCAAGTGACAGCACTGAGGGTGAATTAAAATGTCACTCTCTGAGGTACCTCAGATGTGGATGATGGTGGCCTTGTGCACCTAAGTTCTTTAGGAACCAGAAAGTCTAGTCTATGCCTGTTCCTCCCTGGTTTTTAAAAAATATATGTTTATTAATTTTTGAGAAAAAAATTAAATATTTTTGAAAGAAAATTTCAGGATTTTACCCTAGACATTGAGCCAGAATTTCTGTGAGCAAGCCTCAAGAATTTGGTTTAGCAAAACCCAACATGGCATATGCATTCCCTGCTTTCATCCTGCTGTCTCTAGCATCCCCCACAGGCAGAATCAGATTTCTGTTTGGCAACACAGAGCTAAAATTCAAAGCATAAGAATCGATCAATGTTAATTTGGCCAGAGACACCATGACAGAGAGCAGCCAGCAGCTTGGACACATACATGCTGATCATAATCTGACTTTCGTTTTGTCAATCATTGTCTGAGAGGCTGCAGGAAAAATTTTCAGGACCACAAAAGAGAATGGGGTATGAGCTGAGCTGAGCTGTCTTCAGGGAGTAAGACCTATCTCCCAGAACACATCAAACTATCAATACATGCTAACACAAAATCAAGCTTTATCTTTGACTATGTACTTGGTCTTCATGGTGAATTTACAGTAAAAGTCATTAAGATTTCAGTAATTTAAAAATGGTGCTCATGTGAACTATCCTGGGGTGAGGTTTAGCTGAGAGCAATGAAGAGTTCTAGGAAGAGAACTGACACCCTAGCATTTTAA
>VZQC01007495.1:746909-906567 GCA_009823505.1 Rhizomys pruinosus
AATGCATAAGTAGTATGAATAACCAGAAGGAAATACATTAGCTCAGAAATTTACTGAAAAATACATATATAATATCTGAACATGAGTGCATGTGTATGTATATTTGAAGGTTATATGACACTAGCACAGTGCCAGACAGGAGAAATCTCCCTTGATTTATTGGCCATAGTAGTCCAAGAGACTCCCAAAATAACACAAACTATTTGCGCAGCCCTTGATTGCCCCCCCCAGGAACTTCAAGATTCGACCTTACTGTTGAAAATAAGGCATACTTTGGACACAGGACTTGGAGTAATGGAGTTAGAAATGACCTGGAAATCTTCTTCCTGAATACTAGCTCTCATAGTTCTAGAGGATACTAACTATAAAAGCTTCTAAGGGTTAAAATCAATCAGTGGTTCAAACCAGCTGTAACACCTAATAATCACAACAGTGACCAGTATAGCAGTAGTGCAGTAGTGGCACTACTATCTAATTGAACTTAAAGTCCTCATGATGGGGGAAGAACTATATGATGGCACTGTAACAATAGCCAATAACATGGCTGGAGGGAGCATAAGTACCTACAGTAGTAAACCCTATCTCTGTCTTACCCTAGACAAATGTAATTTCTTACTGTATGGTAACTACAGATCCTTATATTTACAGACAAGTATACCATATACCACTCATCAAAGAAACTTCTTTTTTTTTATTTATTTTTATTGATGTTTTGTGTATTTCATACATCATTTTCCAATTCGAGTTCAGGCGATATATCCCCTTCCCTTCCTGCCCCACCCCCCCCCTACCCATCGCAGATCATGCATTCTGCCATAAGTTTTTGCATCTTTCTCTGCTTTTTTGGTTTTGTGTTTGTTTTTCTTTTTTTTTTAACAATAGGTGATAATTTGTGAGTACAAGCATCCTTTCATGTAAACCAATTTGCAAGCAGTTGTGCCCAAACCCACACAGCCATGGGTCCCACCATCTAGCAGGGGGGGCTTGTATGTTTCAATCAAGTTGATCAAAGAGTGTCCAGTCTATATATTTTGTAGTTTCACCATTAACCCAATCGAAGCCCTTACATTCTATCACGCCCCTCTCTTCGCAGATTGTTCCCTAGGCTTTAGAAAAGGGGCACAGGTGGATGAGAAGCAAAACACTCTACTTTCTCTGGAGCTGATGTCTTGGTCTCTAGTCAGTTCTGGCTGTTTTCCTTCATGGGCTGCCAGCTGTCCAGGCTTAACCTTTCGATCCTACTAATGAAGCACATGCAATTAGATATTTAGGTATTTAAACAGTATAATATATAGCCTTCGATCCTACTAATGAAGCACACACAATTAGATATATGGGTATTTAAACAGTACTAATTGTTATGGTAGGTTACTTTGGTATAGACACAGATGTTTGGATGGTATGTCAATTCATGATCTCCATTTTCTTCTGTCAAGTATGGCAGGGTCTTCGTGTGGTTTATAACATCTCCTAACCATTAGAGGATGTAAGCTTGTGACATCAGCAGTGGGTTATTTCTCCAAGGAGAGAGCCAATTTTTAATGATTCCTAACAAAGCTTACCTTCTAGGTGCTGCAAAGGTTTTAATACAAGAGACTTTCTTAAACTCCCCCCCATAGAATATAAGGGAGAAATAAGAGGATGATGAGGTCATTCTCCAGCTGTAGATTGGAACCAGCTGTTATAGAAGTGTTCTCTTGTAAAATCAGTAAAACTGCCTTCTTTAATTGACTAATGGACATAGAAACTGTGAAAAGGATTATTTTCTATTCAGAACCAAATATAATGCTAAAGTCTCCTTAAGCTATGCACTTAAACAAAATATATCAATACAGGAGCTCTGACATCAACAATGGATTATTCTACCAAGGAGATGTTGGCCAGGGGATCCAAGCCCCCACAAATGGTAAAGGCTCCTTGCCTCCTAACTGGGATATCTGCAGGAAGAGAGGTGATAAGGCCCTGCTGTTGAAGACTTGATACAAACATGGAAAAGATGTATGGAGACCGCAATTGCAAGTATACAGATGGTCTCTGGGATGCCAGAGAGTGTTACCAAAGACCACTAAACCAATAAAGCAAATATAGGTCTCCTTGAGTCAAGCAAGACTCCTCCTTCAGCACCAGCTACACCTCATCTGCCTGGAAATACTGTGCAGCAGTGGCAGCCATATATCTGTATATCCCAAATCTAATTGGCTATTGGCTCTCTCCTTGGAGAAAGAAACTTCTTTTTAAATAGAGACTATTACAGAGTTCCACGAGTGGTCACATACAGAGAATGAATGTCTGAGAAATGCCCACTCCTTGGTGATATATCTATGATAGAACCCCTTCTCCCAAGATTCATAGAATTTAGCAGAACAGAGGGTAGAGAAAATACTAATACACCTCTCAACTCTCACCAGTGAGGCTTCTTCATGTAAAAGAGTGCAGTGTACACAGAAGGTCACAACTCACCAAAGTGTGGTGAATATGGGACTGCAGAGTCCCTGGATAAGTCTTCTATATAAACCCCACAGTGACTCAGGGACCATTATTGAAGAGGGGGTGGAAAGACTGTAAGATCCAGGGCTGTATATGATCATGAGGAAACAGTCTTCCAGGCCTCTGGGAACTTGTTTATGTGAACTTACAGCAATGGTGACAGTACATACTCATTACAAGACTCATGAAAACTCAATCAGACAAAACCCAGCATAGAATGAGGAAAATGAGCAACAGGACACAACCTCAGAACTCTTGGCAGTTGATTACTGCTGGGTGAGGGAGAGCTGATTTTTTAAAGTAAGTTTTAAGTTAATGCATGGAGTTCTATGCAGCAGTAAAGAAAGATGAAATCATGAACTTCACAGGTAAATGGATGAAACTAGAAGATATTATGCTAAGTGAGGTAACACAGTCCCAGAAAAACAAACAAGGAATGGTATCCCTCATTTGTGGATGCTAGCAACCAGTAAGGCAGAGTAACATTAATGTTATGTTTCTCTTTATCTGAAAGCATGTGAATGTGAAGCCCTTAATGGGCTCTAGAATTAACCTACTACCTATTTTCAGACTTCATAATTTAGGTACAAGGGTGAATAATATGTTTGCATATTTTAGAGCAATATAAAATTAAAAGGGAAAATGTGAATCCTGAAATATGATTTGGAAATAATGTACAGTTTATTTTCAGATGACATGATTTTAGTACATGTGTGACATATATAAATGCATGTGTTGAAGCAATACGGATTGGAGGGAACAACAACAACAAAAGAACTGGGACAGGGAACTGACTAAACCAGTAGAGTTCTTCCTCCCCCCAAAATAATCTTCTGCTTTGAAAAACTTTGAAAAGACTCAGAAGGGAAACAGGACATGTATGGCAGACTACATGAACTTGGGAGGGGTGGGGGGCATGGAGGGGGAAATGAGTCTGGATTGAACTGAGAAGTGATGTATGAAATGCACAAAACTTCAATAAAAGATATAAAAAAAAGATTTCATCTCACTTGATAAGAATCTGAAACCAGGTGAAGACACATACACAAAAGAGTATAAAGGCATAAGTGAATGACTAGAATTTTGACAAGGACATGGATGCCTTATACTGCCCAGTAATAAAAGTGTAATTTCCACAATACTACAGTGAATACACTGAAGCTTACACTGTTTGGTAACTGGATAAACTTCATACACTAGAGAGGACAAACTCAGCTGCCTCAGCCCATGACACATATTTACAGCACTTTAATTCCCCCATAGGTATCATAACTCCCAAATAAAACCGGGAAATGTCATGAGGGCTTAAACTTTGGTTTCCGAATTTGAATAGCTTGTGCAAATACTGATGGTGCTAACATTGGATGAAGAGACCAGGAATTAGGTTTTCATCCTATGCTCAGAAAATGGTGCTCCAAGGGATCTGTGCAATCAGATCCACAGGGATTTGGAGAAAAAGAAATTAAGGCTAGCCTCAGAATTGTGCTAGTAAGAAAAACAAGTTGGAAATGTTATAGGTGTTTGATATGATCAAAATGCATTTACACAAATGTATGATATTTTGAAAGAATATTAAATTTTAATTAAAACAGTTTTAGACATCTATCCTTGACAATTTTCAGCTTTGAACAGTGTAGGAAGCTTTCTATGTACCGAACAGGTACCACGAGGCCCTGCTAAGGAAAGGGGAACACAGCACCTGCCTGCAGGCACTGTAGGGAGCTGGCCTCTTGGGGCAGAGACCAGCCAGCTACTTCTGTAGCCCAGCCTGAGAGGTACTTCCACCTCAGGTCCTTAGCCTGGGACAACAAGACACATTTTCCACTCTTGCCCATGATTTCCCACCTCCCCAGATACTGTTGAACTCTGGACAGGAATTTCAGGCTGATGGCTATTGGCCTATCTTCAGCCTATGTCCACTCACAACACCAGCTATCCAGATTGGTGGTCCACACTGGGACCTCTTTCCAACCCACTGGCCACCCGAATGAAATGCAGGCCTGCTTTTGCCTATATGTGTGCAAAAAATTTAAAAATGATGGCCGGGAATTCTGCAATGATATTAATGGGGAATTTGATTTATTATTTGCTACAGCTTGCTTTCATAAACCAAATGATATCAGTTCCCAGAGCCAATCACAGCCCTCCCAATGCCACTCCACTGCACACCATTGCCCCACCCAGCATCATGCACCTAGGCCACATTGTTTGCTCCTCCGTGGGGCAGGGTCAGAGAAATCTCCTGACTCCTGTCCATATGGTGACCTGAGGGGTGCTAGCTATGCCCCAATTCAAACTGGATCTACCTACACAACAGTGTTTTGTTTAAAACGTCTAGAAAAGATGTTGGCACAGTGTTTTTGAGAGGAACAATCTATTAGTTTATCTGTAACCACCAAACATGAAAGAGGAAATGATGTGGGTTAATAATTATCGTTACTATTTTGATAGGTGATGGAAGTGGAAAGGCAGGCAGAGTGGACTGGTCAGGAGACAAGAACAAATAAAAGATTATACTGAGTTGGTGATTGCTGCATCATACAGAAAGCAGTCTGTTCAGTTTTCCAAGCTGACTTCAGATAGGCTGAATAATATGCAACTTAGAAAAATCTTTATGTGGGCTCTTCCACTCCCTCATTGTCAGAGTCTACCTAGTAGGAATGAAATCCCCTGCATTCTAGATATGTTCAGGCTCTTCTGGTGGCATGGGCCTGGGAAGGTGGACTCTCCACATGAAGCAACACAGGTAGAGCAGAGTCTGCTTGTTACTGGGTGCTACATGCAGGGACTCCAAGTGTGTGCCAGCAGAAGAGATAGGAGCTTGAGCCTTCAACCATGGAAGCAGCATAAATTGTCACACATACAGCTCTGTCAGAATACAAAGTCTGGGTGACAGACAGAACCAAGCTGACTTTCAGTGGTGAATAAAAAGGGGCTAGAACAAATGCAGGTCATGTGTAGCCATAAAATCTTTATATGATCATAACTTTTCTGCTCAATCTCTAATTCGTCTATGTTTCATATGTTCAAAGTTGAGATCTTCCAAACATAGTTTTCTAAGAAGGGAGAAATCTTTTATGTACAGAATCTAGCTGTCTTCCAAGCATCCCTCTCACCACTGATGAAAAAGTTCTTTTTGCAACAGGTCGAGACTATTACAAAGTTCCACATCTGGTCAAATGTAGACAACAAGTGACTATGAGATTCACAACCCTAAGTGACACATCTACAATGCAACTTCAATATCCAGGGCTCACAAAACATTGTTGAAGAGGGAGAAGAAAGAATGTAAGAGCTGGAAGGATGAGACACCTGCTGTTGGTTAATACATTCTAGACACGATAGGGATGTTGTACTAAAGAAATTGCCACAGCATAGTAGTCTACAAAGTTCTGCATAATGACAAAAACAGTTGACATGCCAAGGTGGATGGGAGGGATTTCACAGGGTACCAGCTGAAGATGCCGAGGGAGAGAGAACCAGTTTTCTCCAGGGACTAGCTCCCTGAGAGATTATCTAATCTCAAATAGACAGCCCTGAACACGTGTACACAAGAGCACCACTTAATGGACTCAGTTCAGCATATCTGTATAGTTGTAAATATATGTGTGTATTTGTAATAATTAAGAAGACAGGGAGTTGAGGTGGAGTGGCGGACATGGGAGGAGGTCTGTGTCTAGCATATGTGAAGCCCTATTTTCAATACCCAGCCTCAGATAAACCATGTGGTAGTACATACCTGTAATCCTAGCACTGGGGGATTGGAGGTGACTGGATCAAGAGCTCAAGGCAATCCTTAGCTATATATGGAGTTTGAGACCAAACTTCAGCTATGTGAGACTCTGTCTCAAGAGAAAAGGATAGAGAAAGAGAGTGAGAGAGAGAGAGAGAGAGAGAGAGGCTTTCCCTATAAAATTTAGAACTTCCTTGAGTATACTTTTCAAAAACCAAATTATTTTTATTAGTTTTATGTATATAAGTGTTCTACTGTAGGTATCTAAATGCATTCATGTGTGCAGTGCCCATGTAAGTCAGAAGAGGGCATTGAATCCCATGGAACTAGAATTATGGACAATTGTTAGCCACCATGTAAGTGCTGGGAACCAAACTCCTCTGCAGGAGAAGTCAATGCGCTTAACCACTGAACTATCTCTCCAGCCCCCATTCCCCAATACATTTTTGAAAAGCATTATTTTTGTTTTATGAGGCTCTAAGTGAGCAGGAGTAAACTGATTATCCACACTAGGAAAGATGCTCTGTGGCTCTGGGCATATGCATAGATTGCTCTTCATATTGTTAGTGCCGCCAAATCACCTCAACCACGTTATTTTAAATTTAATCAGTAGAGGAATTTCATGAGGTTTATAGGTTCTGATATATGTTTAACAGAGAAATATGGTAGTCATCTGCTGAAATAAAACCTTTCACAAGAAGACAAATATCACAAGTTGTTTTTAAAATCAACAAAAAGCAACAGGGTCTTACCATCAAGTTCAGATGGGCAACCAGGAGATTGCCAATAGACTGCATTGTTTGGAGGTCTCTGGGACCCCAGTGACTGGCAGTTCAAGGCAAGGTATTTCACACATGGAATGCTGCTAGTGGAGAAAAGACATCAGAGATCTTACGAAGCACTGGACCTGAACACTACAATATTGATTTCCAAAGCAAGATATGCTAATAGGTGTAATAGTGGCTTGAATGTTATGTTTATATTTGAGGCCTGCTCCACCGGAAGAAGCTCACACCTGTTACTGTATATCTGGCCAATAATCTGTGGTTGGGGAGCCCATAGGCCTTAGGGATGAACCAACTACTATTCTTTTGCTAAATGGAAGTTATATAAAACTGCATTCTAAATATGTATCTCTATACTCATAGATTAGTGTAGCTTTCAAACCTCATCAGAGAAGGTTCTTTATGCAGTGAATACCAATTAATTCAGAGACTCACAACTGGTTAAAGTGCAAAGAACATGTTAGTTCTTAGCCATAACCATAGCATCTGAATCATACTCCTTACCTCAAGGCTCAGGGAACATCACAGGAAGATTGTAAGAACCAGTGGTCAGGGAAGACTGGGACAAAGTAGTGTCTTCTGGATACAACAGGACAACTGGCCTCATGAACTCCAGCAACTGTCATTCTGCACAATGTCAATCCAATTAATATATTCCAGTATGGATGCGGAGGATCACACAAACTGATGAACTACGGCATTTGTTGTTGTTTAGGGGCAAGAGAGTCACTTTTCCTTAAGGGTGCGGCCCCTGGTAAGTGGACCAGTAGATAGGCCCACACAAATCTTCTATGAGCAGCACAAATTGAGCTCAGTGTGTTACTTTAAAAGAAAGGACATATGAGTGAAGTAGCACAGTCCCAGAAAAACAAAGGACCAATGGTATCCCTCATCTGTGGATGCTAGCACCACAATTGTATGGCAAACTGAGCAACGTCAATGTGATCTGAAAACAACTGTGCTCTTATATGGTAGAATCCCTTAAAAAATAAACAAACAAAGAAAAAAATAAAAATGTAATATCATTTTTTTAAAAGGCAGAGTGGCAATGAAGAAATCATGAGGGCTGGAGAGATGGGTTAGCACTTAGGAGAAAATAAATAAATAAATAAATATAAAGTTGGGAGGGGCATGTGAGTATGTGAATCTAGGGAAGAAGTGGAGGAGGTATGGAGGACAACTAATGTGAATATATTTCTAGATGCATGAAATTCTCAGAGAACAAATATAATATTTAACAACAACAACTAATCAACCTCCATCAGTTTATGCAGTTCAAACAGAGAGCAGTAACAGTATGGACACTTGAAGGATGGATAGGTTACTGCTTAAGCAGATTGTGCTGCCTTCGGATTTGTTTAATTATGATCTTCGGGGGTTCTAAAATGTAACTTCAGGGACAGTGGCACTGCCCATGTTTTCAGTTCTTTCACACTTTTCTAACCCTATGTGATGAGGTAAGCTTTCTTTGAAGAGTTATCTAAGTGACAGGATAGTTCTATGTAAAATAAAATTAACTCAGAAGTTTTTCAAGTGTCCAGAGAAATTAATGTCTTCAGAAGAGCTTGAGAACACTGTCAAAATTAAAAATAACTTGGGGACAATTTAATGATGGAAAGAAGAAAACCAGTCACTTTTAAGTCTTCTCCAGAGGAGACAGTTTCTGAAAATTAAATGAGATCCAAAGGAGATGTTTAAATATGCAAAATTCACATTAATGTTGAAAACAAAATTCTTCAACTGTGTTTCTTTTTAAAAATTTTTAATTTTATTTATTTTTGTATGTGTATGAATGTAGTTTTTTGTGCACCCATGTCGTGCAATGCCGCAGAGGTCAGAAGAGGGTCTCAGATTCCCCTGGAACTGGAGCTCTCCTGGAATCGGAGTTACAGATGGTTCTCAGCCGCCATGTGGGTGCTGGGGATCGAATCCAGGTCCTCTGCAAGAGCAGTCGGTGCTCTTAACCGCTAGGCCATCTCTCCAGCCCCCAACTGTGTTTCTTATAAAAGTTACCAGTACACATTTTGTTAAAGCACAAGATGGCAGAAGTCAGTCTAATTCCTCCCTTCCCTTCTTTATTTATATCTGTTGATATCCACAAAGTCCTGGATAGTCTCCAGGTAAGGCAGAAGTAACACTTGAGTGCAGGGGTCCAAGGCAAGCTTAAGTAACTGTTTGTTTTACAAATGTTTTACAAATGTTTGAAAAATATACAAACCTAAAAGAAAAACAAAAGAATGACACTCGATTGCCAAACACAAATTAGAGATGGAAGAAATGTACATACTTGAGATATAAAAATTCATTTTCTCTTCAAACATTTCATTTTGTTAACGACTTTTTATCATGGCCAATATAATCAACTTCAAAGGTTTTACAGAAAGAAAACTAACATTTCTGATAAACATTGGTACAGATTTTTGTATTTTAAATATTTTATTGTTAGTTTTAAAATTAGCTCACAAAGTGAAAGTTTTCCGTATGAGATATTCAAACATGTTTAGCTGTGGTTGCTTCTCCTGCTCCCTTGGTTCTGTGTTTCCCAGCCCCCTTCCTGCACCCACCTTGCCCTTTCAGTCCCAGTAGTTTCCCTGTCTACCCTGCTCTGTTGTCTTTCCCACATCCATCCTTAAAGCCTCTTGTTTTCCAGTCACATAGGCTTCTTTCTGGTTTCTTGACTTTTAACCCATATTTACTCCCACCTGGATGTGCATATTTAACAGTTAGAGGCTAGGATCTACTTATGAGGGAGAACATGCAGGGTTTGCCTCTGGAGCCTGAGTTACCTTCCTTAATGCAATGTCTTCCAGTTTCATCCAGTTTCATAAATACATATATTTACAAATATACATATATACATATACACAACTGAGTGCATTAAGTGGTGCTCCTGTGTACATGTGCTTAGGGCTGTCTATTTGGGATTAGATAATCTCTCAGTGAGCTAGTCCCCAGAGAAAATTGGTTATCTCTCCCTCAGCATCTTTAGGTGGGACCCTATGAAACCCCTCCCATCCACCTTGGCATGTCAACTATTTTTGTCATTATGCAGAACATTTTAAGACTACAATACTTTGGAGATTTTGTCAATAAAATGTCTCTATCATGACTAGAATTCATTAACTCGCAGCAGGTGTCTGATCCTTCCCACTCTTACATTCTTTCTTCTCCCTCTTCTGCAATGTTTTGTGAGCCCTGGATGTTAAAGTTGCATTGCAGATGTGTCACTTAGGGTTGAATGCTTCACAGTCACTTGTCTGCATTTGATCAGTTGTAAAACTTTGTAATAGTCTCCACCTGTTGCAAAAAGAAGCTTATTTCATCAGTGGTAAGAGGTATACTTGTTAGACAACAAATAATGATTCATATTCACCATATTGTAAGAAATTGGTTTTTAGGGATGTGACAGAAGTAGATTTGCTCTAGGAACTATGACCTCTCCAATCATGTATATTTGGCTATGTTTACAGTACCACACATGAGTTCTCTCCCAGTGAGCGAGCTTTTAGTTGAATTAGATATCCAATGATTACCTCCAGAAAAACAGTGCCACTATTGCACTGATAGAGATAGTTTGCTGCACTGGTCATTGTTGTGGTTATTGGGCTTTATAGCTAGGTGGGATCATTGATTGAGTTTCTCTCTTAGCAGCTTTCATAATATCCTCGGATACTTAGAGAGCTACTCTTAAGGATGTGGGACTTCCAGGTCAGTACCAGCTCTATCCCTCCAAGTGTTGTATCTGAAGTATGTTCTGTTTCCACAATAGGGTCTTCCCTTCAAGTTCTGGGAAGAAATCAAGGACTATGGCGACAGACCGTGTTATTTACCGGGTCTCTTGGACTAACCTGACCAACCATGCAAAGGGAGGTCTCCTCTCTGGCAGTGTATGTGTATTTTTCAGTAGGCTTTTGAACTGATATATTTCTTTTTGGTTCTTCACACCACTTAAGCATTATTTATTTCTCCTCTCTCCCCTTATATAAACTTTTTTCTTCCCTTCCCAGTTAAAATACCCCCTTTCTGCTTGATAATACCCTACCTCCTGTTATCTCCCTCTTTCTGGCTCCTTCTTTCTGATTACCCCCATGGTTCCCTATAAAACTCTCCCTCCTCCCTTCCTACTTAAGTACCCCATTTCCCCATTTCCCCCTCAATAACACCTGTGTCCTACTATCCTACGTAAAGTACATGTTCTTGATTTAATAATGCTGTAGAATACTATTTGAAGAAAATGACCAGTACAGTTGTAGGGCAGATCCAGGAAGATGATCCATTGTCCAAATATAGTACAGGAAACTCAGAGCAATCTAGTCAGAACATTTCAATTTCAAGCTTCTGATAGATATGAAATATGATTAAAGGGATTTAAAAAATTAAAATACCTTGAGGTTGTCATTTTAAATTAGGGAATGAACACTGAGAATCACATCAGAGCTTTAAGGTCAATTAGAATACTGAGGAAACATAACTTCCAGTCATGGCCTTGATGCAATTTGGAACTGGGGACTGCTCACACAGCTCAGTGGAGCTTTGCTTCAGGACTTGATTCTTTGGGTATATTCAGTAATCTGTGAATTCTGCATCTGTTTAGTGCCTGTCCAGTGTCATCATGGAGTATCAAGAATCTCAGAAAATGAGCCACCATCTACGGTTGCTGCTATCATGTCGGAGCCTTGATGAAGACTTATGCTGTATAGATAGGGGACTGAAAGCGGTGATATTCTCTGAAACCCAATGGAAAGGATAAATCTCTTCCTATAGGGCAAAAGATAGCTTACATCTTATCAAAATTTCTTATAAGAGACAACCTGAAGAATGTTTGAATGCCGAGAGGAAAATTTGGACTGTATTGTTATGTGTGTGTGTGTGTGTGTGTGTGTGTGTGTGTGTGTGTGCATTTCTTATTATGGTTAAAGCAAACATGAGTGAGAGGACATGATTGTTGGTGAAAAGTGAGACAAAAAATGTGTAATTAGCCCATGTTTCTGAGATGTTGTGTGTCAAATCCAGAATCTAGACTTGATTCATCAGATAGTTTACCTCTGTGTAGGGAGTCTGCTGACATCCTGTGAAGATGGGGGTTATCTACCAAAGTTAATAGCAACAAGGAAAGCACCATTTTAAAAATGTGACTTTCAGTTGGGCATGGTGGTGCATGCCTTTAATTACAGAACTTAGGAAGCAGAGGCAGGAAAATATCTGTGAGATCAAGGCCAATCTATACAGCAAGCTCCAGCACCAGCTAAGGCTACAGGGAGACCTTCTCCCAAAAAGAAAAGGAAAAAGAAAAAAATATTCAACCTTATGACCTGATGCAAGAAATTGAGTTGAAAAGTTTTTGCAATATGGAGAAGAGAAATTTGTAACTTGAATTTTGTATACTCACTCTCTCAATATGCTCAGCCTGAGAAACACCCAAACACCTGAATGTTTGCAGAGTCTCCACTCAAGAAAGTTTCTGGGTAAAATCAAGGTGACATTTTCTGTTAAAAGCAGTTATTTTCAACTTACCAATTGGAAAAAGGAAGTTTAAGCATGTTTGCAATTCAATTCAGAAAAACTTGCAGTTTTAAGTATATTCTTATAAAAACTTCAGGTCTAATATTAGTTGTTCCAAAACATAAACAGTTAAGATATAAATCTAATAAACCTTGTTAATCAGATAAACTATAAATGAATTACTCAGCCAGTAAGATGTAAAAGGACAATGAAAATCTAGCGGCTTTTTCTGGTTGAAGTACTACAGCAGGGTGGAAATACTCCAAACCTTTGGGTAGAGCAGGTACAGGCTCACAGACTTGTTCTTCTTTGTAACTCTATGATCTCCAGCTATTTATTCACTCTAAGTTTCTACTATCATTATTTTTATATTTAAATAATAATGGGTAACATCTAGGGCACTTGGAAAAAGGGGTTCTTTTCAAATGTAGACTGTTTCTTAGAATCCATAAGGACATATATTTCATTTTGCTTAATTTGATTTCTGATCCATGACAGACTCTCAGTAAATATTTGGTTGAAGGAGTCTTAAAGATTATCTACAGAAGCAGTTCCCAAATATTTCTTGCCATAGTTATCAGATCTAAGAGGAAAAGCAATAAAGAAAATGAGAGAGAGAGAGAGAGAGAGAGAGAGAGAGAGAGAGAGAGAGAGAGGAGTGAAGAGAGAGAAGGGATATTAATGGATAACAGGAAACTCCTATAAACTTAGATTATCCGTGCCCATTCCCTCCCCTCTGTGGAACATCCTTGTATCATCAGTCAGTGTTCCCTTTGCTCTCTTCAGTTTCATAACTTGGTATTTACCTGTTTTGTGACTAGAAGTCCTAAGAGGAAATGCAATAGATTCCCATTTTAAGATGTTGCTTGGCAATATGAGGAGATGTCTCAAACACTGGGAACATCTCCCCAGCAGTCCAGGGCAAGAAACAACCCATATGCTTTTCTCTATTCCAGGGAGATCTCCCAGTGTCAAAATTCAAGTAAACCTTCTACCAAATATATGTGGAGGAGAAATCTGAAAACCAGAGGCCTAAAGCTAGCTTAGAGAGAAAAACCTCAAGGATGTATACTTACTTCACAGGGCACCATTGCATATTCATGTTCAGATGCTGGTGTTCATGAATTGTAACAACATAAAATGAGTTGAGGATTTGTGTACATCTTCTATATATGTTTGATAGAATTTAACAGTGAAGACTTTGTAGCTTATAGAATCCCTGAGGAGATGGGTCCTTTTAATTTTTTCTTACTAAATATATAGCTATTTAGAATATCCATTTTTTCTGTGTAAGCTTTATGTCTTTCAAGGAAGGTACCCTTTTATTTCTTTTGATAAATTTATTGGTGTAAACTGTTTGTATTATTGACTTCAGAACTGAGAAATAAACATTTGACAAATTTCAGGAACCTCTCATTAGAAAACCACTGAAAGCACTGAGAATTGAGAGCTGGGAATGTAACTCAGTGGTAGTGTCCTTACTACATGGCCCAGAGGTCAATCCTAAGTGCAGCAAAAACCAAACCAAATCAAACAACATGGAATCATAGGAAGCCACTTCAGTCTCATGCAAAGCCATACTGTAAAAAAAAAATTGCATCCTGAACATCATACTCAGCTATGAAGACTGAAAGATTTTCCTGGAAGAACAGGGCAAGGAACCCACTTTTCCACTTCTCTTTAACATAGTTTTGAAGGTTCTAGCCAGAATAGTCAAGAAAAAGAAATAAAAAGAATTTAAATTGGAAAGGAAGAAGTAAAATTAATTTCATTCACAGAAGAGAACATCTTGTACTTATAAAACATTTAAGAGTCAACATAAAAACCCATTAGAATTAATGTCAGTAAAGTAGCAGGACACAGAGTCAACACAAAAGATCAGTTGCATTTCCCAACTCTGATGATGAGCAATCTTAAAAGTCTAATGAAAACAGTTTGGTGTTCAGGATCATATAAAAAGGAGTTAACAGCTCCTGAAGTGAAAGAAGCTAAAGCAAAGGAAAATACATCTCAAGTTTTTGGGTTGGAATAGTTAATAGTAATTAATATATTGGTCCTATGTATAGAAATCATAGATTCAGTGCAATTCCTATAAAAAGATCAAGGGTCTATTTGAAGAAATACAAAAAAATGTATCCTAAAGTTAATGAAGAATCTCAAAGAATCCCCAAAATAAGTCCAAAAGAGGAAAACACTTGGAAGACTGACTTTCTCATTTCAAGAGGATCACAAATCTTCCATCATCAGTAGAATGTTATGCTGACATGAGGATACACACCAAGGCCAATAAGAATAAATGATCAGCAACAAATCTTTCTATACATGGCTAATTCTTTTTGACAAGTCTGCCTAGATCAGTCAATGGAGAAATAAGAGTTTTTAGCAACCGGTGCTGGGAAAATTGAATTATCTACATACAAAATAATTAACTTGAACCATTATCTAATAGCATATGTAAAACCTAACTTAAGGGGCTGGAGAGATGGCCTAGCGGTTAAGAGCACCGACCGCTCTTACAGAGGACCTGGGCTCGATCCCCAGCACCCACATGGTGGCCGAGAGCCGTCTGAAACTCCAATTCCAGGAGAACTCCAGTTCCAGGGGAATCCGAGACCCTCTTCTGACCTCCGTGGCATTGCACGACACGGGTGCACAAACCTGCATGCAGACAGGACATTGATACACATACAGAAAAAAAAAACACAAAAAATCCTAACTTGATCAAATACCTAAATGTAAGACTTCAAAGCTAATGTTAGACAGAACAGGGTAGAACTTATTCATTCCAGTCTTCCCACTTCAAACATCTGGAAATCATCTACATTTTTATTGTCTCTGTGCTTTCACTTTCTTTGAACTTTAGAATCAACATACAGCATTTGTAGGTTTCATTCTTTCACTTACCAAAATGTGTATAAACATTCTATCTTTCCATGGCTTTATAACACATTTCTTTTTATTGCTGAATAATAAATAGTTCATTATTTAGATGTACCATAAGTATCCATTTGCTTCTTGAAAGATATCTTGGTTGCTTCCTGTTTGGGGAAAAATATTAGTATAACTTCTAAACATTCACCTAAAAGCAAAAGGGCAAACACCTTCACATCATTTGGGCAAATGTTTATGAGCATGAGTGCTGGCTGTATAGTTAGGAAAAACTGCCAAGAAGGACCTGGTGTTGTGGGCCTGTAATTCCAGCCACTAGGGAGGTTGAGGGAGGAGAATCTCAAGTTCAAGGCATATCTAAATCAAAGTCAGCCTGGGCAGCTTGGTGAGACCCTGTCTCAAAATAGAAAGTTAAAAAAAAGAAGGGAGGATACTACGTGTGATGGTGTACACTTTTAATCCCAGCACTCACTCAGGAGGCAGAGGCAGGCAGACCTCTGTGAATTCGAGGCCAGGCTGGTCTACACAGTGAGTTCCAGGCTAGTGGGGGCTACAGGAAGACCCTATCTCAAAAAGAGATGCAGTTCAGTGGAAGAGTGTAGGCCCTGCATTCACAAAACCCTATGTTCAGTCATCAATATTGTAAAACAAACAAACAAATAATAACAAATCTATCACCCTGTCTTTCACAGAAGGTATATCATTTTACATTCATGCCAGCAATTGGTAGGAGTTTTATCATAACATGCTCAGCAATATTTGTTGGTGTCATTTTTTTCCAATCTAGTAGGTATTTGTGTGTACATGCAAATGTGTGTGTGTGTGTGTGTGTGTGTATGTGTGCCTGTGTGCAAATACAGATATACCACAGCATGCATGTAGAGCTCAGAGAACAACTTTGGAGAGTGTATTCTCTCCTTCCATCCTGTGAGTCTGAGGATCAAGTTCTGATCATCAGGCTTGGAGGCGAGTGCCTTGCCCTTGCTGAGCTAGTTTGCTGGGTGCATCATTAATTTAGCATCCACTCCTTAATGATGCATGCTATTCAGTCTCTCAGATTATGTATGAAATACACAAATCATCAATAAAAGTATTTTTAAAAACCCGATTTCTGGTTAAATTTTATTTCATAAGATAAAATCATGTAAGTTTTTTTCGGGGGGGTCTTTTCAAGACAGGGTCTCCCTGTAGCCCCAGCTGTCCTGGAACTCACTCTGTAGAACAGGCTGGCCTTGAACTCACAAAGATCCACCTGCCTCTGACTCCCAAGTGCTAGGAATAAAGGCATGAACCACCACACAATCCTTTTACATTTATCAAGACACCTTTTATGATTTAGCATATGATCTAAGCTGGTAAATGTCCTAAAATGCACTGAAAATAATTTTGTAGTTAGTGTCCTGTAAATATCAATTAAGCCAGTTGGGCCATAGTATTTTTTTCTTTAAGACTCATCTTTTTTAATATAAATAATTTTTTATTATTAAACTTTTTCCATAGGTCATACATCATTGCTCAATCGAATCTAGAGTCGCTTCCCTTTCCATACTCCCCACCCCACCTGAGTCCCTGAACTCTGCCGTACGTGTTCTGTATCTTTTGAGTCTTTCCAGAGTTTTTTTCAGTTCTTTTGTTGTTCTCTCCAACTTGTATTGCTACAGTATATATATATATATATATATCTATGTATATATATATATATATACTATATATACACATATATCACTTGAATTGTAGAAATTTTTTCCTAAAAGATGTCATGTTTTCCTTAAGGAAGTGCTTGTAGGTTCCACTTTGGCAATCCCAAACAACCATCAATCCTGCACTTTTGCTCCACATTGGGGTCTTTCCCTTCCATGGTCCCCCAAATGAAGTCCAGTAAGCATGCGTCCTATCTCAATCCCCCTGCACTGGCCTCCATGATACAGCCCAGGCAGTCCAACAATGGCAGCCTATATTCTAATGAGGCTGATGTCCCCTTAGCTGTTTAGTCCACAAGCTGGGTATCTCAGTAGTTCCCATCTGGCACTGAAGGTTTGGAGGATTCTTGGAGAGACATGAGTCCTTAGTACATATTGGAAGGTCACAAAGCTGTGTCTCATATCTTTGAGGAGTGCCAAAAATGGTGGCAGCCACAGAGTTGATACACTTGCCAGTAAGAATTGAAGACAGGTCAAATAACAGTACTCTCTCTTTTTTCTTTTTGTCTCTTTACTAAGATCTCAAGTTTTAAGACTCATCTTTACTAATTTTATCTTTTCTCCATCACTTACTTAACACATGTTGAAATCTCTAGCTGTAGGAGTGACTTCTCTGTTCTTCTTTTCATGTCCAAATATTTTGCCTCATATGTTTTGAAGCATTGTTGCAAGTAAATACACACTAAATATTATAAAATATTTTATAGATATGCATTTTGTTAGTTAGAGATGTCAATCCTTATGTCTGATAATATCCCTGCTCCTGAAGTCTGACTATTAATATAGCAACTACAGTTTCCTCTGCTTAGTATTAGCATTGTAGATTCCCTTTTATTTTGCTTTCTTTTTTCTCTCTTCCCTTCCCTCTATTTTTGCTTTAGGCTTTCTCTGAGTTTATACTTACAGTTCATTACAGCGTAACGTTGCCTCTTGCTTTTTACTCACACTGAAAACCTTCACCTTTTAGACTGATGACTGCATTCATTGTATAATTTTTGATGTGGTAAACTTGGGTTTTCCACTTAACTCTTAAAATAATCTTTTTTCTCTGTTTCTCTTCTTCTTTTCATCCCTTCATTTGGATTAGCTAAATACATTTAGCTTTCAATTTTCCTCTTTTATTTATTTTTTTATTTATTTCTGTATGTGTATGAATGTACTGTCTGCATGCAGGTTTGTGCCCCCGTGTTGTGCAATGCCGCAGAGGTCAAAAGAGGGTGTCAGATTCCCCTGGAACTGGAGTTCTCCTGGAATTGGGGTTTCAGAGGGTTCTCAGCTGCCATGTGGGTGCTGGGGATCAAACCCAGGTCCTCTGTAAGAGCGGTCAGCAATCTTAACCACTAGGCCATCTCTCCAGCCCCTCAAATTTCCTCTTTTATTGGTTCCTTGGCTATACTTCCTTATTTTATGTTTAGTGATTTTTAATGAGATGGAAATATTACCTTTAACTCATCACAGTCTGCCTTCAAGCAATTTTGTATTCTTATGCAAGAACCATCTAGTAATTTATTTCTGATTCTCCTCTCCAATGCTTTGTATTAATTACTTTGCATAGTTTTCTTGTATATAGCTTTTTAGTTATCTGTTTGTGACCATGGATATTATGCATCATTTGAAGATTCTGATGTTTTTCTTCAGTAAGAAGTTTTTTTTATTTTTATTTGTTTATTTATTTATTTATTTGTTATTTTATGTGTATGCATATATTTGCCTGTATGTATGTAAGTGCACCCATGTAATACAATGCCCACAGGGGCCAGAAGAGGGCATTGGATCACCTGGAATTTTGGTGCTAAGAACCAAACTTGGGTACTCTGGAAGTATTCTTTACCACTGAGCCATCTCTTCAGCTTCCAGTAAAAAATTTTAAATTTATCTGTAGTGTCTATTTGCTGGTGATGGATTACTTCAGTTTTTGCTATTTTTAAATTATATTTCAGCTTCACTTTTAAATAGCGCTTTGCAGGTTTATAGTTTTTCTGAATTTCTAAACCTCTTTGGCTGTCTTATGACTTACGTTGTTTCTGATGGGGTTTTGGCCATCATTCTTTTCTTTGTTCCCTTGGGAGTAGCTTTTTGTCCCCAGGTGATTAAGGCTTTCTTTATCATGTATTCTCTCCAGTCCCATCAGGCTGTGTGCATTGGAACATTTCTTAAGTTTGCTCTTTATTTAATGTGGATCTGTAGATTTACACATTTGTCAAGTTTGGAAAATACTATTATTCTTTGGTTTTTTTCTCCCCAATGTGTCAATTCTGTTCTTCTGGGATTGCAAGTAACTCTATACAAATTACACATCATCTCACAAGATCCAGAAGATATGCTTTTCACTTAATGCCTTTTGTTTTCTTGAAAGCACTTGACTGCTGCTCCACATTACTAATACTTTCTTCAAGTATTCCTGCTTCTTTTTGAGTGTCTAAACTGATGTTGGTTCATTCATCCATTCTAAATTTTAAGCATTATTACTTTTGTCTTTCTTTTTTTAAAGTTATTTTTACTTTTTTGGATGCCTGTATGTAAATGTCCCTGTGTTGGGCATTGACCACAGAGGACAAAAGAGGGTTTCAGATCCCCTGGAACTGGAGTTATGAACAGTTGTTATCCGCCATGTGGGTGCTGGGATTTGAATCCAGGTCTTCTGCAAGAACAGCCTGTGTTCTTAACTAATGAGCCCCATTATCACTTATTTTTCATTCCAACTCTGTCATATTATTTCATGATTTTTTTCAATTCATTTATAGTTTTTGCCTGTTAATTCCATTAAATGGTATTTGGGGGCATGAGTTTATTGACTGAAATATACATTATCCCTGACAATTGTCAGCTTCTCTTGTCTAGTAGATTTTTATTAAATATTGGAGACAGTAAATATAATCCTCCTTATACATATGAAATTTTCACTGAATGCCTGAAACCACTCATAATCCCAAATACTCTCTATATAATGTTTCTTTCTATAGATACATACTTATATAAAGTTTAATTTAATTAGGCAGTCTAAGAGATTAATGGAACAGTATACTGTAATAAAATACATGGGAATGTATTATCTAATTTTTTTCAGAGAACTGTATACTATGGCTTTATTGTATGCTCTGCCATGGTGTCATATATTTCTAGAATAAAATTGCTCTTCCATTTTCTGTACTGTTGCCTCCTTTGAAATCTTATCACTGAACAACTTTCAGATGAGTTCAGTCACTACCACACTTGGAGGCTTGCACTGGATATTATCCTTTCTCCTAATAATTTGTTTCAAATGTGTGGAAATGTGGCTATACCTTACTCATTGGCAGGCACAGCCTCTCCATAAGTTTTATGATTTTTCAATGCATTCTTACTCCTGAATATATGTAACTATCACTTTCTTGGTGTGAATGGCTTGATGTGACTCAAGTCAGGATCTCTTGCTAACCGACACCTTTGTATAGTCTCATTGCTTTTTGGAAGAACATGCTGCTACTTGTTAGAACATATTTTCTTTTTTTTTCTATACATGTTTCCACCCCAAATTTAATATCTTTTCCATCTTAACTAAGCACGTATGCTCTCTGGTTTGGGGGATTTGAAGCACAATAATACCTTGGACACATTTTCCTTCATTAAAGTTTAATGCATAGATTTGTTCTTACCTTAAATGTTATCATATTCATCATATAGTTTTTCTTTACATATTAGACTTAGAATGCCCATTATCATTCAGAGAAAGGGATGTATGGCCATTTTGGCATTTGGAATTTCCACCATCATTATTCTCATAATCTGAATCCATTATTAAGTAAAGTCAAGGTTACTTGAGCACAAGCAGAATGATATCATGGTAGTCAACCTGATAACCAAGATGATGAAGTTGAACAATTAGTGGGCAAATAGCATGGGCAACATAGATACACTGGGACTGAGTGAAAAATCAATGTCCATTAGGGAATGGAATAGGATGGTCTGGTTTCATCATTCTATTCACAACAGCATGCGTCTTTTGTTTCTTGAATTTTTGATTTAATATTTTGGATCATGATCTGCCCTAGATAGTTGAAATGAAAGGAGATATACAGGTAACAAGGGTAGTACTGTAATATTATTTTCCCAAGTGTCAGAGTTTTGTAACCTCTAAAGCTACTAGTGGATAACCTTGCAACTTTTCCAACTTGGTTTTGAGCTATGGGACTCTCTGGGGCCTATACTTAACATGCTGCCCCTGATGTTTATTTGGACTACTGCTTTCTAGTCACCAAGGTTTGAATCCCCCAGCTTAGTGGCAGCTCCAGAAGCTGTCCAGCCTATAGAGCCCTAGTTCTTATGTAATTCATCATATTCTTTAGTAAACCCTGTCAAGAACATATTTACGAATACTCTGTTTGGTAGTCATATAGGAATTCAGGAGGAATATTTAGAATTATAATGCACCTTTCTCCAAATTCCCAATTCCCCTATTATATACTTTAAGTACAAAATAATGATCTAAGTATATTACTTTGTTTAAAGTGTTTAATACCTTTATGATTTTATAGGATGGTTGACAGAGTTTTCTTTATGAGGCTGGGGTTTAAATCAATGTTTATTCTTGGGATTGTGCCTCACAACAAACTGGAGAAGTTGACTAAATGGATATTAAATGAGAAATACTAAAGTGCAAAACGTGAGCTCTCCTGCTGCTGTTCCAGGTGTGTCTTCCTGTACTTAGCACGAAGATAATTTTATGGATTTTTAAGAGGTAGTGTTTCTTATATATCTACACCTTTCTTAATGTGAGACATTCTGATAACTGCATTGGTAGATAAATTTCTCTTCGTATGAACATTATTTACTATCCTTATACAATCTAAGGTGCCCATAATGTCTTTAGGCAGTGTGATTATATGGAATGATTTGATCATTTGCTCCATGTTGACAGAAAAATTGTTATTCCACACATACCTATGGTGCTATACGATTTTATAAGTAAGGTTTAGACAAAAATCTCCAAGTACAGCTTTACACTGATCAGGAAATTTTAACGATAAGCACCACCCACATCAAGATAGATATTTTGATTCTCTCAAGGTATCATCTATGTGGCACAGTTACTATGATAAAAGCAGGCCAAAATATCCAGGAAAATGCATTAGTGTGTTTATAACCTAGGAGGAGATGGCATTCTGTTCCTTTGTAGAGAGCAGACATGAATAATTACCTAAAATTGGAGGGCTGGATAAAATCTTCACAGGTTTATAGCTTTTATAAGAAATATCACATCTGTAATCATTACTACATATTTGTGCCTCTTTTATTAAATTTCCTCTGTAGTTAAGCCTGGAATTTATCATACTGTTTTTAATCTCTTTCCTCCAAAGGAAATGTTTCTTTGTTAAACATGAACAAGTATTGTGACATTTCAGGTCATATATTTCAATGTAGATTGAAAGCATGAAACCTTTCATTGTAGTTAAGTGATAGAAGAAATTTTCAAAACTCCTCTCATAATATACTTTCTTTTTGTATTATTCTCAGACTATCTTGATGATTTTTAAATATAGACCTATGATATATACCTCAAGCAAGGGACATTTGGACAGTTTTCTGGCTTGAATAGCATTTGTTCTCCGGTATTTGAAATTTTTTTGGTCTTTTTGAGACGGGGTCTCCCTGTAACCCCAGCTGGCCTAGAATTTACTCTGTAGACCAGGCTGGCCTTGAACTCACAGAGACCTGCCTGCCTCTGCCTCCCAAGTGCTGGGATTAAACGCGTGCACCACCATGCTTGGCTCAGTATCTGAATTCTTTTTTTTTTTTTTAATTTTTTTTTGTATGTGTATGAATGTACTGTCTGCATGTAGGTCTGTGCATCCGTATCGTGCAATGCCACGGAGGTCAGAAGAGGGTCTCGAATTCCCCTGGAACTGGAGTTCTCCTGGAATTAGAGTTACAGATGGTTCTTAGCCGCCATGTGGGTGCTGGGGATCGAACCCGGATCCTGTGCAAGAGCAGTCGGTGCTCTTAACCGCTAGGCTATCTCTCCAGCCCCAGTATCTGAATTCTTATATCACTATCTTGAGAAAGATCCTGTACAAAACTACAGTTTTCTTTGAGCAGCACGTTTTTCCTGCTTTCATCTGAACTCTGGTAACCACCCTAATGCTTTCCTTTGGAGGAATCTCTGCCCTATTCACACGGCTCCAGGAGGACTGATTCTCCCAGTGGTCTGCTCTTCCCACTGTTGTCCAGTGGTCAGTCAAAATGCCATGCCTTGCCTTCTTAGTCTCAATGATACTATGAATAAGAGAGTAACTGAGAAATTGGCTAGTGGACTCTAGAAGAGCCCACTGGGGTGCTTTCCTGCTAAAATCAATGCTGAGAAAATACCCTTTCCCTAGGGGTCCTATTATTAAATGGGTATGGATTTGGAACTACATAGATTATCAAAGTTGTCTAGATTAGGGGAGAATGAGGTTAACATGGATAACTGAATATAGATGAAATAGAAATAAGAGTCCCCCACTGGATTAAACTCCTAGATCCAGCCATATTTGAAGTATGTCTCACAAGCTGACGAATTTCTCTCCCTTTAAACTTTAATTTGAGGTGTTTTTTGTCTTTTATAACCCCAAAGAACTTTCAATATTAAAGATATTTTTGCTTAATTTTACAAGTAAGAATCTGAGATTCTGTGAGGTTAAGCAATAAGTCTAAATCTATATGTAGTCTGGGAGATTTTGGAAAAATTTCTTCTTAATTGTGTCAACTACTCTGCTTGCCAGTTGCCCTGCTTCTCAAAATAAATAGCTGTGACTATTTATTATTGCTGTATTTCATCATGAAATTTGGTGTGTGGTTGTGTTATTTCGAGAGAGAGAGAGAGAGAGAGAGAGAGAGAGAGAGAGAGAGAGAATGTTTATGTGACTATGTCAACTTCTCTCCTTGCACCCTGATGTAGGGACAACTGTGTGGCTTGCCTCATGGATCTTTCATGAGCCTCAATCTGCACTGCTTCCTCAAGGCCAGGCTTCCATGCTGCAGGTCCTTAGCTATAACAGAGTCTAGATAGAAACACACCCACCAGGCCTGAGTTATTTTAAATCCTATTCTGAAATTAATCTGGATGGACCCACACTGACCACCTTACCTTCTATGACTACAAAAACATCTATAAAGGTGGGGCTTTAAAATGTGGGTTGGCTGGCCCACTACATAGGCCACTACATTTCCCTAACACATTTTGAGACCAAATGGCAGAGAAATTTCTTAAAATAGAGGGGAAAATTACTTCCAGACTTTAGAACGATAAAAAAGGGACAAGTAATGTGTTTCCTCAAAGGTTAAGTACAGTAGTGCCTCCTGATCTGGCTGTGCTGGAGAGCTGGCTGTGCTCTAAGTGAATTTTTTATAATGCCTTTTATTGATGTTTTGTGTATTTCAGACATCATTTCCCAGTTCAGTTTAGACATATTCCCCTTTCCCTTCCCCCTACCCCACCCCAGATCATGAATTCTGCCATAACTATCCTGCATCTTTCCCTCAGTCTTTTTTTTATGTTTAGAAATTCACATTTTCTTCCTCCTTTAATTTTATAATACTCTAAAATATGAATACATACTTTCCACTCATATACAGTAATTACAGAGTCTGAAAGTAAGTGGTGGATCGATTCCAGAGAGCATTAAGAGATTTACATTATAACAACATAGTTGCTCTCGGATAAACCAAAATATAACAATAATGTTGTTCAGTTTGCCTTTCATTTGGCGATTTGGTGTTAGCATCCACAAATGACAGAGACTATTCGCCACTTGTTTTGCTGGGACTGTGTTACTTCACTTAGCATAATGGCTTCGAGTTCCATCCAATAAGCTCTTGATGACATATTTCTTTACCGTTGAGTAGTACTTCATTTTGTAGCTGTACCACATTTTTGTCATCCACTCGTCACTTGAGGAACATTTGGATTGGTGAATTTTGAAAGATTTCAAGCTCCAAAATGTGTTTTTAAAAAACTCTGTTTGACAGTTATGAAACTGAAATCTTTCTATGATCTAGTGCCCATTGCCTACTCTGCTCTGTGGATCAGAGCTTCCCCAATGTAATCAATTTAATTTTGAGACACAGTGGAGGACTCTCTGTTATGTCTAATTCCACCCTGCTTTATGAAACTTTTTTAAATTTTAATTTAAATTGAACTTTAGAGTACATATAGCATCAAAGTAACATAAGTTAAACTTGTAATACCAAAAAAGCATTAATAATACAGCGACGCATATGGACCATGGCAAGGCCAGGTGGGGTGCGCATCGGGATTGGCGGACAAGTAGCTATATAGACTAGATTAGAGAGATAGCCATATTACATAAATTTATACATATATAAATATATATATGCATACATACACATATCACCTGAGTTGGAGGATTTTCTTTTTTCTTTTCTTTTTTTACATGAAAATTTTTTAATTTTATTTATTTTTTGTATGTGTATGAATGCACTGTCTGCATGTAGGTTTGTACACCCCTGTCGTGCAATGCCACGGAGGTCAGAAGAGGGTGTTGGATTCCCCTGGAACTGGAGTTAAAGATGGTTCTCAGCCGCCATGTGGGTGCTGGGGATTGAACCAGGGTCCTCTGCAAGAGCTGTCAGAGTTCTTAACTGCTAGACCATCTCTCCAGCCCCTACATGAAACTTTTAAAAATGCATTTTCTCCATCACTGCTCCTTGTTGTGGCTGTTTGTGTGATCCTGCCCGTTGTTCTAGATTTTCCATCTTACTTTACCCACGGTCTCTGGTAAACCCTCTCCAGCCCTGCTTCTGGAACATGGAGTGCAAAATGTATGGCAACATCTCTTCTCTACAGACATGTCTTCTGTTTACCTCTTGTCTTCCCAGGTAGACTTAGACACTTAGGCTCAGTGGATTTCAGACAAATATATACTAGCTGTCATTTTGCCAATCACTTGTAAGGTTCCAGATACTGTGCTGGTCCCATTGAATGTCAGTGCCACTCCCAAGTACTGGGCTAAAAGCTTTACACATGGTATGTTATTTAATACTCAAATGTCCCGATAAGCGTCAAAGGGAGAAGATAACTTGGATTTAAAACAGAGGCATAGATTTTGACCTCAGCACTTTGAATCCTGAGGCTGATTTGGCAAAATAATGAACTTACAAATTGTATCATATGAGGTTCTAGTTATAAGGTCACTGGCCAAATTGTGAGCAAATGGCACAGCTGGTTCTGTTCTGAATATCCAAGACCATGCTCTTAACCACCATTCACTTTGCTTGAATTTCTTATCTATATTCTGCCTTATTTCTCTGCTTTGTCTAGGGCTGGGGTTTCCTTGCTCTCTAGCTCTTCTTTACTAAGATGAGTATCTTCTCCTACATATTCCACTGACCTACAGATAATCTTGTGTTCCAATAGTTCCTACCTCTATTTCAAATTTGGTCCCATACATCTACTTGCTGTATACTTGGAACACTGCGATGAGAATAATTGAGCTGTTCAGAACAATTAAAAATATATAGTTATAGAGTAAGTCTTTCCTTTGCAGGTACTTCAGCATTGCATTGAATATCATATGTCTGTCATATATAATATGATATATGGATTTGTAGAGTTTTTGCTGTAATTTCATGGTTGCTTGGGTCTACAGTTTCCAAGCCAAGACCGCTGTGCAGTAGCAGCACCTCTTAATAGTACAGAGCCAGGATCAGCAGTCCAGCAGATTCATGGCTAAATGTCATTCTGTGAGCTCTCTTGATCCATATACCTGATTATGAATTTTAATCACCATCAATATGATCACATTTTTCTAAGGCTTGTAATGTTTTGATTGGATCAGGTGTTTAGCACATATTTTCATTGCAACAACCTATTGTTTCATGGGATGCCATAATTTGGAAGTTAAAAGATAAAAAAAGAACTAACTATGAACCAACTTGAATCAAGCCACATTCAATGCTGGGCTAATTTGTTAACACAAATTAGAAACGAAATTTTTATTATATAATAAAATATATTATAAGAAATAAAGGCTTCTTGGGGCTGGAAAGATGGTTCAGCAGTTAAGAGCCCCAACTGCTCTTGCAGAGGACCCAGGTTCGATTCCCAGCACCCACATGGTGGCTAAGAACCATCTTTAAGCTGGGCATGGTGGTGCATGCCTTTGATCCTAGCACTCGAGCAAAGGCAGGTGGATCTCTATGAGTTCAAGAGGGTCTTAGTCAAAAGGACTTTTAATAGAACAACTGATTTTAAATATTTTCTAACTTATTTCATTATTGATATTAGACCTTTACACAAAAGGAGGAAAAATAGTCCACGTAATGTTTATACACAGTACCACGACTTTAATAACACTAGAGGGGTACATTCTGAAAACAAAATGAATTCTGAAGAATTCTAATAATTTGTTGTTTCTTGTTGTAAGAGGTATAGGTATAGTGTTGCTCAATTTTGTGTATCATAGGATTTATTGTAGAAGTAAACATATTGTTCTGGAAAGTCAGTGTTCTCACCATGGAGGGGAAATAAAATATGAGAGAGTCTTCTCTTTAGATGGATAACTATGAGTGTGTGTGTGTGTGTGTGTGTGTGTGTGTGTGTGTGTGTGGGGAGAGAGAGAGAGAGAGAGAGAGAGAGAGAGAGAGAAAGATATATCTATATCTTCTGTCCAAGCTCAAAAGATCATGAAGTAATGAATTCCAAAATGGCGATGGAAAGAATAGAGCTCAAATCTTGACTTTTTGATTGAAAGAAACTAGGACTTATAGAAATTGCAGATTCTGGTTCAGGGGAGGGATAAATTAGTAAATACTAAAGCACTGTATTATACCAAATTTAATAAATTCTCAAATATGATAGTCAGGTATCTGTCAAAAGGTACAGAAAGAGATCTCCCCAAGGTAGGCCATTTGAACATAGAGAGTAATAACAATAATGAATTAATAAATAGTTAAGAGGGGCTGGAGAGATAGCCCAGCGGTTAAGAGCACCGACGCTCTTACAGAGGACCCGGGTTCGATCCCCAGCGCCCACATGGCGGCTAAGAACCGTCTGTAACTCCAATTCCAGGAGAACTCCAGTTCCAGGGGAATCCGAGACCCTCTTCTGACCTCCGCGGCATTGCACGACACGGGTGCACAGACCTGCATGCAGACAATACATTCATACACATACAAAAATAAATAATAAAAAAAAAATTAAAAAAAATAAAATAAATAGTTGAGATGGCAACATAACTGCAGAATGACAATTTTATATATTGTCTTTCAAAAGCACTTATAAAATGATTATTATGTATTTAGTGTGTGCATATGTAGCTACTTATATTAAGTGCTTTAGTAAATCTGTTTCATCACTGTAACTCATATCTCAGGTGGCTAGATATTGAAGGAGAGTGTGCATGTACATGCTAAGCTGAATGTTATTTAGCACATGGGTAAGTTTTCTGAGTATGATTTGCCTGGCAGCTTTGTATTATATTCAACTGTGATCTATTTTTATTTATTTAATTATTTATTTACTTATTTATGTATTTTAATTTTATGTGTATGCCTGTATATATTGTATGCGTGTATGCAAGTGCATTCATGTTATACAATGCCCTCAGAGGACAGAAGGCATTGGATTCCCTGGAACTGGAATTATGGATGGTTGCTAGCCACCATGTGGGTGTGCTGCAGATCGAACCCAGTTCCTCTGTAAGAGCACCCAGTGCTGTTAACCACTGAGCTATCTCTCCTGACCCATCAACTGTGGTCTTATTTTTAAATTGTATATGTGGTGATAGAATTTTAAAATTAGGAAAGAGAAAAGAGTATAGAGAAATCTGGCCTAATAGTAAATGATTGCACAAGTATTACTTGTACTTTTACATGTAGGACATATCCTACCTAGGCCTATGCCAGCCTGTCATGGATTGTATACTACACATCTTTAGGAGTGTCATTCATAGAGTGCTTTATGACCATGGCATCATCTAGGGCTCTCAAAGAAAAGTGAAGCAGGAACTTTGTTTGACACACCCTGATACCTGGACACAAAATAATGAAAAAGGTGAATTTCTAGAGCTCAGAACATCTCAGTCTAGATTCTAAGTACACATAGGATTGAGCCAATGCACAACAGTGATACAAATGGCATCATAGGTCCCTCTGGGAACACATGTGAAGGACCTCTGCTTCAGATCTAGGTTAAGGGGGAAAATCTGAGACAGTCTGTTATATTGCTACTCAGATCTGAATAAAAAGATAAACAAAAGGAAAGGAGGGAAGGAGTGACAGAAGAGAGTTGTCTATGGCAGAATATGATGGTTTACTCAAAGGTGATGTCAGAGGGTGGAAATAGTCCTGTCGTAAGACAAAGAATTGATAAGGCAGACCAAGTTATGCAATTTGCACATTGTAAACTGTTCTCTTTTCCTGACAGGGCCTCATAGTTCTAGTCTGCCTGGAAGTCACTATGTGGACCACATTGGCCTTGATCTCAGAGATCTGCCTTTGCCTCCCAAGAGCTGAGATTAAAAGTCCATGTCACCACACCCCGCGAACTATCATCTACTCTTACCTTCACTCCTGATTCATTAATGATCATCTTAAATTACAGCAGGCAGTACATCAGTGATATATACTGGGAATTTTTCTGTCAATATCTATACTGCAGAAGACCTCAAAGAATTCCTCACCTTAGAGCAGAGATCATCAGTTTTCCAATAGCAGACCCCATGTGAGCTGTCATCTTTTCATACCCACATTGAACCTACTTGTTACATTGTATATGGCAGGTGTTTTGATTATTGAGATCTCTGTGATGGAAATCATTGGAATACAGATAATCCCCAACTCAAGACATTTCTATATAAGATTTTCCAACTTTCTGATATTATGAAGGAACTATAATTTGAAATCTGGATTTTAATTTTTCCACAGTCTATTTGTATTCAGTAACAATACTCCATCTTGAAGCTGGGCAGTGAGCTGCAGGCCAGGTGGCCACCCAGTGATGAGGAGAAACCATCCATACTTAACAGTGTACAAGTTATGATGCTTAATATGTTAAATAAATAAAATATATGCAGTATTTTCAACTTAGCAAGGGGTCATTAGATGCAAAACCATTGTATGTCAAGGAAGATCTGATAACTATCACAGTAAGATGTCTGACTCAATATAAAGATAGCTTCATAAATAAAAGCTAACTGGGAAAATAAGCTGCCTTCTTTATCCCTGAATAGATGGCAGTCTCATTTACTTCTATTATTCTCCTTAGCAATCAATGCAGCATCTGTGAAGTCAAACAAAATTGAATTACGAAATGATAAAATTTTCAAATCCTCAAAATTTGAAAAAAATGTTTAAAACTTCAAATATTTTGAAAAGTTGAACGTATTTTGCAATGAACATCATGTACCCAACATTTGCTTCCTAACAAATGAGGCAATCTTAATAGAGTCCCAACTATATTTATTATGTTCCCAATTATAATAGTGTTTATGTAATATTTCATTCATAAAATCAAATTACCTTGTGATTTTGTTTTTAGAAATCAAACATATTTCACATTGTTGTGCTGTCAAAATACCAGTGTTGCTAATGGATTCTATTTGCTTTCTTCTTTTATTAGGTTCGTGAAATTTTCAGAAATTAAAGTTAGTCCTGAGGGAAGGTCATGAATGTCTAATGCTGGACTGTGGTAAGTCCTCAGTCTGCAGCCATTTTTCTTGGCAATATATCTTTAGTTCCTTTATCTAGGTGGACTGAAAGAAGAGTCGATTCTTTTCACCTATATTTCTATTTCTTACTAGAGTTATTTGGAGGTATATTTCTCTAAAACTTTTTATTATTTTCCCAATATTATAACTCCTAATCCTGTCTACACATTTTCATGTGAAAAATTTCATTGTTTGAAAAGTTGAAAGTTTCTGACACTGAGTATCCATGTAATCAAAATTTAGGTTTTTTACCTTTAATAGTTGATTTGAAAATCCTTTTCAGTCCATTTTCTTTTTTTTTTTTATTAATTTTATTTATTTCTGTATGTGTATGAACGTACTGTCTGCATGCAAGTTTGTGCACCCGTGTCGTGCAACGCCGCGGAGGTCAGAAGAGGGTATCGGATTCCCCTGGAACTGGAGTTCTCCTGGAATTGGAGTTTCAGACGGTTCTTAGCCGCCATGTGGGTGCTGGGGATCGAACCGGCGTCCTCTGTAAGAGCGGTCTGAGGTCGGCGCTGCTCTTAACCGCTTGGCTATCTCTCCAGCCCTCAGTCCATTTTCTTAATTTAATCTTTTGTTTATCAATTTCATCCCCCTTGATCTTTAGCTTACTTAAAGAGCTCATTTTTAAAACAATTGTGAGATAAAAATAAAAAAAAAAAAAAAAACTTGCTTGGTGGTGCATTGCCTTTAATCCCAGCACTCGGGAGGCAGAGGTAGGCCGATCTCTGTGAGTTCAAGGCCAGCCTGGTCTACAGAGTGAGCTCCAGGGACAGCTGGTACTAAAAGGGGACCCTGTCTCAAAAATACCAAAAAAAAAGGATAAAGCTAAAAAAATGGTGATTGTTGACTTGATCCCATGAATAACAATATATCTAGTAGTTTATTATTCAACATGATATTATAATTGGTTTGGCATTGATCCAATTTTTCCATATTAAGGAAATATTTCCATAGAAGATTTCTTCATTAGGAGAAGATGTTGAAATTCTTCAAATGACTTTGGACATGTATTGATAATCACATTTTTCTCCTATTATTTTTTTTTGGCCAATTTACTAGTAAATTAGTTGATTCTTCATTTATTGAAATGTATAAAAATTGTGTTTTTCTCAGTTCTTGGTACTTAACATACAGTGATAAAACATCACAAAGATCTTGGTTCTTGACTTCTTGGGCATTTTAATCTAGTGGAGTTGATATAATACATTATGATAATATTGGTTCTACTATTAAGTCTGCTTGTCATTAATTAAATAAAACCCACTTGGTGGCAATATTGAATTTGTTCAGTACATGAGTGCTTTGGTAAGATTAGGTTACAATAAAACACCATAAGTTGAGTTCATTATAAATAAGATAAAATCATTTCTGATAACTCTAGAGGGTTAGTCCAAAGTTAGGACAGATTTGGTATTTGGTAAGGGCCCACATTTAGGTCAAGCTTGAGAGATCCCTTCCAGGTCTCCTATAGGCACTAATCCAAGGGTTAGAGCTGTAGCTTCCTGGGGGAGCACTTGCCTAGTACCCACAAGGTCCCGGGTTCAATCATCAGGACCACTTTTACAGAGCCCTATTATGTTCATTAGGGTGTTTCCCATGTGACTGAATCATTTCTGAAGGCCCCATTTGCTAATACCATCATCCTGGGAGGTTAAGATTTCGATATCCAGTTTCACCGAGACACAGACATTCAGATCCTAGAGCAGGTCTGTTACTTTTCCACTACTTTATTCAAGATACATCTTGAAGTTTTAGTGAGTTAAATCCTGTTTTGATTTGTGTTTGTTAACCTGAGTTTATCAGTATTTTCCTGTTACCTAAATAAGTTTTGCACTGCATAGCATGAAACTTACTGGTTTCTTGAAGACTTGCTATGTAGACCAGGCTGACCTTGATCTCACCGTGGTCTGGCTGCCTCCAACTTGCTTCCTGAGTTTTGGAATTAAAGGCATCTGCCACAATGTCTTGCTATTATGTAAATTTTTAAATTTGTAAAGTAAAAATCATTCAGATTTATGACCCACAGAAGCACCTACCTTCTTACATACATAGATAGCACTCCATTTCCTGCCAAGGATAGTCTTTGTAGGCCAAAGGGTAGAGGGGATCAGAAGTGTATTTGCCAAGGGGCTCTTCTGGGTTAAAGGAATTTTGAGGGGGTTTTCAGTCACAAGAAGTCATTCCCTCTCTCTTTAGGTTCTAGCAGTGCAGGAGTAAGTACTCACAGATCAGAGGTCTCACACATCAAATGAAAACCAATCATAGACTTTCTCTTCAGAATGAGAAAATTTTCTTCCTAAACCAAATGAATTTTCTCCTATAAAAAACCTGAAGTCTTAGGGAAGCAGTTGCCCTTACTTCATAATAACTTACAGCAGGTAAGTAGTGGTTGAGGGGAAATGTCCTCCACAATCCTGTGGTTACCACATATCTGTGATCAATTTGCTGTAAAGCTTCTGATGCTGTGATTACTCCTGAACAAATTTATATTCATGTGCATGCTACTCCCCTTCAAATTCATATATTGAAGACTAACATGAATAAAATATAATGGCAATGTTGCTCAGTGTTAGGTAAGTGATGAAGACACTGTTGCAGTGGTTTCCAAATTTTGTCATGCATAAAATCACCTGTGTAGCTGGTTACAAAAATTCATGATTCTCCTTCTCCATGCCACTAAACTTCCAGTTTCTGCGTGTATATGTGTACACATGTGTGTATGTATGCATGTGGTGCCTATAGCCTTCAATAGACAGTTGATTCAAGTGAATCTTGCTTAATGTATTATAGTTTGGCCTTCATTTCTCATGAATGAGTTTGCAAAACTTTCATATTATACAACCCAGTAATTGTCAAAATTGAACGACAATGGGAACTACTATACAGATCACTGATGCTTGGGTTTGTAGGGCTCTTCCCGCAGAGATTATGATTGAATGAGCTTGGAAGAGTTTAAGAATTTTTAAAATATTTTATTTATTACTATTTTTGTATGTGATGTGTGTGAATGACACAGCATACATATGGACCTCAGAAGGACATTTTTTTAAATTAATAAAGTAAAAAACTTTGTCTTTCTGAAGGTCCATATCTGTGTAATATGTCATGTAGTACACACAGCGGCCAGAAGAGGGCATCATATCCCATGGAACTGGGTTACAGGTGGTTGTTAGCACCATGTAGGTGATGGGAAAACCAAACCCAGTCTTTTGCAAGAGCAGCCAGAGCTCTTCAACACTGAGCCATTCTCTAGCCAAGACTTTAGAATGTGACTTTGTTTACATACCACAGACGTTTAGGATCTATCATTTAATTATTGTCATATTTAAAGTTTCTAAAAAAACAAAAAATTATTCTTTTTTTCTTTGTCTTTTTTTTTTGTTCATTAATTTTATATAACTCTAAAAATTATACATCTATACACTCCACACATATACCAGGTTTACAAAGTCTGAAAATAAATGATAGGTATTCCCAAACACATTATTTTCTTTTATATGCATGTTAGTAGCTTAGAGAAGAACCAATGATGACATATAAATAATAACAAAATATTACTAAGATTCATGATTGAAAGGAATGATAATTATATGCTTTCTCTCAGAAAAGCTTACCAATTGTTCTCCATATTTCTAGGTAAATATGTGTAAATTATGAGTGTAAAACTGCTAGCCATACCAAAATTAAAACCATTGTACCCTAGGGCTGAATGGCTCAACAGTTAAAGCACTGGTGCTCTTGCAGAGGACCGGATGAATTCCTGCACCTACATGGGCTAACAACTATCATAACTTAGTTCCAGGGATCTGAAAGCCCTCTTCTGACCTCTGTGGGCATTGCATGACACAGATGCCCTAGATACTGCAGGCAATACATTAAACACATAAATAAAAATATAAATAAAATATATTAAAAATTGTACCTTAAAGAGCATAACATTTATATGACTGATCTTGTAAGAACAAAAATTGTAAAGAAATACTGTAAGTTGGAAGGTGTGGGCAGACTAGAAACAGAAGAAGATTAATTATCACTTTATGTACATTTATAGAAGGTGCATATTCATATAAAAATGAAAAGTATATAATCCATCTCCCAGAACTGTAAGCTATGGCTGATAGTGCCTCTTCAGTTCTTCAAGTAGATATTTCCAAATTTTGATTTTGAAAATAGATTAATATGTTTAACTCAATTCTATAAATATAATGAGCTCTTGAAACCATGGTGTTTTAGGACTATTTAGATCATTAATGACCTGAAGTCATCAATGAGAAAAAGTTAAATCTTCACAAAGCAATTAATAAAAGAATAAGGGCTGGAGAGATGTCTCATCGTGGTTAGAGACTACGGCTGCTCTTCCAGAGATCCCATGGTTTAGGTTCCCAGCACTCATATGGTTCCAGGATCAGACAGCCTCTTCTGGCTCCATGGGCACTTTATGACACCCATGCACTTACATACATGAGGCATAGCATACACATAAATGAGAGAATAAAATAATAAATAATTAAAAAGAATAAAAGAAGTGAAGTTAGTTGCATTTTGTGAAAAACAGAATTTCCTAAGTGCAGCTTCCAAGCATAGGAGTGGCCTTCTGATCTGATCATGGTTTATTTGAGGAATAACTCCATAAGTCTCAGACAAGGTAGGAATGGTGGATGTAGCTTCAACATCTTATATCCTCACAAAGAGTTGTTCAAATTGATGATAATTCCAAATTCTAAGATTCTATTTCCAGCCTGGTGGTTAAAATTTAAAATAGAAGCAGCTCAAGATTAGAATTGCTATTCCAGATCTTCATTAATATCTGCTATTGCTATTTTTGTTTTAAGTACTATATATGTGTGTAGACAGACGACAGACAGATTCTTGTGTGGACATTGTGTGTGCATGCATGTATGTGTTGGTGAGAGTGAGAAGCTGTGTCAGCAGTCTTCCTCAGCTGGTATCCCACCTTATTTTTTGAGACAGGGTCTCTCACTAAGGCTAGGGCTCATTAATTCAGCTAAATTGGCTAGCCAGAGAGCTCCTGAGATTCACCCATTACTTACCTTACAGCAATGAGGTTACAGACATACCATCATGCAGCTTTTTACATGGGTGATGTATATCCAACACATGGCATCCTGCTTACATGGCAAGCACTTCATACCCCAATTGAACCATCTCCCCAGACCCAATTTTATCATTTTATCAGATGTGTATCATAGTCTATTTTTGATTTAGTGCATATCTTCCTGATGGATAATGACCTTGAACAACTTTGATTTTTATTGTCCATTTGAAAGTCTTTCTGTGTGTGAAACGTTTGTTCCCTATTTTTACTCATTTTAAAAAATTGTACTTTTTGACTTATCAGTTTGGGTGATGTCTTTATGTATAGATTCTCTTCTAGCTTTATGTATTAAATATCACTTCACTTGCTGGTTTGTCTTCTTTGCATTTTAATGGTACCTTTGTATGAACATAAGATTACATTTTAGCAAAGTCCAGATTATCAGCCTTTTATTTTGTATGATGCTATTTTTGCAAAAAGGCATCTTTGAAAATTGCAAGGTCATGAAGATATTACTCTCTGTGTTCTGCTGCAAGTACTTAGTTTGCTTTTTATGTTTAAGCCAATTCATCCGGGAATGATTTTTATGAATGACGTCTAAGGGTCAGGGTTTTTATTCCTTTTCATAATATTATGTAATTACTCCAGCACCATTTATGATATAAGTGCCATTTCCTACAGCATAGAGTAGTGTCTTTGTTGTAAGGTCTATATAGCCAGACTTGTATGAGCCTGCTTCTGAATTCTATTGTGTTTCAATAATCTGTTTAAATTTTGAGGCAAACATTGCAGTACATGTTATATGTTATAAGAATTTGACATTTAGCAGTAGTAAATGTGCCAAATTATTCTCTCCCAAACAGCATTTTTAGGTTCATGCTTTGGGTTGGATCATCTGTTTTTAAAACTAACATGCCGATTTCCACCAAAAATAAAATCTTGTAATTTTTATTAGGATCATGCGTGAATCTCCTAGGTCATCTGCAGGCACACTGACAACTTTACAAAACTGAACCTCAGTCCCTGTATGAAACGCAGTATTAATCTTTCTGTTACATATCTCAAGTTTATTTTGGTGATATTTTACAGCATTCTCTATTGCTTCTCTTCCATTGGAATTACTATTAGTATTTGTGATATTTTATAATATGAAACTGATATTGTTCAATTTTAAATTTTTGATACCGAATTTCTAGTGGCCTTCAAAGTGTTAATTGTGTGGGGTTTCTCACGTATTTTATTGAATTTTGTGGACATCATACAAAATTCTTACTCATCCTTGTATCTCCTCCCATTATTGATACCCATAGTTCCCCCATAAGAGTTCATGCATTATTTCATATATGTTAACGGCCTATCAATTCAAGTTTGTCTACCCAGATGTCCTCTGTGCAAGTTCGTCCACTGGAGACTAGTTAGCTTATCTAGAGTCTCCTCCTTTAAAGAAAATCAACTCTTCCTCACCCGCAGTAAATCAAATGCCAATAGTTCTTTGGTAAGCTTGGGCCTGTGTGCCCATTTCCCAGACTATGATGGGAATTCTGTCTGATTGAGTTTGAATGACTGGGTCTTGTGCATGTTGCCCATCTGCTATAATTCATAAAAGCAAGTTCTCCAGACATAAAAGACTCTGATAGTCTTTTAGTGTGTGGCACATTTTATCTCAGGGATAATCAACAGCTACCTAATTGGGTTTAAAAGCCCTCTCAAAGGAGTGAATCATAGTGGGCACTGTAAAAACATAGCCAAATACTTCACGCTGGCAGAAGTCATAGATGCTAGAGAAAACCCTTCACTTTGCATTACTCCTAAACAAATGCAATTTCTTATTGTATGCTTAATATGATCCTTTCTATCTACAGACAAGTATACACTATACTAGCTTATCAAAGAATCTTCTTTTTTCAGAAGATGGAGCTATTACAGGTTCTACAACTGGTCACATACAGAGAATTGTCTGATAGATGCCCAGCCCTAGGCTAAACTACTATGATGGAACCTCTATACTTGAGGCTCAATGAAACTAAGGGGAAGAGGGGTGAGAATAATAATGCATCTCTCAACTCTCACAATGAGCTTCCTCATGCAATGGAGTACAGTGTACACAGAAGGCCATATCTAGCTCAAGTATAGAGAACAAAAGACTGCAGAGGCATGTCCCTGCATAAGACTAAACCTGACTCGTCCATGGATCAGGGACAATTGCAGACGAAGGGGTGGAAAGATTCTGAAGCTTTATTTCATTTAATATGATATTGAAAAACATATAGGTTCTGCTCTTAATTTCCAATTTTTAAAGTTTAAATTTCTTTTTTAGGTTTTTTAGTTTCTTTTCAAGACAGGTTGAATAGATGGTTTTAGTAAGATCTTCTAACTTTATATATTATGAGAGAGGCTAGTTTGGATGGAAAAGGACATAGGCACTTTACTAGTAAGAATTATGTATATTTATCTCCTTTTTTTTGGTATTTTTGAGGCCGGTTCCCCTTTTAGTACCAGTCTGTCCTGGAGCTTGCTCGTGACCAAGCTGGCCTTGAACTCACAGAGATCCACCCCCCTCTACCTCCCAAGTGCTGGGATAAAGGCGCACGCCACCACGCCTGGCTGCATCTGTTATTTTAATAGATATCTATGGCTTGATAGTTTCTTCTAATCCTAGCTTGCCAAGAAATAAAATGTGTTTCCTATTAAAAATGGAATTTTAATTTCATTTGAACTGTTAATTTATTGTATCGAATTATTCCAATATGGCTTATTTTTTAATTCAGACAAAAATTTATGCATAGTGAATTACAGTTTATAGCTTAGAAATTGTGCCTACATTTTACTCTTTTTTATTTTAATTTTATGTATATGAGTGTACTGTCTGCATGTAGGTACGTGCCCCAGTTGTTGCAATGCTGCAGAGGTCAGAAGAGGGTGTCAGATTCCCCTGGAATGGAGGTTAAAGAGATTCTTAGCCACCATGTGGTTGCTGGGATCGAACCCGGGGCCTTTGCAAGAGTAGTCAGTGCTCTTAACCGCTGAGCCATCTCTCCAAACCCCATGTGCCTACATGTTAAAAACACCATCAAGATGCAGCATATGTCCATGCACTGTCTTATGCCTCTTCTGAGTGGTCTCTAACATTACTTTCATATGTTCATGCCCTGTCCTATGCTCCTTCTGAGTGGTCTCTAACATTACTTTCATTTTCATGATTTTTCTGCCTTTTAGTCAGCTTTACAATAAATTTAAAAATGTAATTATTAGAGGGAATTCTAACTTTGTTGTCTCAATATAATGTGCCTGAAATTCATGCCTGCTGTTCCACTAATCAGTGTAGTATTATTTTTGACTGTTGAATACTGACACTGGATGGATAAGCCCAAGTTTATCAAATTGCTATCATTTGACAGCTGGATTTTTCTCAGTTTGGGACTTTTAACATTAAAGCTATAATTAGCACTCTAATAAAAGTTACTTTGCTCGGACATGTAAATGTACATTTTTTATACCTTGGGTACATAGAGGTGGAACTTAGATTACAATATAGTTGTGTATTTGCTAAAGAGTTTTCCAAATTGGTTTATTTATCCGACATTCCCTTGGGCAGCGTATGAGAATTACAGTTCTTCCAACTGAGCTAGCTCCATAGCTTTTATGTAAGTCCTTTGTTGTAACTGTTTCATTCAAGTTTGTGACATATACTTTTATGTATATTTTTATTCGAATTTTGTGCATTTCATATGTAGTTTGATGGGTTTAGATTTACTCGCCCTTCTGCACCTCGTAGACCCCAGTGGATTTTATGCATTCTGTCTTGTCATCATGGTCAAATATTTGTACCCAGATTTTCCCTCATGTAAAGTTCAGCCCATGGTCTAGTCACCTATCTACCTTGTCCCCCCTCCCCTTTATTTCATGAAGTTTTATTTTATTTAACATTTTTGATACAAAGCAGTACATCTTTTAATATCCCCACGTTCATTAGGAAAATTATTAGAATATTAAAAAAAAGTCTTCACATAGAAATTGAAGTTTGGTATTAAAGTTTCTATGCCTTATGGTAGATAATAGTTCAAATGTATTAATTATATCAACTTTTCTTCTGAATTTCTTGTGTATTTTGAGTTATATTAACACAAGTAAAAGAACTATATTTTACATTTAATCTTTTCATCCAGAATCCATGTCAATCTCTAAAAGTTGGTCAGAAATTGTAAATTACTTTTTATGGTGTATCTTTACATTATGCTGAGGGTTTTGTTTATTTGCTTTTACTCTATGTTAAGCACTTTAACCCTCTCTTCTCATTTTCCATAATATCTTGCTGCAGTTGCCCTTTTAAAGATCAACTCTCCCTCACCNAAACTCACAGAATAAGAACCCCAAGACCTCTTGCTTGCAGCTACTTTGGTTTCCAGAGCCTTAGTCTCTCCAGCTGAGTACTACAGAGCTAGGAATGGCTGAGCACCTGTCCAAGACACTCCACTATTCCTGTATTTTAAGAGACACAATTTAAACTGGGCTTGGTGGTGCATGCCTTTAATCCCAGCACTCGGGAGGCAGAGGTAGGCAGATCTCTGTGAGTTCAAGGCCAGCCTGGTCTACAGAGTGAGCTCCAGGACAGCTGGTACTAAAAGGGAGACCCTGTCTCAAAAATACCAAAAAAAAAAGGATAAAGCTAAAAAAATGGTGATTGTTGACTTGATCCCATGAATAACAATATATCTAGTAGTTTATTATTCAACATGATATTATAATTGGTTTGGCATTGATCCAATTTTTCCATATTAAGGAAATATTTCCATAGAAGATTTCTTCATTAGGAGAAGATGTTGAAATTCTTCAAATGACTTTGGACATGTATTGATAATCACATTTTTCTCCTATTATTTTTTTTTGGCCAATTTACTAGTAAATTAGTTGATTCTTTCATTTATGAAATGTAATAAAAATTGTGTTTTTCTCAGTTCTTGGTACTTAACATACAGTGATAAAACATCACAAAGATCTTGGTTCTTGACTTCTTGGGCATTTTAATCTAGTGGAGTTGATATAATACATTATGATAATATTGGTTCTACTATTAAGTCTGCTTGTCATTAATTAAATAAAACCCACTTGGTGGCAATATTGAATTTGTTCAGTACATGAGTGCTTTGGTAAGATTAGGTTACAATAAAACACCATAAGTTGAGTTCATTATAAATAAGATAAAATCATTTCTGATAACTCTAGAGGGTTAGTCCAAAGTTAGGACAGATTTGGTATTTGGTAAGGGCCCACATTTAGGTCAAGCTTGAGAGATCCCTTCCAGGTCTCCTATAGGCACTAATCCAAGGGTTAGAGCTGTAGCTTCCTGGGGGAGCACTTGCCTAGTACACACAAGGTCCCGGGTTCAATCATCAGGACCACTTTTATCAAAAGAGCCCTAATTATGTTCATTAGGGTGTTTCCCATGTGACTGAATCATTTCTGAAGGCCCCATTTGCTAATACCATCATCCTGGAGGTTAAGATTTCGATATCCAGTTTCACAGAGACACAGACATTCAGATCATAGCAGCAGGTCTGTTACTTTCCCAATACTTTATTCAGAATCTTTGAAGTTTTAGTGAAAGTTAAATCCTGTTTTGATTTGTGTTTGTTAACCTGAGTTTATCAGTATTTTCCTGTTACCTAAATAAAGTTTTGCACTGCATAGCATGAAACTTACTGGTTTCTTGAAGAACTTGCTATGTAGACCAGGCTGACCTTGATCTCACAGTGGTCTGGCTGCCTCCACTTGCTTCCTGAGTGTTGGAATTAAAGGCATCTGCCACAATGTCTTGCTATTATGTAAATTTTTAAATTTGTAAAGTAAAAATCATTCAGATTTATGACCCACAGAAGCACCTACCTTCTTACATACATAGATAGCACTCCATTTCCTGCCAAGGATAGTCTTTGTAGGCCAAAGGGTAGAGGGGATCAGAAGTGTATTTGCCAAGGGGCTCTTCTGGGTTAAAGGAATTTTGAGGGGGTTTTCAGTCACAAGAAGTCATTCCCTCTCTCTTTAGGTTCTAGCAGTGCAGGAGTAAGTACTCACAGATCAGAGGTCTCACACATCAAATGAAAACCAATCATAGACTTTCTCTTCAGAATGAGAAAATTTTCTTCCTAAACCAAATGAATTTTCTCCTATAAAAAACCTGAAGTCTTAGGGAAGCAGTTGCCCTTACTTCATAATAACTTACAGCAGGTAAGTAGTGGTTGAGGGGAAATGTCCTCCACAATCCTGTGGTTACCACATATCTGTGATCAATTTGCTGTAAAGCTTCTGATGCTGTGATTACTCCTGAACAAATTTATATTCATGTGCATGCTACTCCCCTTCAAATTCATATATTGAAGACTAACATGAATAAAATATAATGGCAATGTTGCTCAGTGTTAGGTAAGTGATGAAGACACTGTTGCAGTGGTTTCCAAATTTTGTCATGCATAAAATCACCTGTGTAGCTGGTTACAAAAATTCATGATTCTCCTTCTCCATGCCACTAAACTTCCAGTTTCTGCGTGTATATGTGTACACATGTGTGTATGTATGCATGTGGTGCCTATAGCCTTCAATGAGGCCAGTTGATTCAAGTGAATCTTGCTTAATGTATTATAGTTTGGCCTTCATTTCTCATGAATGAGTTTGCAAAACTTTCATATTATACAACCCAGTAATTGTCAAAATTGAACGACAATGGGAACTACTATACAGATCACTGATGCTTGGGTTTGTAGGGCTCTTCCCGCAGAGATTATGATTGAATGAGCTTGGAAGAGTTTAAGAATTTTTAAAAATATTTTATTTATTACTAGTTTGTGTATGTGATGTGTGTGAATGACACAGCATACATATGGACCTCAGAAGACATTTTTTAAAAATTAAGAAATAGTAAAACTTTGTCTTCTGAGGTCCATATCTGTGTAATATGTCATGTAGTACACACAGCGTCCAGAAGAGGGCATCATATCCCATGGAACTGGAGTTACAGGTGGTTGTTAGCCATCATGTAGGTGATGGGAACCAAACCCAGGTCTTTTGCAAGAGCAGCCAGAGCTTTCAACCACTGAGCCATCGCTCTAGCCAAGACTTTAGAATGTGACATTTTGTTACATACCACAGATGTTTAGGACCTATCATTTAATTATTGTCATATTTAAAAGTTTCTACTCTTTCACATCATGCTCTAAATTATTCTTTTTTTCTTTGTCTTTTTTGTTCCATTTAATTTTATATAACTCTAAAATATACATCTATACACTCCACACATATACCAGGTTTACAAAGTCTGAAAATAAATGATAGGTTAATTCCAAAACACATTATTATTCTTTTATATGCATGTTAGTAGCTTAGAGAAGAACCAATGATGACATATAAATAATAACAAAATTACTAAGAATTATCATGATTGAAAGGAATGATAATTATATGCTTTCTCTCAGAAAAGCTTACCAATTGTTCTCCATATTTCTAGGTAAATATGTGTAAATTATGAGTGTAAAACTGCTAGCCATACCAAAATTAAAACCATTGTACCCTAGGGCTGGAGATAGGGCTCAACAGTTAAAAGCACTGGCTGCTCTTGCAGAGGACCCGGGATGAATTTCCTGCACCTACATGGTGGCTAACAACTATCCATAACTCTAGTTCCAGGGGATCTGAAGCCCTCTTCTGACCTCTGTGGGCATTGCATGACACAGATGCCCTTAGATACATGCAGGCAATACATTAATACACATAAAATAAAAATAATAAATAAAATATATTAAAAATTGTACCTTAAAGAGCATAACATTTATATGACTGATCTTGTAAGAACAAAAATTGTAAAGAAAAACTGTAAGTTGGAAGGTGTGGGCAGACTAGAAACAGAAGAAGATTAATTATCACTTTATGTACATTTATAGAAGGTGCATATTCATTATAAAAATGAAAAGTATATAATCCATCTCCCAGAACTGTAAGCTATGGCTGATAGTGCCTCTTCAGTTCTTCAAGTAGATATTTCCAAATTTTGATTTTGAAAATAGATTAATATGTTTAACTCAATTCTATAAATATAATGAGCTCTTGAAACCATGGTGTTTTAGGACTATTTAGATCATTAATGACCTGAAGTCATCAATGAGAAAAAGTTAAATCTTCACAAAGCAATTAATAGGAAAATAAAAAGAATAAGGGCTGGAGAGATGTCTCAGTGGTTAAGAGAACTGGCTGCTCTTCCAGAGATCCCAGGTTTAGTTCCCAGCACTCATATGGTTCCAGAGGATCAGACAGCCTCTTCTGGTCTCCATGGGCACTTTATGACACCCATGCACTTACATACATGCAGGCAAAGCACTCATACACATGAGAATAAAAATAAATAAATAATTAAAAAGAATAAAAGAAGTGAAGTTAGTTGCATTTTGTGAAAAACAGAATTTCCTAAGTGCAGCTTCCAAGCATAGGAGTGGCCTTCTGATCTGATCATGGTTTATTTGAGGAATAACTCCATAAGTCTCAGACAAGGTAGGAATGGTGGATGTAGCTTCAACATCTTATATCCTCACAAAGAGTTGTTCAAATTGATGATAATTCCAAATTCTAAGATTCATTTCAGCCTGGTGGTTAAAATTTAAAATAGAAGCAGCTCAAGATTAGAATTGCTATTCCAGATCTTCATTAATATCTGCTATTGCTATTTTTGTTTTAAGTACTATATATGTGTGTAGACAGACGACAGACAGATTCTTGTGTGGACATGGGTGTGCATGCATATGTATGTGTTTGTGTGCAGAGGCCAGAAGCTGATGTCAGCAGTCTTCCTCAGCTGGTATCCACCTTATTTTTTGAGACAGGGTCTCTCACTAAAGCTAGGGCTCATTAATTCAGCTAAATTGGCTAGCCAGAGAGCTCCTGAGATTCACCCATTACTTACCTTACAGCAATGAGGTTACAGACAGGTACCATCATGCCAGCTTTTTACATGGGTGATGTATATCCAACACATGGCATCCTGCTTACATGGCAAGCACTATACCAATTGAACCATCTCCCCAGACCCAATTTTATCATTTTATCAGATGTGTATCATAGTCTATTTTTGATTTAGTGCATATCTTCCTGATGGATAATGACCTTGAACAACTTTGCATTTTTATTGTCCATTTGAAAGTCTTTCTGTGTGTGAAACGTTTGTTCCCTATTTTTACTCATTTTTAAAAATTGTACTTTTTGACTTATCAGTTTGGGTGATGTCTTTATGTATAGATTCTCTTCTAGCTTTATGTATTAAATATCACTTCACTTGCTGGTTTGTCTTCTTTGCATTTTAATGGTACCTTTGTATGAACATAAGATTACATTTTAGCAAAGTCCAGATTATCAGCCTTTTATTTTGTATGATGCTATTTTTGCAAAAAGGCATCTTTGAAAATTGCAAGGTCATGAAGATATTACTCTCTGTGTTCTGCTGCAAGTACTATAGTTTTGCTTTTTATGTTTAAGCCAATTCATCCGGGAATGATTTTTATGAATGACGTCTAAGGGTCAGGGTTTTTATTCCTTTTCATAATATTATGTAATTACTCCAGCACCATTTATTGATATAAGTGCCATTTCCTACAGCAATAGAGTAGTGTCTTTGTTGTAAGGTCTATATTAGCCAGACTTGTATGAGCCTGCTTCTGAATTCTATTGTGTTTCAATAATCTGTTTAAATTTTGAGGCAAACATTGCAGTACATGTTTATATGTTTATAAAGAATTTGACATTTAGCAGTAGTAAATGTGCCAATTTTATTCTCCCCAATATCAGCATTTTTAGTGTTCATTCTTTGGGTTATCATCTGATTTTTAAAACTAACATGCCGATTTCCACCAAAAATAAAATCTTGTAATTTTTATTAGGATCATGCTGAATCTCTAGGTCATTCTGCAGTCACATGACAACTTTACAAAACTGAACCTCAGTCCTTGTATGAAACGCAGTATTAATCTTCATTTGTACATATCTCAAGTTTATTTGGTGATATTTTACAGCATTCTCTATTGCTTCTCTTCCATTGGATTTACTATTAGATATTTGGTGATATTTTATAATATGATAACTGATATTGTTTCAATTTTAAATTTTTGATACAGAATATCTAGTGGCCTTTCTAAAGTTTAATTTGTTGGGGTTTTCTCACTGTATATTTTTATTGAATTTTGTGTACATCATACAAAATTCTTACTCATCCTTGTATCTCCTCCCATATTTGATACCCCATAGTTCCCCCATAAGAGTTCATGCATTATTTCATATATGTTAAGGCCTATCAATTCAAGTTTGTCTACCCAGATGTCCCTCTGTGCAAGTTCGTCCACTGGAGACTAGTTAGCTGATCTAGAGTCTCTTCTTTAAAGAAAATCAACTCTTCCTCACCCAGCAGTAATCAACTGCCAATAGTTCTTTGGCTAAGCCTTGGGCCTGTTGCCCATTTCCCCAGCTCTATGATGGGATTCTGTCTGATTGAGTTTGAATGAATGGATCTTGTGCATGTTGACACCATTGCTATAATTCATAAAAGCAAGTTTCCAGACATAAAAGACTCTGATAGTCTTTTAGATGTGTGGCACTTTTATCTCAGGGATAATCAACAGCTACCTAATTGGAGTTAAAGCCCTCTCAAAGAGAGTGAACTCATAGGTGGCACTGTAAACATAGCCAAATACTCAACGCTGGAGAAGTCATAGATGCTAGAGAAAACCCTTCCTTTGCATTACCCTAAACAAATGCAATTTCTTATTGTATGCTAAATATGCTCCTTTATATCTACAGACAAGTATACCATATACTACTTATCAAAGAAGCTTCTTTTTTCAGAAGATGGAGACTATTACAGAGTTCTACAACTGGTCACATACAGAGAATGGGTGTCTGATAGATGCCCAGCCCTAGGCTACATATCTATGATGGAACCTCTATACTTGAGGCTCAAGGAACATAGTGGAAGAGGGGATGATGAGAATACTAATGCATCTCTCAACCTTCACCAATGAAGCTTCCTCATGCAATGGAGTACAGTGTACACAGAAGGCCATATCTAGCTCAAGTATAGAGAACAAAAGACTGTAGAGAGCATGTCCCTGCATAAGACTAAACCTGACTCATCCATGGATCAGGGACAATTGCAGACGAAGGGGTGGAAAGATTCTGAAGCTTTATTTTCATTTTAATATGATATTGAAAAACATATGGTTCTGCCTCTTAATTTCTAACTTTTTAAGTTTAATTTCTTTTTTAGGTTTTTTAATTTCTTTTCAAGACAGGTTGAATAGATGGTTTTAGTAAGATCTTCTAACTTTATATATTATGAGAGAGGCTAGTTTGGATGGAAAAGGACATAGGCACTTTACTAGTAAGCATCTATGTCTATTTTATCTCCTTTTTTTTTGGTATTTTTGAGGCAGGGTCTCCCTTTTAGTACCAGCTGTCCTGGAGCTTGCTCTGTAGACCAAGCTGGCCTTGAACTCACAGAGATCCACCCACCTCTACCTCCCAAGTGCTGGGATTAAAGGCGCACGCCACCACGCCTGGCTGCATCTGTGTATATTTAATAGATATCTATGCTTGATTAGTTTCTTCTAATCCTAGCTTGCCAAGAATAAAAATGTGTTTCCTATTAAAAATGGAATTTTAATTTCATTTGAACTGTTAATTTATTGTATCGAATTATTCAATATGGCTTTATTTTTTTAATTCAGACAAAATTTATGCATAGTGAATTAAGTTTATAGCTTAGAAATTTGTGCCTACATTTTACTCTTTTTTATTTTTTAATTTTATGTATATGAGTGTACTGTCTGCATGTAGGTACGTGCACCCATGTTGTGCAATGCTGCAGAGGTCAGAAGAGGGTGTCAGATTCCCCTGGAACTGGAGTTAAAGATGATTCTTAGCCACCATGTGGTTGCTGGGACTCTAACCCGGGTCCTTTGCAAGAGTAGTCAGTGCTCTTAACCGCTGAGCCATCTCTCCAACCCCATGTGCCTACATGTTAAAAACACCATCAAGATGCAGCATATGTCCATGCACTGTCTTATGCCTCTTCTGAGTGGTCTCTAACATTACTTTCATATGTTCATGCCCTGTCCTATGCTCCTTCTGAGTGGTCTCTAACATTACTTTCATTTCTTTCATGATTTGCTTCTGCCTTTTAGTCAGCTTTACCATAAAATTTAAAAATGTAATTTATTCAGAGGGGAATTCTAACTTTGTTGTCTCAATATAATGTGCCTGAAATTCATGCCTGCTGTTCCACTAATCAGTGTAGTATTATTTTTGACTGTTGAATACTGACACTGGATGGATAAGCCCAAGTTTATCAAATTGCTATCATTTGACAGCTGGATTTTTCTCAGTTTGGGACTTTTAACATTAAAGCTATAATTAGCACTCTAATAAAAGTTACTTTGCTCGGACATGTAAATGTACATTTTTTATACCTTGGGTACATAGAGGTGGAACTTAGATTACAATATAGTTGTGTATTTGCTAAAGACTTTTCCAAATTGGTTTATTTATCCGACATTCCCTTGGGCAGCGTATGAGAATTACAGTTCTTCCAACTGAGCTAGCACCATAGCTTTTATGTAAGTCCTTTGTTGTAACTGTTTCATTCAAGTTTGTGACATATACTTTTATGTATATTTTTACCGAGTGTTTGTGCATTTCATATGGGAGTTCTTAATCAAATTTAGACCTTCCTCTGCCTGTCCATAGCCTCATAGACCCCCAGTGGATTTTATGCATTCTGTCTTGTCATCTGGTCAAATATTTGTACCCAGATTTTCCCTCATGTAAGTTCAGCCACTGGAGTCTAGTCAGCCTATCTACAGTTGTCCCCCCTCCCCTTTATTTCATGAAGTTTTATTTTATTTAACATTTTGATACAAAGACAGTACATTTCTTTTAATATCCCCACAGTTCATTAGGAAAATATCTTAGAATATTAAAAAAAAGTCTTCACATAGAAATTGAAGTTTGGTATTAAAGTTTCTATGCCTTATGGTAGATAATAGTTCAAATGTATTAATTATATCAACTTTTCTTCTGAATTTCTTGTGTATTTTGAGTTATATTAACACAAGTAAAAGAACTATATTTTACATTTAATCTTTTCATCCAGAATCCATGTCAATCTCTAAAAGTTGGTCAGAAATTGTAAATTACTTTTTATGGTGTATCTTTACATTATGCTGAGGGTTTTGTTTATTTGCTTTTACTCTATGTTAAGCACTTTAACCCTCTCTTCTCATTTTCCATAATATCTTGCTGCAGTTGCCCTCTTTAAAGATCAACTCTCCCTCACCCTGCTGTAAAGGGTTGCCAATAGTTCTTAAGTATGGTTGTCCATTTCTCCAGTTCTTTGCTGGATTTTTGTCTAATTGAGTCAGCTTGGATCTTATGCATTCTGTCACATTCTTGCCTGGTCATATGAACAAGTTCCCAGAGGCCTGGAAGACTCTGTTTCCTTGTGTTCATGCACCAATCTTGGCTCTTGTGATCTTCCACCCGATCTTCCACCCAATCTTCCACAATGGTCCTTGAGTTGTGGGAGGGCAAGGTTTAATACAGGAGCTGTCAGGGTCACATATTCTGCAGTCCCTTATTCTCCAAAACTTGTCCAGTTGTGGAATTCTGTGTGCATCACACCCTGCTGTATGAGGAGGACAATTCACTGGTGAAAGTTGAGGGATACGTGAGTATTCTCCTGTCCCAATATGTTCCATGAGCCTTAGGCGTAGAGGCTTCACTGTAGTTGTGTCACTTAAGATTGGGAATCCCTCTGACATATATTCTCTATGTGTGACCTGTTGTGTAACTCTGTAATAGTTTCCATCTGTTGCAAAGAGAAGCTTCTTTGATGAGTGGTATATGGTACACTTGTCTATAAATTTAAGGATCCATATTTAGCACACAGTAAAAAAATTGTCTTGAAATGTGACAGATAAGGTTTTCTGTAGGATCTCTTACCCCTCCAAACATGCATATTAGGACTTTAAATCCAATTAGATAGCTGTTGATTATATCCAAGATAAACGTGCCCTTACTGCACCAATAGAGATAGGAAGTTTTCTGAGCCAATCATTGTTCTGTATTAGATTTTACAGCTAGGTTGGACCATGGATTAATTTTCTTCCTTAGCATCTTGCATAGCATTCTCTAGATCTATGTGAACTAGTCTTCATGGAGGAGGCTTTCAGGTCAGTTCCAGCTCCATTGCTCTAAGTCCTGTGTCTCAAGTATGTCCTACAGTCTTCCCTTCAAGTTCTGGGAAGTAATCAAGGGCTCTGGCAATAGCCTGTGTTATTTTGGAAGTATCTTGAACTATCCTTACCAGCAACTCAAAGAGAAGTTTCTCCTGTCTGACAATGTTTCTTGTTATACAGCCTTCAGATATACATACACACTCATGACCAAGTATTGTATATATATTTTTTTTCAGGGTTTTTTTTTTGAGATAGTACATTTCCCTTTGGCTTTTCACCCCACCTAACCTTTATTACTCCTCTTTCTCTCCCCGTCTAACTTACTTACTCCCTCCCTTGTCAAAGTACCCCATTTTCCCCTTGGAGAAAGCATTCATAGAAACCCTCCCATTCACAATAACCTCAAAAAGTAATAAACTATATCTGGGAATGAACCTAACCAAAGACATTAAACATCTTTGCAATGGAAGTTTTGAGTCTTTGACATAGACATAAAGAAATGGAAGGAACTCTGGGGTCATGGATTGGTAAAATGAGTAAATTTAAATCTCTAAGAGAAAGTTGTCTTAGTTTTAAATTTAGCTTCTAGGTCTAATAGCTATAATGCAAGAGGAGTTACTAGTATCTTTTTAAGTGAAAATCTGTGCGAAAAGGCCATATTGATAATTCTTTTTTTTTTTCTAATTAAATTAGTTTTTATTGATGCTTTGTGCATTTCATACATTTTTTCCAATTCAGTTCAGGCTTATTTCCCTTTCCCTCCCCCCCCACCCCCACCCCATTCCAGATCATGCATTCTGCCATAACTGTCCTGCATCTTTCTCTCATTTTTTTTTTTTTCATTTTTAGCTATAAGTGATAATCCATGAGTACAAGCATCCTTCATGCAAAACCTATCTGCAGGCTGTTGTGCCCAAACACCTACAGCCCCACCATCCAGTGGGGGGTGACAGGTTGTTTGTTCAATCAAGTTGATCAAATGAGTGTCCAGACTACATTGCTGTAGTTTCACCATTCACCCCAATCGCAGCCCTTACATTCTACCACGCCCCCTCTTCCGCAGGTTGTTCCCTAGGCTTAGAAAAGGGGCACAGGTGGATGAGAGGTAAAACAGTCCACTCTCTCTGGAGCTGTTGACTTGGACTCTGGTCAATTCTGGCTGTTTCCTTTCATGGGCTGACAGTTTGTCCAGGAATAACCTTTCGATCCTACTAATGAAGAACAAGCAATTAGATATATAGGTATTTAAGCAGCACTAATAGTTATGGTAGGTTACTTTAGCATAGACACATGTTTGGATATGTTAATCCATGAATTACAATTTTCCCCCCTGTTAAATATGACAGGGTCTTACTGTGGCTTATAACATCTCCTAACCTGTAGAGGATGTAAGCTTGTGGCATCAGCCATGGGTTATTTCTCCAAGGGGAGAGCCAATAGCCAATTAGATTTGGGATATACAGGCACATGGCTGCCTCTGCTGCACAGTATTTCCAGGCAGGTGAGGTGTAGCTGGTGCTGACGGTGGAGTCTTGCTTGACTCAGGGAGACCCATATTTGCTTTATTGGTTTAGTGGCCTTTGGTAACACTCTCTGGCATTCCAGAGGCCATCTGTACACTTGCATGTGTGGTCTCAATACATCCCTCCCATGTTAACGTCAGGTCTTCGGCAGCAGGGTCTTATTGCCTCTCCTCCTGTAGGTATCCCAACTTAGAGGCAAGGAGCCCTTACCTTTTGTGGGGCCTTGGATCCCCTGGCCAACATCCACCTGGTAGAACAATCCATTGCTGATGTCAGAGCTCCTGTATTAATATATTTTGCCTGAGTGCATAGCCCTAGGACTTTAGTATTATATTTGGTTCTGAACAGAGAGTAATCCCTTCCACAGTTCCCATGTCTAGTAGTCAATTAAAGAAAGCAGTTTTACCGGTTTTATAAGAGATTACCTCTACAATAGTTGTCTCCAATTTACAGTTGGGGAGCGACCTCATCATTGTCATATTTCTCCTTGTTCTATGGGTGGGAAGGCAAGGAAGTCTCTCATATCAGAACCTTTGTGGCACCTAGAAGGTAAGTTTCATTAGGACTCATTATAACTAGTTGTTACATGTAGGATCCACAGAGGGGTTCGATGTTTATGGCAATCTGAGGCTTTTCTTCCTTTGAATGTTCAGACGGGTCAGCCTTTCCGTTGCCACTTTTTGGTACATCCTACTCAATGCAAACCTGTATCTTTTCTTTCTCAGCCGTTAAGTTGGTGACGTTTTGTCCTGTTGGAACAAACAAATCTTTTCCCATAGTTAGTTTTAAGATTTGAATTGCAAGGGTTTGATGAAAAGGTTTCATGTCTTTCTGTATCCCCCCCCCTTTTTTTTAGCGTATGAGTCTCCAGAAGACAGTTGTATTATACATGACTATAGGGTGGAGTCAAGGCACAGATTTCATCAAATTCACCCATGTTGTTTTGGGTGACTATATATGATTAACTTGGGAAGCAAACTTAATTTTTACGTTAAATCATCTTAAAGAGAATGCTACAAGGTGATACTGTACAACAGAGAAATTATAGAGAACATTTGTATGTGTCAATCCCAAAGTTCTTGCTCTACAGATTTTATGTAAAGCAAATGTGGGCAACAGCGAATTATATCTCCATTTAATTCAGATGCATTACCATTTTTATCAGATTCTGTAAACCAATGTTGTTTAATATACACATGTTTACTTTTACTTTTACTAAGTCCTAAAACACCATGTGTCCTGTAGACAGTGTCTAGGCGAAACTGGGTACTTGCTGAGCTCACGTCAATTAAATATGCCTTAATCGAATATACACCCGTGTCCCTCTCCCACCCATCCCCCCTTTCCAATTCACCATTTCAGTCCATTTTCTGATGCAGTCTTTCTGTTGTTCTTTTACTATGCCTCCCTCTCCATGAGAAATATTTATATCTGGGTTGTTGGTACTAGCATCCACATATGAGGGACACCATTTGTCGTTTGTTTTTCTGGGACTGTGTTACTTCACTTAACATAATGTCTTCCAGCTCCATCCATTTACCTGCAAATTTCATGATGTTGTCCCTCTTTACTGCTGCATAGTATTCCATTGTATACATGTACCACATTTTCTCTATCCACTCGTCAGTTGAAGGGCACCTGGGCTGGTTCCAGCTTTTTGCTATTGTGAACAGAGCTGCAATAAACATAGCTGTGCATGTATCTTTGCAGTAAGTTGTGTCTTGTGGGTATATACCCAGGAGTGGTATGACTGGGTCAAATGGAAGGCTCATTTTGAGTCTTCTAAGGGTTCTCCACACTGCTTTCCATAGTGGCTGTACAAGTTTACATTCCCACCAGCAATGGATGAGTGTTCCCCTTTCCCCACAACCTCTCCAGCACTTGGTATCATTCATGTTCCTGATCCTAGCCAGTCTTATTGGAGTAAGGTGATATCTCAGAGTGGTTTTAATTTGCATTTCCTTAATTATCAGAGATGTTGAACACTTCTTAAGATGTTTCTCGGCCATCTCTAACTCCTCCTCTGTGAAGTCTCTATTCAGATCTTTGCTCCATCTTTTGAATGATTCATTTGTTTTCTTTCTTCTTTGTTTTTTGAGTAGCTTGTATACTCTGGAAATTAATGCTTTGTCAGATGTATCTGCTGTGAAGGTTTCCTCCCACTCTGTGGGTCTTCTCCTCACTTCCTTTATTGCTTCCTTTGATGTACAGAAGCTTTTGAGTTTAATGAGGTCCCATTTGTCAATTGTCGATCTTATTTCTTGTGCAGCTGCTGTCTGATTTAGGAAGTCTTTTCCTACACCTATGTCTTGTAGTCTGCTGCCAAGCTTCTCTTCTATCACCTCCAGAGTTTGGGGTTTCACGTTGAGGTCTTTGGTCCATCTGGAGTTGACCTTTGTACAAGGTGAGAGGTAGGGGTTTAATTTCATTCTTCTACAAGTGGTGATCCAGTTTTGCCAGCACCACTTGCTGAAGATGCTGTCTTTCTTCCATTGTGTCTTCTTGGCCCCCTTGTCAAATATGAGGTGGCTGAAATTGTATGAGCTCAGGTTTGGATCTTCAGTTTTATTCCATTGGTCAACTGGTCTGTTTTTGTGCCAGTACCAGGCTGTCTTTATGACTATAGCCCTATAGTATAGTTTGATGTCTGGTATAGCGATCCCCCCTGTATTGCTCTTTTCACTCAGGGTTGCTTTGGCTATTCGGGGTCTTTTGTTTTTCCAAATGAAATTGAGGATTTTTTTTTCCAGGCCTGTGAAGAAACTCTTGGGGATTCTGATTGGGATCGCATTAAATCTGTACACTAGTTTGGGTAGGATGGACATTTTTACTATATTTATTTTCCCAATCCATGAGCATGGGAGGTTTGTCCATCTTCTGATGTCTTCCTCAATTTCCTTTTTCAGGGGTTTAAAATTTTTGTTGTAGAGATCCTTGGTGTCTTTGGTTAGGTTTGTTCCTAGGTATTTTATTGTTTTTGAGGCTATTGTGAGTGGGAAGGTCTCCTTGTAGTCCTTCTTCAATTGCTTGTTGTTGGTGTACAGAAAGGCTACTGATTTTTCTAGGTTTATTTTGTATCCTGCCACTTTACCAAAGCTCTTAATCGTTTCTAGGAGTTTTCTGGTGGAGTTCTTAGCATCCCTTAGGTAGACAATCATATCATCAGCAAAAAGGGATAGCTTGACTTCCTCTTTTCCAATTAGAACTCCTTTAATTTCCTTTTCTTGCCTTATTGCCCTAGCTAGGGTTTCTAGCACTATATTGAAGAGGAGTGGTGACAGGGGGCAGCCTTGCCGAGTTCCTACCTTTAAGGGGAATGCTTCTGTCATTTCCCCATTTAGGATGATATTGGCTGTGGGTTTTCTGTATATGGCTTTGATTACATTGAGGAATGATCCCTCCAGACCAATTCCCTCCAGGACTTTAAACATGAAAGGGTGCTGGATTTTGTCAAAGGCTTTCTCCGCATCAATTGAGATGATGGCGTGGTTTTTGTCCTTCAGTCCATTGATATGTTTGATGATGTTTATTGATTTTCGTATGTTGAACCATCCCTGCATGTCTGGTATGAATCCAACTTGGTCATGGTGGATGATTTTCTTGATGTGAGTCTGTATGCGATTTGCCAGAATCCTGTTTAGAATTTTGGCATCTGTGTTCATTAGGGAGATGGGTCTATAGTTCTCCTTTTTGGTTGTATCTTTCCCTGGTTTTGGTAGTAGCGTAATGCTGGCTTCATAGAAGGAATTTGGGAGAAGTCCCTCCATTTGTATCCTTCTAAACAATTTAAGTAGTAATGGTTGTAAGTCTTTACGAAATATTTTATAGAATTCTGCCGTGAATCCATCCGGGCCTGGGCATTTTTTGGTTGGGAGGCTACTTATTACATCTTCGATTTCTTCCTGTACTATTGGTCTGTTTAGGCTGTCGATCTCTTCTTGGTTGAGCTTTGGTGATTCCCAGGATTTCAGATATTCATCCATTTCTTCTAGGTTTTCAAACTTAGTAGAATATAAGTTTTTGAAGTAGTCCCGTATGATTGTCTGGATCTTTTCATTGTCTGTTGTGATATTTCCCCTTTCATCACAGATTCTATTGATTTGGAGTTGTTCCCTCTTTCTTTTGGTTAACTGGGCTAGAGGTCTGTCTATCTTGTTTATTCTCTCAAAGAACCAACTTTTGGATTCATTGATTTTTTGTATGGTTTTCTTTGTTTCTATTTCATTGATCTCTGCTCTGATTTTTGTTATTTCTTCTTGTCTGCTCCGTTTAGGGTTCATTTGTTGTTGTCTCTCAAGTATTTTTAGCTGCAGTGTTAGATCGTTCACTTGTGCTCTTTCTGTTTTTTTAATGTGGGCACTTAGAGCTATAAACTTCCCTCTTAGGATTGCTTTAAGAGTGTCCCATAGATTTTGCTGTGTTGTTTTATCATTGTCATTCAGTTCCAGGAATGTTTTTATTTCTTTTTTTATTTCTTCCTTGACCCACTCATTATTCAGGAGAGTGTTGTTTAGTCTCCATGTGTTCCTGTAGGTTGTAGGGTTTATTCTGGTGTTGATATTGAGTTTTATTGCACTGTGGTCTGATAGAATGCATGAGATTATTTCAACCTTTTTATATTTGTTGAGTTTTTCCCTGTGTCCCAGTATATGGTCTATTTTGGAGAATGTTCCATGAGGTGCTGAGTAGAAAGTGTATTCTCTGGTGTTTGGGTGAAATATTCGGTAGATGTCTGTGAGGTCCATTTGGTGTATTGTGTCATTTAGTTCAGATGTCTCTCTGTTTATCCTTTGTCCTGTTGATCTGTCTAGAGGACTTAATGGGGTATTGAAGTCCCCTAGTATTAGTGTGCTGGGGTTAATCTGTGCCTTGAGATCCTGAAGAATTGTCTTTATAAAGTTTGGTGCACTGATGTTTGGTGCATATATATTTATGATTGTGAAATCTTCATCGTCAATTGTTCCTTTAATAAAGATGTAATGGCCCTCTTTGTCTCTTTTGATTTCTTTTGCTTTGAAGTCTATTTTGTCTGATATTAGAATAGCCACACCTGCTTTCTTTTTGGTACCATTTGCTTGGAATACTTTCTTCCATCCCTTCACCTTAAGTTGGTGCCTATCCTTGAAATTGAGATGGGTTTCTTGTAGACAGCATATAGATGGGTTTTGTTTCCTAATCCATTCTCCCAGTCTATGCCTTTTGATTGGGGAGTTTAGCCCATTAATATTTAAGGTTACAATTGAAAGATGGATGTTGCTTCCTTTCACTTTATTATCCATTTGGACTTCTAGCCTTTGATTTTGCTCCTATGGTTATGTTTTTGTTAGTTTCTTTTCCTAGGTGTTTGAGGATTGTTGCTCCTCTCTTCTGCCCTTTGAATTGCTTCAAGTATTTTATGAAGAGTTGGTTTTCCAGACATGTATTCCATCATCTTGTTTATGTCATGGAAGATTTTTCTCTCTCCTTCAAGTATAGTCGACATTTTTGCTGGGTAAAGTATTCTGGGTTGGCATCCATAGTCCCTTAACACAGGGAATGCTTTGCTCCATGTTCTTCTTGCTTTCATGGTTTGAGGCGAGAAGTCAGTTGTAATTCTGATGGGTTTCCCTTTGTATGTGACTTGTTTTTCTTTTGTGGCCCTCAGAATTTTGTCTTTGTTTTGGGCATCTAGCATTTTAACTATGATATGGCGTGGGGTGTTTCTTTTCTGATCTTGTCTATTTGGGGTCCTATGTGCTTCTTGTATTTGTATGGGCTTGTCTATTTTTAGTTTGGGGAAATTTTCATCTATTATTCTGTTGAAGATCTGATCAATACTATTCTCTTGAGATTCTTCTCCTTCCTCTATTCCTATGATGCGGAGGTTTGGTCTTTTCATAGTGTCCCATATTTCCTGGTTGTTCCACTTTTGTGTATTTTTAAATTTTTCATAATCTTTATTTGAGCTTTTTAATTGCTCTGTGTTATCTTCCAGGTCTGATATTCTTTGTTCTGCTTCCTCCATTCTACTTCTGAGGCTTTTTCCTTTTCTTTCTTCTTGATTGACTGAGTGTTCTAATTCCTTTTTTGTTTCCTCCTGTGTTTTCTTTAGTACCTCCATTTCCTTTTTGAGCTTCTCAATCTCTTCTTTGTGCTTCTCAATCTCTTCTTGGTGCTCCTTTCTTCTTTGGTTGGCTTCCTTTTTCAGTGTTTCTACTTCCATTCGGAGTTTGTTTTTTTCTCCCTCTAGTTCTTTCTGGAGTTTGTCATTCTGTTCCTTTAGTTCTTTCCGAAGTTTGTCATTGTATCCCTCTAGGTCCTTTTTGAGTTTTTCATTCTCTCTCTTTAGTTCCATGACTTCTTCTTTATTTTCTTTAATTTCTCTGCGTATGTCTGCAATTATTCGTCTAAGCTCTGTTCCTTGGGTCTCCTCCAAGGGGATCCCATTGTGGCTATCTCCTCCAGGTTTGGTAGGGCCTGGTGTGGGAGTATCCTGTGCCTTTCCCATGTTGTCCCTTCGTCGTGTCCCTGGCATATGGATTTCCCTTTTGTGGTTCAAGTCACAAACGACTTTTCACTATATTAGTGGATGGTTTTGCTTGCCTCCTTCCGATGCTTTTTTTTTTTTTTTTTTTTTTTATGGTGTATTGACTTGGCTAGGTTTCAGGTTTTCAGTTTTGTGTATATATTGGATGTTGGAAGCCTAAGTTAGTCTTCTCTTTCTGTTCTGAAGGTTCTCCAAAAGGAAGACCACTTGGATTCTTAGCAATTCACTTGGCGCGCGGGGGGTGGGGGGGGTATTGTGTGCCTGATCTAGCCCGCGCCCCGGTCCCTCTGGGCCGGGGACCCCGTAGACGGGTTCAGAGCGAGACCCTCTCCCAGCTGCCCCCCGCCAGACCCCGCCTAGAGCTGTAGAGCTGTGTACCTGGCCTGGCGCATTATGGCGTCTCCCCTGCGACCCAGGTTCCTGCCCACATGTCCACCATATTGATAATTCTAAGGGAAAGTTGAAGCCAACTGATATTGTCTAAAAACTGTTAACAAGAATTTTATTATTTTTTTTTAAGTAGGATAGGCAATTTTTAAATTTTATTTATTTTTGTATGTGTACAAATGCATGTAGTTTTGTGCACCCGCGTCGTGCAATGCCTTGGAGGTCAGAAGAGGGCGTTGGATTCCCCTGGAACTGGAATGGTTCTCAGCCGCCATGTGGGTGCTGGGGATAGAACCTGGGTCCTCTGCAAGAGCAGTCAGCACTCTTACCCGCTAGGCTATCTCTCCAGCCCCTATCATTATTATTATTATTATTATTATTATTATCAGATAATGGCTATGAGATTTAATGACAAAAGAAATGTGTGACAATATAGCCAAGATGGTTGTATCATACATTTAATTGAATTTTGTCTGGGATTAACTGTAAATAAAAGTTTTTAAATGAAACTTGTACATCTTTTAAAGCAGTTAAACTTACATTTCAATAGAAATATTAAGACATTCTCCATATAATGTAATATATAACGCTTGGGAACTTTTCTTAATAAGGAGCATTGTCTTATTTACCTGATATTGACTGAAGACGTGACTATTGATCATGTCATAAGGGAGAAATTTTCACTTAAGAATGTAATACAGATATCTAATTCTTTTAAATAGAGATAACATAACAACTCTTACATCAATAACTATAATATGATAGTTTTAAGAGACTAAAGGAGACTGAAATTCAGGTATGGTTGTTGAGCATCTGGTTATATCAAATTGGCATTTTTCAGTACTGTGTAATATTTAGTAAAACCTAAGTGCTCATAAATGAGCTTTGATCACATTTTATTTTTAAGTCAGTCCTTATCATTGTTAACAGGAATAGATCAATAGCTCTATTAGTCTAAATAGATGTTCTATTGAACTTTCATGAGAAATTTTAAAGATTATATATACATATATGTCATCTTTAAGTTTTATCTTTTATATATCTAAAATACTTAAAACTTGGTAACATATAAAAGCCCCTTTTAGTTTTCTGTTCCACTTATTTCATTCTTATAAACTTTTAACTTTTTAACTTATAGTTATCTTATTATCTTGAGACTAAAATTAATAAATATATTTTCCATGTTGTGAGAACTTTCTTGATAGATGTACTAGCCAATATCGACCAATTTCTCACATTAATGACAAACTAATGTTTAATTTCATCAAGAACAATAAGCCAATTATGACAAGTTGAAGCTTGGATTTTTATAGAGTAGCTGATAGTAAACCATAGTAAGAACTTGACTAGTCTAATCTGAATAAATAACATTTTGGCAAACAAGAGCTTTTATAGTACAATTTTAATTATCTAGCATTGGATAAAAATAATTTAACTGGGTTTCCATAAGTCTGAGGGTATTATTCACATTTTCTAATTATACAAAAATGATAATTTCTTATTACATCTAAAGGAATAAGCAAATTCTCTGTTTTCCTAGGACTAAGTAGGGAGTTAGTTGGCTTGCCTCTTTTATCTTTTTAAGGCATAGGTGGCGCCGTTTATCCTGTACTGGGACTTTAACATGAGAGAGGTTCACACCCAAATATATTGTTATTCATGAAACAGATCAACTTATAGCTGCTATTACTATAAACATATTTATATCATAAAATTAATAATGACTTCTGTAGGAAATATTCCATCCATCAGCTATTCTCAAGGACACAATACATTCATTATGGGCCTGTTCCATTGTCTTCTGGTCAGAGAGATAGATCAGCCTGTTTCAGGAGATTTCAGAGAACATTTATTTTTTCTTACACCTGAGCAGTATTTTATCATAAAGAACAAGATCATTAGTGAGAAATAATTGTTTAAATAGTATCTAATGTCTAGTAAGTACAATTTTTTGAACTGTATTTTTTTCCAAATTCCTTTAATCTTATATTATTCTAAAGTATACATACATATCCTTCATCCATATACCAAAACTTCCTAACTCTGAAAATAAATGGTAGCTTAGTTCTAGAACCTGTTAAGGGAGTCACAATATAAGAGCACAGTTGTTCTCAGATCACATTAGCATTGCTCAATTTGCCTTACAACTAGGTAATTGGTGCTAACATCCACAGATGAGGGATACCACTCATCTTTTGTTTTTCTGAGACTCTGTTATTTCACTTAGCATGATATCTTCTAGCTCCATCCATTTACCTGCAAAGTTCATGATGTCATCTTTCTTTACCACTGCATAAAATTCCATTGTGTAGACATAACACATTTTCTCTATCCACTCATCAGTTGAGGGACACTTGGGTTGGTTCCAGCTCTTTGCTATTGTGAAGAAAGCTGCAATAAGCATGACTGTGTATGTATCTCTGTGGTAAGATGAATCTTATATACCCAGGAGTGGTATGACTGGGTCAGGTGGTAAGCTCATTTTGAGTCTTCCAAGGGTTCTCCACACTGCTTTCCATAGTGGCTGTATGAGTTTACATTCCTGTCAGCAGTGGATGAGTGTTCCCCTTTCCCCACAACCTCTCCAGCACTTACTATCATTTTGTTTTCTTGATCCTAGTCAGTCTTATCGGAGTGAGATGATATCTTAAAGTGTTTTAATCTGCATTTCCTTAATTATTAGTGAAGTTGAATGCTTTTTAAGATGTTTCTCATCCATCTCTAATTCTTCACTTGTGAAGTCTCTGTTCAGCTCTTTGCTCCAGAGGACATTTTAAGATGAGCATGCTTGGACCCAAACTGAAAGATCCAAATCCCATCTCCAGAGGCACCTTCATAGTGAGTTTAAACAGCACATAACAACTTGCCAGTATAAACAAAAGGCATTTGTTTCTCTGTAAAACAGAACCTAGTGGTTTGTACTGGATTTTATTTACCTTACAACCTTTGTATAGATACTTTCAAATGAATCTTATAATTTGCAGGGGTTTGCATTGGGAATGAGAACTGACAAAAGAACTCTTAATTTCTAATTTTTAGATCAAAAGTATGTTCCAGTTAGCACTCATAATCAAGGAGAATCAAACCAACAAAAATCTCTGCCTTTACTATCATTTAACTTATCACCACAATTAATTTAGAGCTGTCAGAAAATTTGAAAAACTTAAGTATTCCCTCTCTTCTATTGATACTTTTCATTAAAGGTTAAAAACATTTATTTTAATTCAAGTTTAAGTCAGGCTAAGACAACATTAGACCAACTTTCCTTTCTTCCTTCTTCCTTCCTTCCTTCCTTCCTTCTTTCTTCAAGCTTTTTCTTGGTAAAAATCTGATAAACTAGATTTCCAAATTAGATAATCCCCTCATCAAGGGTAGCTCTAGATATTATATGCCAATTTCAAGAAGGAAACTGATGCCCTGCCATATTTTCTATTTAACAGGCTATCATGGAGAATCTTAAGGTCCTTAATCCCCAAACATTCCTTATCAAGAGGCAATTTAACTTTATCAATATTAATTAAAAGCTTAGTTTGAGGGGAAACCACAGGTATCACTTTTTTTACATCCTGCAAAAGTTCCAAAACACATTTAGCTAACATCCACATAGGAAAAATAGAAACAGCAACAGAGCCTCCAGACCAATGCACCTGCATTAGATTTTTTCTTACTTAGTTCCAGCATTCTAGGTCTATAGTACCTTCATTGGGGACCAATGGATTGTGCCTAAGCATGGGTTCTAACAATTCCTCTTCTTTAGATTCTGGCATTTGAGCTCCTGAATGATTTAACGGGCATTTGAACAACTAGATACAATGTTTAGTTTTTTGAGATCAATTATTCCCCATTGTCCTGGTTTTCTTAAATGTTCTACTTGCTCCTCGTGGTCATGACTCCTAGCATAAGGCTCCCATCTGCCATCTGTAGTTTCCTTTCTCTGTTTCACTGTTTCTATGTTTCATTTTCTCCATTATTGGAAGACCTTGTCTTCCAGTGCCATGGTTGAGGGCCATGTGCCACATCCTATATGGCTGCTGAGCGGCACATACAGAAAAGAGACAGTGCAGTATGTACTAAAATATCACACACAAGACATCTTAGCGTTAAAGAAAGATGAGGAACAGGAGACTCCTTGCTCCAAAGCAAAAGAGCTCTGACTTTCCAACTCCCAAAGTTTTTATTCTAAGGGACAGGTGATCCAAGCAGATACTCAGTAACAAAAAGCAGACATATTAAAGGACATTTCTCTACAGGGGCTCGGGAAACAATTAGCAATGAAATGTGGCCTGTTTGCAAGTTATAGAACAATGTTCACGTAACAGTATAAATAAGGCATAGCTTTTTGTTTTGTTTTGTTTTTGTTTTTTATCTAATCTAAATACAAGGGACACTGTACTTCAGGACCTGTGTCTGCATACATGCCTACCTGGCTCTGACATCACACACACTCCTAGCTACTGTGGACTTTATATGTAGTCAAGCATTCTTTCAGCAGAGTTCAAATAGGGCTCCATCATGTAGTAAAATTATATATTTATCAGTAAATTACATACATGGTAAAGTTATAATGCTAGCTAGAGCAGAGAAGGTAGAGATTTGCATGCTGTCATAGGTCTTCATAAAAGAAGAGTCTCAGTTAAAGGGACTTTTTATGGCAGGTTAAGCATTTTATGGTTTTTCTTAAAAGTTCAACAAGATGGCAATTGTCAAGTTTTTCATTTTAAAACCACTTTGCCTGTGTAGTTCATGATAGATTGAAAAGGCTCAGGCATGAATTTAGGAAGCTCAGTAAGGTAGATGATGCAGCAGAAGATAGTATGTCCTCGACTAAGGCGCTGCTGCAAATAAGTTTTTAAGATACTTTAGCAAGTAAAAATCAGAAGGCCTTAATGAGGCGATGCTTTTATGACTGAGTATTGAACCAGAGGCACAGAACAGTAGAAGTGTCCCATGTCTTTAGGAGAAGGATCTGAGTTTAGGTTTTGAACTGTGGCATTTGGGACTCTCTGAAATGTCTGAAAGGGAATGTCAGGTGGGTAGGTGCTGGATTGGTCTATAACTCTGAATAAGCTTTGGGGTCTACATAATTCTGATAACAATTGACAGTTTCTGGCCATAAATGGCATTGTCGGGCTGGAGAGATGGCCTAGCGGTTAAGAGCGTCGACCGCTCTTACAGAGGACCCGGGTTCGATCCCCAGCACCCACATGGCGGCCGAGAACCGTCTGAAACTCCAATTCCAGGAGAACTCCAGTTCCAGGGGAATCCGAAACCCGCTTCTGACCTCCGCGGCATTGCACGACACGGGTGCACAAACCTGCATGCAGACAGTACATTCATACACATACAGAAATAAATAAAATTAATAAAAAAAATTTGAAAAAAAAATGGCATTGTCCATCTGTGTAAAGGCACAGAATAAAGAGCAAAGGGAGATAATGAAGGGAAATAAATAGGCCAGAATACCACATTTACCTGTTCAAAACTTTCATTTCTTTTTGTTTGTTAGTGCATCTGTAAGGGCACATCTGTATCATGGCATGCCTTGGGTGTCAGAGGACAACTTTCAGGAGTTGATTCACTCCTTCTGGTTTATTGAGGCAGAGTCTCTGCTGCAATATATACTCCAAGCTAGCAGGCCATAGGTTTCTGGGTGATTCTCTTGCTCCACCTCCTACCTCACTGCAGGAGTGCTGGGATTATAGCTACATCCAGTTGTTGTTGTTGTTGTTGTTGTTGCTGCTGCTTTAATGTGAGTTCCAGGGATCAAGCTCAGGTTTGCCAGGCTTGTGGAACATAGCCCCTGAGCATCTTGCTGGAAAACATTTAACTTTCAACAGTCTCCTGGATCACATGAGTTTTGCCAAAACAACATTGATACAACTTGATTTTCACACCAATCATTTGTGGTGACTAAGCATGAAACAGACTTTCTATGGGGAAACTCCAGTAAGTATATAAATTAAATAAAAAAATTAATCTCAAAAGACTTTGCATTTAAAGAGTATTTTTGTATTACAAAGCTAATTAGAAGTAGAAAATGCAAATAAGTATGTGGGTAGGAAACAGGAAGCATCTATATTAAAGTGTATTTTATTTTCCAGGATGAATTAAAATAATTTTGAAAAGATAAATAACATTTGTTATGCACAGGAGAGCAAGGGCCTGCTACTTCAAGATATATTATATCTGTGTTTAGTAATGGGATCTTTTTCAATCTTCTCAGTTCAGAGAACATAATCCTCCTACTAGGTGATTTTTATACCCGAATCTTAAACAGCATAAATTAATTTAATCAGGTAGGCAATGTCTGAATTGCTTCATGTCTTGACTTCAAATAGTGACAGGAAATGCACTAAAGGGTGGATAGAGAGTCATGGTTCAGAGAGAACACAGGAGCCTCAGGAACCATTAAAGACAGTCTGCTTATAAGGTTCTTAAAAACTAAAAATGTTTTATTTTCTTTACTTAAAAAATACTCCACAAAGGAGCATTCAGTCAATTTGGGTTTGGGGAATTTCAGTGTCTAATCTGCCCAAAACTCTCATGCCTAATCAAAATCTTTCTTGATACATTTTAAGTCTGTATTTCTTACTCTGATAGGGAATGGTCTACAATCTTTCATATAATAATTCTTCATATGAGTGAAGTGATTAGTAAAGTCAGGTCTCAGCCTGCAGGACCCATGTTAAACTCACTATATATTGTGTAACTATACAGTTAATGTAGGGAAGAAAATGTATGAGATCTAGAGGTAAGGGAAATCCCTTTTCTGTCCACCTGTTTATATTTGTTGGCTAAGGTCCTACAAATAAACTGAGCAAAGACCAATGAGTTGTAGAAATGGCAGGTGAATTCTCAGGATATAAGGGCTTTACTAAAAGGGAAGGGAAGTACCCAGAAGTGTCAAAGCCTGAGAGTTATATGCCATTTTGAACAGAGATGTAAATTGAGGGGCTGTGACCAGACAAAGGAAAGGGATTTGAGATTTCAAAGGAGGTTGACTGTGGGAGGGGAAATATACGTGGATCCTAATGGAATTGTCTTAGGAAGATTTGCTTGTGAAGGACCATCTCAGTGTCAACTTCCCTTCTTCATGGCTATACAACATCCCTGGGAGATAACCATAGTAATGGTCATTTCTTAGGAGATTTTTGTGAAATAAGGGATGATTTAAAAGGGATTCTTTCTTATCGTTTTTTGTCTTGTCTATGTCTCCCTGTAGCCCCAGCTGGCACAAAACTTACTATGTAGACCAGGCTGGCCTTGAACTCACAGAGATCCATCTGCCTCTGCCTCCCCAGTGCTGGGATTAAAGGCATGTGTCACCATGCCCAACAAAGGATTCTTTCTACATCACTGCATGCAGTGGCCACAGAGGTCAGAAGTGGGCATTGGATCCCCTGGAACTGGAATTAGGGATGAATGTTAGTTGCCATATGGGTTCTGGGAACCAAACCTGGGTCCTCTGCAAAAGCAGACAGTGCTCTTAACCACTAAGTCATCTTTCCAGCCCCCCATTGTTAGTGGCCAGCACAGAGGAAATAACATCTGCCTGCAGTGAATCACCACTTTCTTACAAACCTCTTTCCCAAATTTTCAGTATGTGTTTTTATGCTTTTTATTTTTCCATTAAGTATTTAAACAGCATTGATGGAATTTTTTTGTTTTCTTAACAAGTGTTTATCAATTACCTAGTTCATGTCAGGCACCGCTAAACATTCTAGAGGTACAGCTAAGAAAATCAAGCAACCAAAATATACTTTTATATATTTTGAAGAAAATGGAATGGATGTACAGGATTTGGTTGAAATCAGAAACTTGATTATATCTTAACTTGTCTTCTGTTAGCACAGCAGTGTTGGAAGTTTAAAATCAATCATTGCCCATGCAGCATTCAGTGAGTGTGCTCCATGTGCCCATGCAACATTCAGTGAGTGTGCTCCCATGCCATGGCCAGGGACCCTCAGTCCCACAAAGAACGGGCAATCTAGGGGAGCAGGGAATCAAAGAAATGAATGTGGATCATGATATGACAGGGGAGGCAATGAGAAACTTCACAAAACAGTAGGTGACTGAATGCATTGTAAAACTCTTAGTTTAATGTGAAAGTTCTGAGGAGGTAACTACTAAATTATGTTTATTTTCCCATCACAGTGCTGGTTTGGGGAATATATGTAATGTAAAATTAACTTGATGTCTGTCAGCACTCCTGCCAAATAACAGAATCTCTGGGGTAACAGTGCAGAATTCTATTTCCCCTTCATCTGCATTTTGGAAATCTTTTTTTCTGAATCAATTTATTTAGATGTCAGGATTTCATTAAGTTCATTAAACCTAGTGATTGTTGCATATGGTTAAGTTTATTAAAAATATATCTCCTGTGAATTGTAGTTGTGGTTTCCTCCCAGGAAGCTGGAACTGTGGTTCCAATTGTGAGCCATGGCTCTACTTCATACTCCTTTTGGAATGAGCAGATTACAGAGATCAGTTTCACCCTTCTCAGGGGGCTGCTCCCCCACAAATTCCTCTGCTGAGATAAGAAATTGTCTGTGGTGGTGGCTTTTCCTCTGTGCTCCACTTAAGTTGGGGACAGGAAGGCTTTTGTCATTTGCAGTTTCTAGTCTTAGAAAGACTTATTCCCAAAAGTTGACTTCCTATCTTCCTATCTTCCATTGGCCAGGCCCTAATGTTGGAGCTTCCTACTCCCAGGCACCAATCTTTCTACAATCACAGTGTACCTTTACCTATGCTCTACAGAAATTATAAAGCACCTAATTGAACTTCTAGAGATTAAAAAATATATAACATTAGACAATGAGTTGGGGACATTTGGGGTGAATGGTAAATACATTAAAATACATTGTGCATGTAAAAAATATAATTGTTTAATAAAAATATTAAAAATATACTGAGAAGCAAAATATGGATTGTGAATTTCCACAAAACTTGAATATTTTCCAAACTTAAGTAAAGGGCCTCTTTCCTTATTAACTTTTTTTATGCATTGTGTTAGATGTCACCATTTGTCACCTGTGAAATGTTCTTACTGTTTCTCAGGTCATGTTTAATGAATTAAAAAGACAACAAATCAACATCCTCTGCTTTGGGTTAGCTACAGGACACCTTGCTTGAAGGTTTCTGAGCATATAGTGCTGCTGAGAGAGCTTATGGCAAGTGGTCCTAGTCACTGGAATAATGCTCCTATTCCTTTGGAGATGACACCAACTCTGATGATGGTGTGGGAATATTCAATTCTCTTTCCAGAATTTGGAGTCCAGAATCCCAGTGTTTTGCTACATTGTTGGAATCATGGTAAATGGTGTGAACTTGAAAAGTGACATTCTCCGTGATAAAGGAAAAGCTAGAACATTGTTGGGAAAATGATGTCCTTTAAGGGAATGATGATTATAGTAACAGCTTAGAACATCCATCAACTAAAGAACCGGTCATTTTTTGGTGTCAGATTTATGAGAAATGGGCCACCAGCATTTTCAAAATGCCCCTCCCCCAATATCATTGAAGCTAAATTCTTGGCAGACAAATATATATGCTAGCTGTTATCTCTTTCTGTCTTTGGAACCTGGGTGTAAAGACACCTAGGAGTTATTTTGTTATGAATGGGAGTGCGACAAGGAAACTGAAGAGCCACAGGTACTATTCACAATCTGACATGGGAATAAAGTAGAAGACCCAGATATATAGACATCAAGAGGAATAAAGCATGGTAGAAAACCAGAAGATAAGGGTTTTAAAAAAAAGAGTTTAGGAGGCGTCCAAAGGTTCTAGCTCTTTTAGGTGAAATAACCGTGAAATGCTCACCCTCCAGCCAAAAGAGAAAGCCAAATGTCTCACAGTTTCATGGGTCAGCAGGATGTTTCATCAGGTAAAGATGCTGCCACTAAGTCCAATGACCTAATGACCTGAAGACTGACAAGACGGAGAGAAAACTGACTCCCATAAGCTGTTCTCTGAATTCTACATGCACACAATGGCATATGTAGATGGGCTGATGCACACACATATATACATGGACATACACATGCACACAATAAATTAATGTCATAAAAAGAAAACTGGAAACTATGGCATAGAGGCCTGCTGTGTTATCAGTCTCAGCAATGGTTTTAGGTAGCAGTTTACCAGTATTTATTACCTCATGAAAATATTACAAACAGCTTTCAGTGTGTTTATCGGGGTTTGGGGGGAGCTCTTTTGTAAACTTAAAACGGTGTTGAATGCTATTTAAACCTATACGTGGTATTTCCATCAGGTACTCAGATTTTGTAAAATTTTACTTCTCCTTCACCCATTTTTTATTCCCAAGCAAATTATAGAAGATCTTGGTTTCAGATAACTGTCAATATAATTATACCACTTTGCTGGATAGCTTTAGTGTCAACTTGACACACCTGGGTTGAGGGAGCCTCAATTGGGGAATTGGCTCCATTGGACTGGCCTGTGGCCACATCTGTGGAGTATTGTCTTGATTGTTGAGCAATGTGGGAGGGCCCAGCCCACTATGGGTGGTGCCACCCTGGGCAGGTTGTTGTGTACCGTATAAGAGGGCAGGCTGGGCATGGGCCAGAGGAGCAAGCCAGTGGGCGGCATTCCTCCATGGCCTGTGCCTCAGTTCCTGCCTCCAGCTTCCTGTCCTGAGTTCCTGCCTTGTGTTCCCTGAGTGATGAACTACAACCCAGGAGATGTGAGCTAAATAAACCCTTTCCTCCCCAAGTTGGTAGTGGTCACAGTGTTTTGTCACAGCAACTGAAGAGAAACTAGAACAACCACTTAAATAATTATTTATTCTTAGGATTTTTAGAGAGGAGGATGCATCTTTTCCTTGGCTTCCTTAGACAATTACTCATCCTTTTGATTTGTCATAAAATTGCCATCTGCTTCTAAAAGCATGAAATCCATACAGGAAGAGAGACAGATGCTCTTAATGAGGGTCTTCTTTTGGCCTTTCTATGGTTTGAGTGTGGAGGCTTCCTAACCTTCACAGCGTTAAACAGTAAATCACCAACACAATTGGAGTAGAAAGCATAAGCACATACAGCCAAGAGGGAAACAGCCAAGAGGGAAATTTAATTTCAGGCTTAACTTTTCTATTTAAGCCAGAACATCAGATGATTAAGTATTTTGTCAAAACTTGCTGATAAATAGCAAGTTAGTTGCAGATATTGGATTTAACCCAGTTTCCTAACCTAGTCATTTTTGACCATACACTGGATATGAGTACTTGAAGAAACTTAGGAGCTTTGTTTTTGAGCCAGGCTTGAGGAAGGAAGCCTATAACTTCACTATTTCCTTACCTAACCTTCCCTGAATACTCTGATAAGCCTCTGAGTTTCTCAAGCTTCCACTGTCCCAGTACTCACAATGGATATCACAGCTGATGTGCACATGATCCTGGGGGACCACCTTTCAGTAGCCAGTACCAGGTGTGTGTGTGTGTGTGTGTGTGTGTGTGTGTGTACTATGTTCAGTATGAGTCTGATAACCTCAGAATCAGAGAACTAGTAGGTAGGTGGTGTATACCCCAGGACAAAAGCAGGGAAAATTATATGAATTGTCCTAGGTCAGCCAGTGAATAAGATAAAAAAGCAAATTTCTCCTTCTTTCTAAGTATGCTGGCTCTGCATTCTGTTTTATATCTATTTATTTCTAAGGTTTTTTTCAGAATTATTTTCCATATTTAATCAAAGTAATTCTGTACTTTGATGTAGGAGCCAGTCCTGGGCCTCAGTGTTTACATGCAGACCACTGTTCTTATGACCTCACATTCTATTATAACAGAGTGCAGAGCCAGCATACTTAATCAAATCATATGAGACTGATAGATCAAAACAAAATTGACAAGTTAGGGGAAAACTATGAATGTCCCATTTTGAAAACATCCTTCATCAGCTACCTTTCGATAAAATGTATTCCCTGTGCTTTCCTGTGGAGAGCAGGTGTGGCGAGGGTCCCAGGATGGCACCCGAGACTTTAGCTTATGATTAACACCTGATTCCCTCCTACCTCAAAGTAAAGCCACGCTCACCGTTTGAGCTGTGCAGGTGCACCCTGTATACAAGATCAGGCCAGATGATACCAATAGACCAGCCACGCAACCTGGGCTGGGAAGGTGGATAAATAGAGGGACTTTCTAGATAGACACACACACATAGACACTCTCTCTCCTTTCTAGTCTGAGAGAGAAGCTTGCTTGCCTGAGGAAGGAGAAGGCTTAGAGGGAAAGGCTTGGAGAAGGAGAAAAGATGTGCTGGCTGACAAGACCTGCCTGCCTGAATAATAAACAGCTTTGAGAAGAACGAGCGAGAGGTGCTTTGTTGCTGCGGCTTCATACAAGTGTTTCCTACGAGTGTACAAGTGTGCAAGTGTTTCATACACTTTCCTTTGCATCCATGGATTTATGCAAACCAGTTTTCTGATTCGTCTTTACTAAACCTAGGTACTGCTGTTTTTATATTCCCACAAGTTTTCATGCCATCTAATATGGGGAAGTTTCTCACAGCCTTGGCCCAGCTTGTGTTCTTCGAAGTTCTCACCTCTGCTCTGTGAGCATTCTAATACTTCCTCTTGACATGCTCCCCCTCTTCCTCTTTGTCTGGTGAATCCTTGTTCCTCAAGGCTCTGGCTCAGATCTCTGTTTCACAAGAAGCTCTCACTGTCGGCTCCAGTCTTCTCAGCTTTCTCTGGCCTTCGAAATGAGAATAAGACAATCCTGAAGTTCAAAGAGCCTCATTTCTAGCACCGTAACTTCAGTCCAAATGTTTTGTTGGCTATTCTGATTGAGGAAGCCCAGGGTGGGCTTGCCAGGTCTTGGTTTAGTGGAGACGCTGAGTATTTTTGAGCTACTGATCATCAATGTCTTGCCATTAGCAGATGACACTGAGAATAAAAGGGAACAGGAGCCCCAAATTGTTTGTTTATGCAGTAAAGGACATGCAAAAGACCTCTGCCAAGAAAGGCCAATAATAGTACTTTAAAAATAGATTTTATGTGGGGAGTATTAGAGTCTTTAATTATCATTTAGCCAGAAAGCTCTTGATTTTTAAAAAGAAACAAATTCCTAAGTAAATATTATGGAAATGTGCCTGTTTTCTAAATTTTATTAAATTATAGTTAAGTTCATTTTTCATGCAGAAAATGAGCTTCAGGCCTCAATATGACAAATCATTTCCTTGTCATGACAGTAGTGGAGGAGGTTAATTTGGTGTTGCTGCAGTAGTCTTGGCTGGCTCCTGTTTCCCTCTGCAGATCCTGTGATTAATGGGATTGCTCTGGAATGATTACAGCTGCCTATGTGCCTGTCTCATCATTGGAGGCAGTTGCTATGGCTCTTATTCCACATTTGTTTTGGTGTAGAAACTTAGTTCATTATGTATACAAGGTAGTAACCTTCTGCTGTATCATTGCCCCATGCAGTGTTGAACTTGAAATGAGTGAACTTTCAGAGCCAGGAATATTATGGGAATTTGGATGTTAAAGTGTTGACTGAGGACCAGTGCTGAGCAGTACCTTGTACTGTGCTGAGAAGATCAAGGACAGAGCACTTATTGAAGAAGGGGAGATCAATTTATACTTTCAAAACATGGTTAGTGACAGTTGTAGAAGAAGAGGTGGGTTACCAGATGAATAATGTCTTTCTGTGCTTCACAATCATCAGTAATTTGAAATTAGAATAATTATTTTTCATATTTTTTCAGGTACTGGAATACCTTATCATTTTATAGCACTTAAATACTGGTGTTTAATTCCATTTCCATTATGTAAACTAAGAAACATATTTTCTTTTTTTTTTTTTTTTTTTTTTCTTTTTGAGACAGGGTCTCCCTGTAGCCACAGCTGGCCTGGAACTCACTCTGTAGACCAGGCTGGCCTTGAACTCACAAAGATCTGCCTGACTCTGCCTCCCGAGTGCTAGGATTAAATGCATGTGCCACCACACCCAGTAGAAACATATTTTCTTTTTTGTCCATGGAAACATATTTTCTATTTATGTGTGTGGCATGATCTGGGTGTGATGTATCTAACAACATGAGCTGCTGTGTCTAGGGAATAAGATTGCTTTTAGACCTGAGCAAGTGGGATCTCTGTCCTAGGTCCTAAATTTGGGTGCCTTGTGCATTTCTTAAACTTTTCTAAGTTAACATGTGGTGGCTAAAAATGTCAGGGCCTGATAATGTCACACAGTCAAGATGTTTTAACCCTGAACTTGGATATGTGTATATAACAAGTTTATTTTCTCCCATCTGGATTATCTGGAACTCTCCATCCTATATGGCTGGCCAGATATTCTGAGGAACTGTGAGCATCCTAGCTCTCCATGGTGGGTTCATGTCACTGCTCCCACCTTTCAGAAAAGTATTCTACTAAGCTGACCATTCCCACTCACCCAGGCAGCATTTCACAGTGGGCCTCCCACGATCATTCTTCATAACTTTTATACATGTTGCACTGAGGACTGAATCAGGGATCTTAAATATCCAACCTCCACTACCTTCTCTTGAGCTCCAGACGTGTACATGGTCCCATGTACTGTTTCATGTCTATCTATCTGTTACTAAGGGTCATTTCTAGTCCTTGGGAAACAGGCTTGGAAGGTTTTGTCCGTTATCCATGAATGTCTGCTGCTGGCACCAAGCAGGTGCACCATTCTGTCCACAACTGCCTTGCCAAATGCTGGGCTGCTCTTGTTAGTTTCTGTGCTTTATCTCTCCTCAGGTGTTCCTAGGCCTCTGTCTTGTAGTCCCAGCAGGATTTTATTGCTGATGTCTTTCTTCTCTTGTGGCGACATCATGCTTTCTTTCCTTGGTCTTAGTGGGTTGGAATATTCCTTTCATCCTTTCTTCCACTGGTGGCAGTATGTAAAAGAGATTTTCAGCCAACACTGAAAATCACATTTAAGATTGCCAAGACAATGTTCTAAAGAAAAGATGTGGAGTTCAAATTTCTATTTTTATATCATACAATTTTGAACAGTAAATATAACATGAGTACAAAATACATTTTTATTACATTTTGTATCATGTGTAAGAATTCCATTTGTGAGCATTCTCAATAAAACATTGGTTATCAAAAGTCAGTATTATGAGTGGTTCAATAGATGATCTAACGTCAGAAGTAAAGGTGTAGCCAACACTCAATCAGTGGAATAGAAGAAACAAGGAGGCAAGAAACCTATAGTAAGAAAGAATATGAACAGGCTCTAAAGAGCTGTGAGACTTCAGGTAAAAAAAATAGCACTGTTATACTTTGCTCAAGGAGGTAATATAAAAGAACCAGGTATGATGTGATGCATATGACAATAATGAATAGGAATGGATGGCTTCTGAACCTGGCAGGAAGAAGAACCTTCCCATGAACCGAATGGAAAACAAACCATGATCTATCTACTTTTGACACATAAACTTATCAATTAATAAAATTCACTGTATTTTACATGATTCCATTGAGCCTATATAGATTTGAAACATCAAATTGCTACTGTGAGTGAAGACCCTGTAAAATTTTGCCAAGGGAAAATAAATAAATAATAAAAAAAAAATGCCAAGGGCTCCTCTCACCTAGTGATAGCCCTGACTGGGAAGATATTTACTAGTGATACTCTGGAAATAACATTCTTCTGCTTAAGCCCAAAGCTGGAATTTGTTATTCTCAAGTAAAAAGGAAAGGAGAGGATAGGGAGATGTCTCAGTACATACCAGACTTGTCACAAAAACATGCCAGAGTTCCTATCCCCAAGTACCTACCTACAATGCTGAGTGGGCATGCTGGCCTGCCTGGAATCACAGCATGAGTAGGAGGCTGATATGGGAATCTGGGGAAGAATTGGCAATCTAGCCTCGCTGAGTTGGTGAGCACAAGATTCACATGAGAGACTCTGATTCAATATATATGAGATGAGAAGTGATTTTGGAAGATCCTTGATGCCAGCTTCTGGTATTCACAAGCACATGCATACATGTGCAGGTGCACATATGTGAATGTCTACACACACACACCACATACATACACTTACACACATGCACATACACATACGCACACATGCACACACATACATGCACATACACATATGCCCATACACACATACACACACGTGCACACACACACACATACACCACATACATAACCCATGCAGAAAAAGGAGAAGGATGTTAAGAACCCTGTTTCTTACTAGACAGAGTAAATGAGGGAGGAAGGGGATGAGGCAGAGGGAGAGGAGGTGACTGATCGAAAAGAAGCCTGTTAGGCTGCAGATATACAAAGAGAGGTTGCCCCAGAGATGAGAAGCTATTAGCAGCAGATACTTAGTCAAGAGCACTGGATCATAGCAGTAAGTAGAAGGTGAAGACCCTGTAAAAACTATAAGTAAAAGTCTGTTTGGTGCAAAGTCACAGACATAGAGACACAGCGTTTTCTACAAGCAGCAACTAAGAGCTTTTGGAGGAGGACATGTCCATCCATCCTAGGGCCAGATGATTTGTGACAGAAAACAATGTAAGGGACAGGGCACAGGGCAACAGAAAATGGACCAAAGCAGCACAAAGAGAACTCCATATTATAAGTAAAGCAAGTTTCTATTTTCTTCAGGGAAGGGCACTGGAGACTGAACCTAGGATCTCTCACAGAACAAGCAAGTACCCTAGCGCTGCATTACATCCCCGGCCCTGTTTCTGCATTTTGTTTTGAGATACTCACTTGCTAAGTTGCCCAGGCTGGCTTTAAACTTGTTTACAGCTCAAGTGGGCCTTGAATTAAGATCTACCTTTTAATCTATTGCTGGGATTACAGACCATGCCACCAGGGTTGCCCAGGCCCACTTTTATGGAGGCAGTGCTTTTTTAGTAAGATACGTTTTCTCTTTAAGTGAAATTTTCCAAATGACTGTTGATAGAACTGGAAATTAAATTTGCTTCCATTATGGTTTCCTCCCTTTGCCTGCACTTGAAGCAAACAGGGTTAAACTGAGTACAGTCTCCTGTCTGAGTCACAGTACTTGGCAAGCTTCATTTCTTTTCTGCTCTATTATTTATTCATTCATTCGTTCATTCATTCATTCGCTTGTTTTTTGAGACAGATTCTCACTATGTATCCCTGCCTGGCTTGGAACTTGCCATGTAGACAGGTGTGGTCTAAAACCTACAAAGTTTTAGTTTTCTCTGCCTCTCAAGTGCTGGATTAAAGGTGTCCAGCACTACACCAGCTGAGTTTTTTTTCTTAATGCTCCCCCCCCCCGTTATCATGGTATGCATGTCTCTATATGCACATCTGTGTGTTTGTGGGTACACGTGTGTGTGCATGAAGTTGTGTTTCAGTTAATTTGGAGGTCCAAGATTAATGTTGGGAATCATACTTAATGGATCTTCCCATCTTATTTTTAGGAGTAGGGTCTCTTGGTCAAACCAAGAGCTTAGTGATCCAGCTAGTCTTCCTAACGGCCTGTTCTAAGGATCCGAATTTTGCCTTCCAAGGCTGAGGTTGTAGGCAGGCTCCCACCCCACCTGGTGTTTATGTGTGTCCTGGTGATCCATATTCTGGCCCTTACTCTTGCACTAAGTGGTTTAACCATTGCTCCATCTTCCTTTTCATGCTTTTCACCAGATCAAATTAAAAGATCCCTCTTATCTTCAGCCTTAGTTCCCAGTCTGGTTTTACCTCAGATCTATGTACACTTTAACATTCATACCACTCTGTCATATTTCTCCTAGAACACCTGTTCCTACTTCCTTTCTAAAAGAAGAGCTCACTCAAAAAGCCATGTCTCCCTGGGGACTCCCTATGCACTGCCCAGTTTTTGATGTTCTTTTCTTTGTTCTCACTAATAAATGTTATTACCTGTGCAGAGTTTCAGCTGTGTGTTTGACTCCTATTTCTCCCCTTTTCTTTTCTTCTTCATTCTCCTGCTTTGAAAAGTGCAAACCTCAATAATCAGGGTATGACAAATGCCTTTGCTTATTTTTGCTTATAAGACACATATTATGGCTATGTATATCATCTGATTCTCCCATTTCCTTTTACTTGAGCAGTCAAGACACATGCACAAAAACACAGTTGTGCATCTAGTGCAGCCAGCAAATCAAAAATATCAAAAGGATTTCAAAGCATTATTAAACATTCAAATAAAAGAAAAGGGACCTACCCATAAGTGACTGTTCATAAAACATTTCTCCCTAGTATCATCAGTAATTATTGAATATTGGTTACTTTCCTTCAGAGACCCAGAACAAAGAAAAGAAAGAAACCCAGAAGAAAGGGCATGAGCATTTACAAACTAGAATTCTCTAGTGGCACTGAGATAAGGGGCATTGTGGGTACCTTTGGAGAATCTTATTTCAAGTAGGAATTAGTCACCAAAGCTGTGATGTGTCCCTTGGAGTATACAGTAGGTTTTCAAAGTAAGGGACATTGTGTCTACTTCTAGAGAATGAGACTATCACAGGTAGGAGCTGTGACCTTCATTGACCCCTTGCTCTACCTGCAGCTACCATTACCAAGCCTTCCATCTCCAGAAGGGGCCTTTCCCTGGTCTCTGGGAGAATTGACAAATCCTGCTTCTTCTTTACAGTTTATCCCATCTCTCCAGCTCAGTGTGGGCTTTTGTTCCTGTCTACAGCATATAAAATATGTAAATGCCTCCAACAAACATATTTTCTTTTTTCCTTCCCCATTTTAGTTTTCTTTTTGGAATTGTCACATTTATTATTCAAAATTTGAGGAGGTGTGGAAATAATGCAAATATGATACTCATGTATGAAATTCTCAGAAAAGATAAATAATACATGCTTATTGTAACCCAAGGGGAATTTTCATTGTTTTTTTTTTCAAAATTGATATCTGTTAATAGCCACAGTTATTCATCAAAGATTTATTTTACATCCCTTAGCTGCTAGGCTGTCAAACCACAGAGTCTTAGAAAAGATCAAGGGTCCTGATATCCTGATATATAAACACACTATCATAAAATGCAAGTACAAACATTGCTAAAGAAAAAAATTGTTAATAAAATCATACTATTTGTTAGATCTCAAAAACAGTACAGTTCAATATATTAGAATTTCCAAGTCCATTCAGTCCTCAGCACTGAAAAGAACCTGAAGCACATATAGAGGATCTGAAGTGATTCTGTCATCCTTATATATATTTAATTAAGTTTTTTGGATAGTTCTTTGTTGGTTTTGTTTTGAACCAAATCAAAATACTCCCAGAAGAAAGAAGGGCCTTAGGAGTTGAGGAGAGCAACCTCTCCCAGCAAAGCTGCCTGAAGCACAGCTTTACAGGGGTCTATGGAGCCAGGTAAACACAGGCTCATTATAGAATCATTTTACTTTTCAAACTGTCACTAAAAACAAAATCTAACAGCCTCTCTTTGCAAACTAGTAGGTGAGGCTCAGCAAACAAAACTCCAAAACTGTCTGTTTTGTTTGTCAACTGAAATCACTAAAAACAAGCAAATAAACCTCCATTCTTGGAATAACTTCTGGAGTTTAAGCCTTGGCTCTCCCCGACTCTGGGAAACAGCCTTTTCTCCTTTTCTCATTCTTGTCTTTACATTGTTTGTCTTACATATCAATTTTAATAAATTTTAACTGTTAAAAGAAATAAGTATGTATTAATATTCCTTTGTCCTTCGCCAGCTTGGGAAGGTGAAGATCATGTTCTGTTTGGAGCATTGCTCTATCTCCAGCACTGGAGTAGTGTCCAGACACAGCAGGCTCTCAGTGAATGCTTGTTAAATGAATAAATAGGACCTCAACTGAAAGAGACAGTTGAATTTGTGGAAGATAGCAATGAACTAACTCTGTAACCCAGGCAAGTCTTCAACTTGTGGTCATCCACTAACTCCCAAATATCTAGGATAATGGCCTGTACCACAAAGGCCAGCTTGAATTTCTCATTTTTATAATGATATTAGTGGTATCAACTTAGAGCCCATGATAATTGGTTCCTCTGTTAATAGCTTATCAATATAAAGACACTTTCTGAAGTATTAGGCTTACAATTTCAAAATACATTTTTGAGAGACACAGCTCAACTTGTAATAGCAACTTACCTGATTTATGCTCTCTCTGGAACTCATGCTAAGCTCAGACTTTGACATCATTATTAGCGTCTGCCTACTTTTCCTTGTTACCATCATTAACATTGAATTAGTCTGCATTCTGTATTTAGGATATTGTCTAATATTTGAAATCAGAGAATCAAACAAGCATATCTTTGACAGTTTCTGTAAATGTAAATATTACTTGAGTTTTTAATTATTTACTAATTTATCTTACACAAGTCTAAATACAAATTAATACTTATTTTCTTTCTTAGAGGCTTAGTAAAACTACATCTTAAAAATTTACAATCCTTTGTTAATGTACTTTGTGTGAATATGTGTATGCATGTGGGCACCTGTGTGCTGGCACCCATGTGGTGATCAGAGGGCAACCTCCAGGCATCCCTTCTCCCTTTCTTTTCTTTTTTTTTGTTATGATTAGTATCAATAATTTTATTATTGAAAAATAGTAAGAGAATATATTTTGGGCATTCTCATCATAAAAAATGATAACTTTGTGAGGAAATACATATATTAGCCAGTTATATTTAAGGCTTTCATTATATATCTGTGTATTTTAAAATCTCATGTTGTTGAAAATAAATGCATAAAATTTTATTTGTTAATTTAACAAATGAGTTAATTTGAACACTCTAACAAAAGAAAACAGCTTATATTTTCAGTTTATGGCTTTTATGTGATTTTTGTTGTTGTGTTTCCTTTCATAAAGGTAAAGGTTCACTTTTAATTTTTCAAATACAGGAAAATTATGAGATGTGGAAGTGACTTTTTTGGACAAATGATTTTTACCTAATCTTGTAACAATCAAGAGGTTAATCTTATGTGCACCCATGTGGTGATTAGAGGGCAACCTCCAGGCATCCCTTCTCCCTTTCTATCATGTGAGTTGATCTAATTAAGGGCATCACACTTGGAAGCAAGTGCCTTTACTTGTTGAACCATCTCCCATGCCCTAAAACTACCTTTCAGTAAATAAAAAAGTCTCTTCAATGATGTTATGTTGCCTGTATTGGTCAAGGTCCTTACTGAAAGAACATTAAATTAAGGCAACCCAAGGATGACTTGCACAGATGTGGATTTTATATCATAAGTTAACAACAACAGATCTGTTAATACACCTATATTTTAAAGAAGGAGATTAAGAGGCCATTGTGGGAATAAAGAGCTAAGACTATGATAATCTTCAGTTGGGGGACATAAGAATGATTGGTTGAATCGGTACCCCAATATTTTTCTAATTTTCTTCTGACTAATGATGTGACACTATACTAGTCAAATACAACTCGAACACAAAATATGATGAAGCATAATAAAAACAGAAGCCCTACAATATGGTCCATATACATTAAGCTTCTAAAACAGACCATAGAGAAAGGTAGAGAGGCATCATGCAGCACTTCAGAAGATTTCCTGAGCAGCTGCTCCCTTCTTGCTTCTCGATGTCATCTTTTCTCTACTGATAGTTGGAACCCAACCAAAGAAATACAAGTCCTATGCTGCCTCATCAATATCGATGTCAGCCCAGCCATACTCTAAACTATGACCCACAGGTCTGCCACTGATGCTCTTCTCATAAAAGCAATAAGAGAAATGGGAAGAGGGCTAGAGAAGCTGTTCTGTGACCTAAGACATAGCAGTTAATGTCCTGAATCTATACCTGGTCACATGATCTTTCTTTCTAATCATAGCAGCCTTTTCATCCCACCCAAGCCAACCTCCCCTAATTCTGCTGGAGCTCCATTTAGAAAATATTTTAAAAGTAATATCTGACCCAGTCTTGCATCCCTGGAGGACAAGGCTTGTGCTGGTCTTGTTTTTGTTAGTTTCTTTGTCATTCCCAGTGGTCATTACTGCTGGACAAGGAAGGTGACACATATAGAACTCACTATGTACCTGGGTGGGATTCAAACGTAGGCCTTACCCCCGTGTGTCAGAAGCCTGCTTTCCTCTGCATCACAGTCAACAATCCTGTTGAGTATGGAGACCTGTTTCTGGGCTGTTGGCTTGAGAAATCCAAAATATCTGGGGATACTCTATTTTCACTTTCTTCCATATAAACATGGTTCCTTGTGGAATATCTCCTTCTGTGGACACTGGAATCCCTAAACTCACCAAACCCCAGTTCTTCGCTAGGAATATCAGATGTCATTGAGAGAGGAGTCATCTGATCTTTACCTGTTCCCAGCTCTAGTCTTCCTGGCAATGACAGACGCAGCACTAAAGACTGGCAGATGGTAAGTCATGCCGCGTCCTGTAGGACATTTTGCTGACTTTGCTCCTAGTGTGCCAGTTCATTCCCATCATTTAAGAATGCAAAGCAATGATCTCCAGTTTTCTGAATTTCTAATATGAAACAGGATTAAATATGTTTTATAGACTTATATTTTTCCTAATATGAAACAGGATTAAATATGTTTTATAGACTTATATTTTTTCTTGTTTTAAGGGTAGTTATTTTTCCTATTTCCCTGTTTGTTTACCCATCACTAAATATAGCTGTACTCAAGCCCTAATCTCTCTGAGAGACTATTATTCTTTTCAGTGACAATGCAGATAATGGGCTCCAGTATGATATTTTCATATCTTATTATACTTTATACTTTGCTCATGTTTGATCCCCGTTACCATCACCTGAACCTCTTCCTCCTCCTCATTGTTCCTTTATCCTCCCCATCTAGACTTATTTCTGATTTCATACCTTACCTAAAGCATGTTTTTACACATGGATATATTTCGATTCTGCATGAGACACGACATTGTATATTTTTCTCATCCTCATTACTCCTTATTGTCCCTTTGCCCCTCATAGTCCCTCTTACATTTTCATGTCCTCTTGTTCTCATCTAGATTTCATTTTTCTTTACCACTGAGTAGAACTCCATAGTGAAAGTGTAATACATTTTCATTATCTATTCACTAATTGAGAGTCATTTGGGTTGTTTCTATTTCTTAGCCATCATGAAAAGAGCAACAACAAACATGGGTTTAGGAAATAGCTTTGAAGAAATGCGTTGAGCCTTTTGGGTATATACCAAGGAGTAGTTATGGGTGGATTATATGGTAGATCCATTTTTAGTTTTTAAGAGTTGTCCACTCTGATTTCCACATGGCTGTACCAATTTGCAATATCAGCAGCAGTAAAGGAAATTTCCTCCTTCCCTACATCTTCCTCAGCATTTGGTGTTATTTGTTTTCTTGATTTTAGCCATTTGGACTGGGGTAAGCCGAAATCTAAAGGTAGTTTTAATTTGCATTTCTCTAATTGCTAGAGATATTGAATACTTTTAAACAAAAGGCACGTTTGTTTCTTCTTTTGAAATTTCTCTGTTCGGATCTGTAGTCCATTTTAAAATTGGGCAATAAAATTTCCTCATTCTTTGTTTTATGAGATCTTTGTGCATTCTGGAAATTAGTTCTCTATCACATGTACAGCTGGCAATGACTCTTTCATACTCTCTCACAGGTAGCTTCCTTTTCACTTGTCCTATTTGTCAATTGTTGACCTTAATTCCAAAGCAAAGTCTGATTTAGAAAGAGTTTCATAACACTTGTGTCTTATAGGGTACTGTCTATGTTCGCTTCTAAAAGTTTCAGTTTTCATATTGAGGTGTTTGATCCATTTGGAGTTTATTTTTGTACAGGGTGACAGATACGGGTCTCATTTCATTCTGTGTGTGGATATCTCATTTTCCCAGCACTGTTTGCTGAAGACGCTGTCTTTCCTCTTATGTGTACACTTAGCATCTTTGTCAATATCAGGTGGCTGTAATTGCATGCACTCACGTTGGGGTCTTTTGTGGGGGGGTTTTCCATTGATCTACATGTCTGTTTCTGTGTCAGGAAGAATTCTTTAAAATTACAATTCAAATGCAAACACTTTTTAAAAATGGAGAATAAACTTATAGAGTCAAGTGCATTTAACTTTTCCATGCCCTTTTTACCATGTAACTTATCTGCCATTTTGCTTTAAACTGCCATCTTGATTATTATACTAGTAGTAGTCACTTCACTTTGCAGAAGCACTAGCTGACTTTGACTTTCTATGTTGGGTATGGTTACTGCTATTCTTTATCTGAGGAACTCAATTCTTGTGCTGCCTGGCCCATTCTCCCACCTTGTATCACAGAGAAATCTAGGCTAGGCATGCTGTCCCTGTGTGGGCCATGTCCACAGGGTCTCTGAAGCCTTACAGCATTCACAGGGGATGGAAAGCTTCTTCCTCTTTGATGTGACCTATAAACTCTGCTTTAGGAGTGGGTCTCTACAAGGAATTATTTGATACTTAAGTGAAGTTCCTAGTAGTTATTTGTAGAAAGAACAAATACTATTTGGATTTGAAACAAATACCGTTTCTTCAGATTATCAAAAAGTATCCATCTATGTATCTTTACCAAGTTAAGAAATCTGATGGTATTTTACCAATTATTACAAATGTATAAAGTCTGAGAAATGCATATATGATGAATTCATTTCCATATGATAAGGAGGCAGCCAGTGAATTGATACTTTGTTATATAGTCAGTTTGTTCAATTTAGTTGTTTTTATTTAAGGACTACACTTTCCTAACTATATAACTTTAATTCTGCATTGCACTGGCTAGATGTAATCCATGTGAAAGACACATTCTGATTTCCATGCAGCAAGTATCATTTGCAGCATGCATCCCTGCTGCTAAGTTTATGACAAACCTCCTTCCCAACTATGGCTAAGAGGCTCTGTGGTCAACAGTGTGACTATTTCCTTGCTTCTTGTTCCCCAGGATAGTTATACTATCCTACGAAGAAATGTTATTAGCATTTTTATCTAGCAGGAATTTCAAAATCCAATGTTTATAAGAAAATCCAGCTGCTCAGCTCTCGGAGCTTTACTCTTTGATGTTTGGGAAAGGGAAACATTTGATGTAGAAATCAATCTCTCTTCCTTTCTCTAATTTTTTTGCAATTGAAATCTTGACATTTATATAGTTTCTCCTAAAATGGAGTCTAAAAGCCTTTTTTTGCAATGTTAGTCTTTTGTAGTCTGGTCATAATTTTTCTCTGTTTTGTTTTGTTTCTTTGTGAATATTTTATTCAGTTTTCTCACTCAGCTCCTCCATGTAGAAGAGATATATTATAGGGCAGACCTGAGCTCATCAGCTTGTCAGGCTCTACAGAGGGAACTCTCTCTTGCTCTTCATGTGTCTTCACTGATTTTTCAAACTGTTTACTCCTTTCTTCCTTTGTATACTCCCTACCTCATGTTTGTTCTATTTAATGTTAAGGAACTTTTTTTTTTAGAATTTTTTAAAAGGTGAAGGAATTCTGTTCTGTGAAAGATTCTGTATGTGCTGTTAAATATGAATAAGAAATTAATATGTGGACATTAATAATACTGATTTTAAAATCCAAATGTATTTGATTAAGTGATTCTTTTTTTATATTCAATTGATGTTTTGCATATTTCACACATCATTTTTCAGTTCAATTTAGACACATTCCCATTTCCATGTCCCCCCACCCCACCCCACCCCTGTTCCTGCATTCTGCCATACATGTCTTGCATGTTTCTCTGTCTTTTTTTCTTTTTTTTTTTATAGCATTGCCAAAGTCTGTTTTAATGAAATAAACCGTTACATTTATACTTTGCAGAAAGGTAGGAAGTAAGGAAGGAAGGGACAGGATTCAAAACGTGTCTTAATAATAAGCTTGAATGTCCTGTGGGCTGGAACCACACTTTCGCACTGCAAGAACTCACGCTCGTATCACGTTTGCAGTTTCAGGTCACAGCAAACATTAGCATAACCTTAAGATCGGATCCATGCTGAGTGCGACCCCGCAGGGGCGTGTTGTGGCTGTCCAGGGGACTGCCTCCCGTACTCCAACATCCTATTTTATTTAACTATTACAAAAGAAAGTTTGTTCCTTAGGCTGTGGCGAGTGTGAACTCACAACTGATTGGTTTATAACTGGGTTAGACCCCGTGTCTTAGCGCTACTCGACGTGCTGCTCATCGCCAAACCCCCTGTTTTCGGGAAGGTAGGTAGTAGTGAACTGACACACCTTTATGGACATGGACCTTTATTTGATCAACATGCTTGTATATACAGGCTTCTCCAATTGGAATATGGGAATGTTGGGTTGTTTCAAAATATGAATATAGATACTTGAAAACCCACTTTTACAAGTGGGGCTCCCCCACTTTTTGTATAAAGGAAGGGAGAGACTGCTGGGAGCCAAAGCTGTCAAACATACATGCTCTCAGAAAATCACTAACTTGCTTATCTCCTGAGTTTACCATACCGCAATCCTACTGTATTGCCTCAGGAGTTTAGGAGCTAGCTTACTAACTTCAGGAATTTATGAATACAGCTTGCTTATCTCAAAAACTTACGAGAACCAGCCTAGATCCCAATGCACGATCAGCTCCCAGTGCTGGTTAAATTTAAAAATATTAAGAAAATAAATAGAGACGTTGATGGACAGAGTAATTGCGATGCCATGAATCGGGACAGACACTCACTTGCTGTAGAGTAACCCTACGACGGGATTAGCTCGAGCTGCAACCAGGAGATAGGTCTGGAATGCCCCTTACCTAGGCCCTCGGATGCAGCAACGCAAGAGTGGCTCCCCAATACGCCTACCCAAACATCCTGTCTTTTTTTCACATTTTCCTTTTATTTTTTTTAAATTTTTCATTCTAATTTATTATCTCGTAATGTGTATGAAGGTACTTGTCTGCATGCAGGTTTTGGCACCCCTGTCGTGCAATCCTGCGGAAGTCAAAGAAGGTGCCGGATTCCCTCTGGAACGAGTTCCTCCTGGAATTGGAGTTTCAGACGTTCTCGGCCATGTGGTGCTGGGGACTGAATCCGGTCCTTGTAGAGTGGTCGGTCATTCTTAACCACTAGGCCTTCTCTCCAAGCCCCCACATTTTTCCTTTTAATTGTTATATTACTATAAAATACGCACACCATATCCTCCACCCATAAACCTCATTACAAAATCTTAACATAAGTGGTAGGCTCTATTTTAAGTCCCACTAAGAGATTCACCTTTTACATTTTTTATACTTGCTTTTATATAAAAAAGAAATATAACATAACGCAATCTCGTAGTTTGTCTTTGCGAACTAAGGATTTGGTGCATAGCATCACAACATGGGACCACCATATACACTGTTTTTCTCGGGACTGTTTGTTATTTCATCTTAGCACCCATTTACCTCCAAAGTTCATGATGTCATCTTTCTTTATTGCTGCATAGAATCCATTTGTGTAGATTTTCCACATTTTCATGTATCCATCGCGATTGGTTGAGGACATTTTGGTTGTTTCCATTTCCTTGTTATTTTGAAAAGGGCAGCAATAAACATAAATGTACATGTATCTCTGTGATAGGATGTGTCTTGTGGTACACACCCAGGAGTGTTATGACTGGATGAGGTGGTAGGCTCATGTTGAGTCTTTTAAGAGTTCTCCACACTGCTTTCCATAGGAGTTGCATGAGTTTGCATTCACACCAGCAGTGGATGAATCAAGGATTAGGTGATTCTTTTATTCACTCATTAATTTCATCCCTGTTTATATCCTCTTATAACTATTTATTTTTTAGAATGTCATACATGAGTACTGTATTTAAATTATTTCGGGGCTGGAGAGATGGCCTAGCGGTTAATAGCACTGACCGCTCTTACAGAGGACCCGGGTTCGATCCCCAGCACCCACATGGCAGCTGAGAACCGTCTGAAACTCCAATTCCAGGAGAACTCCAGTTCCAGGGGAATCCGAGACCCTCTTCTGACCTCCGCGGCATTGCGCAGCATGGGTGCACAGACTTGCATGCAGACAGTGCATTCATACACATACAGAAATAAATAAAAATTTAAAAAATATATTAAAAAATTATTTCTACTTCTCCATCTCCCCCTCACATGCTTCCTATGTCCCATACTCCCTCTCAAATTCATGACCTCTTCTTCCATTATAATTATTATTACATATATACATATACATATAAATACACACATATTAAACCTACAGAGTCCACTTAGTGTTGCTCTTATATACACATGTTTATACCTCTTCCTCTAAAGGTGGGACCTTGTGAAATTTCCCCTCTTCATGTTGCCAAGTCAGCTGCTGTTGTTATTATGCATTTCTCATCTAGGCAACCATACGGTTGAGCTTTCATGGGTGAAGCATCCCTGTCATTTCTGGAAGACATGATGATCTAGCAGCAGGCATCTTAAGCTTCTGGCCTTTATCATTTTTCCTTGCTCTCTCCACAATGTTCCCTGAGCTTCAGGGTAGGTGTTGCTGGACAAGTTGGCTTGGCTATCCCATAGTCACTTATTTTCTGTGTTTTGACAGTTATGGGTCTCCATTAGTAGCCTCTGCTGACAAAAAAAAGCTTCTTTGATGAGTGAGGAGAGCTACATTGACTTGTGGGTATAAGGATAAATATTTAGAATACAGCTAGAAATTTTATTGGCTTAGTAAAATGGAGATAGCTTTCCCTCTAAGGTCCTTGTTCTCCCCAACCATGGGTATCTGCCTGGAGTTATAATACCATTCATGAATTCCCTCCTATTGAGTGGAGCTTAAGTCCAATTAGACAGCAGTTGGTTAACCCCAAGCTGAAAGTGGAGAGATGGCACACCAGTTAGAGCACTGACTGCTCTTGCAGAGAACCAGGGTTTGAATCTGACCACCCCCATATTGGCTAACAACCATCTGAAACTACAGTTCCAGGGAATTGCGCATTCTCTTTTGACATCTGTGGGCATTGCACAAGGGTGCAGTCACATGCAGGCAGGCATTACACTCATACACATAAAAAATAATACAGTATACTAAAAAGTACCATTATTTGTACACTGGTGATACCTGTTCAGCCGCTCATTGTTGTGATTCATAGGCTTACAGCTAGGTAAGATTATTGATTGCTTTTCTCCCTTAGCAGCTTGCATGATCCCTTCAGATCATATAACAGCTGGTCCTTAGGAAGGAGACTTTCCTGTCAGTTCTGCCTTGATTTATCTTTGTCCTGAGTCTGAAATGTGTGATATTTTAAACAGTAGGGTCTTAACTTCAAGTTCTGGGAGGCAACTAAAGGAAATACATATAGTTTATATTGTTTGGGAATCACTTGGATACCCCTGACCAACAGCTTGAAGGGAGGTTTAATATGCCTGGTACTGGAGCTTTTGTTATATAGACTATAGTAGTTGTGGGAAACATAATCACCTCTCTGTGGCATGACGTGATTCAAACCATACCACACACACACACACACACACACATACACAACAGATATTTTTTAACTGTTTATTTATAAAACAATTAATTTCCCTACGCTCACTTCATAACACCCATGTATCCAACTATCCCCCTTCTAGAGCTCCTATTCCTCATTTCCCTGTGGTACATTTCTACTATACCTTCTGGGCTCTATGGCCAAGTCACTTCCACAAATATCACAAACATATATAATATATATATATTATATTATATATAATATATATATATGTTTGTGTGTGTGTGTGTGTGTATGTGTGTGTGTGTGTTTTGACATATAGTGTCTGATTTGAGTCCCCAAATGTCCTTCAGTGTGGTTCCATGCACTGGGCCCACCATCCTTGTAAGACACTATCTTTTCCCCTCCCAGCAGCCATCAATTGCCAAATGTTCCTTAAGTTGTATTGGGATTTCTTACTGACCTCCCCATGAATATGCTGGAATTTTCTTTGGCCTGAGTATACATAAGACTTGAAAATACTGTCACCATTGCTGTGAGTTCATTAGCTATCTGAAAGACTGTTTCTTTATGGTCATCCACCTGCTCTGCCTCTTACAACCTTTCCTTCTCCCCCTTCTGCCTTGGGAAGCAGTGGCTTAACATAGGTGTTCTATTAAGGGATAAACATTCTGCAGCCTATTTTTCTCTTCTCATTGACCAGTTGTGGATTTCTGGGTTAATCACTATCTGCTGCATATGGAATCTGCTCTAGTAAGAGATGAACAATGCATCCATATTATGTGTAGAAGTTGCAAAGAAGGTGTGTCATTTATTATTAAGCTTCACACAGACACTTACTCTCTGCATTTGACTGCTTCCAGAACTCTGTAATAACCTTCATTTGCTATAATAAAGAAGCTTCTTTGATGAAGGGTGAAAGGTACACTTACCTTTAAGTATGAGGATGCATATTTAGAATAAAGTAGGAAATTAGATTGGTCAAGGGATGTGGCAAATGTAGGGTTTTTTTCTAGGGTCTTCAGCCTTGTGTATTTGACTATGTTATAGTACCACACATGAGTTCTCTCACAATGTGTGGGCCTTAATTCCATTTATATAGCTGTTGATTATCCCCAATATAAAAGTGCCACAGCTGAGACTGGAGAGATGGTTCACTGGTTATAAAGCACTGGCTGCTTTTTCAGAGGACCTGGGTTCAATTCCCAGCAACATAAGAAAGCCAACAATCATCCGTAACTACGGTTCCAGGGGATCCAACACTATCTTCTGACCTCTGCAGGCATTGTACAACACAGGTGTAATTTACATACATACAGGCAATATACTCATATGGATAAAATAAACATAATAAATAAAAGATATATTTTTCTCTTTGAACCAGTCTTTTTTGTTGTGTTGTTCCCTTAAATTTTATATTTCTCCAAAATATGCATGAATACACTCCACACATATACCCAAATTACAACCATTGAAAATAAACTATAGGTTAATTCCAAAACATGCTTAAGGATTCACCTTTTAACAGTAGAGTTGTATGCAGTTAAAAAGAAACTTTACTATGTTCCTACATTACATAGCAAGTTGATGTTTTCTTTTTCTCTGTTTTTTGAATAGTTTATATACTCTGGATGTTAATTTTCTGTTAAATGTAGCACTGGTGAAGGTATCCTCCCACTCCATGGGTTTTCTCTTCTTTTCATTAATTACTTGTTTTGCTGTACAGAAGCTTTTGAGTTTAATAAGGTCCCATTTGTCAATTGTTGACCATATTTTCTGCCTAGCTGCTGTGTGATTTAGAAATCCTTTTCCTACGCCTATGTCTTGTAGGTTGCTGCCAGTGTTTTCTTTTATCATTGTCAGAGTTTGGAATGTCACATTGAGGTCTTTGATCCATTTGGAGTTGAATTTTGTACAGGGTGAGGTAGGGGTTTCATTTTATTCTTCTATAAGTGGTGATCCAGTTTTGCCAGCACCATTTGCTGAAGATGCTGTCTTTCTTCCATTGAGTCCTCTTGGCCCCTTTGTCAAATATTAGGTGGCTGAAATTGCATGTGCTCAAGTTTGGATCTTCAGTTTTCTTCCATTGGTCTATGATTCTGTTTCTGTGTCAATACCAGGCTGCTTTAATGACTATAGCCCAATAATATATTTTGAAGTCTGGTATACCAACCCCCCGCCTCCATTGCTCTTTTTGCTCAGGGTTGCTTTGGCTATCCGGGGTCTTTTGTTTTTCCACATGAATTGGATTTTTTTCTAAGTCTGTGAAGAAGCTCATGGGAATTTTAATTGGGATTCCCATTGAATCTGTTTATTACTTTGGGTAAGATGGTCATTTTTACTATATTAGTTCTTCCAATCCATGAGCATGGGAGGTCCTTCCATCTCCCAGTGTCTTTTCCAATCTCCCTCTTCAAGAATTTAAAATTTTCATTATAGAGTTTCTTAGTGTCTTTGGTCAAGATTGTTTGAAAATGTTTTTTGAGGCTATTGTGAATGGGAAGGTCTCCTTGTAATCCTTCTGCCATTGTTTGTTATTGGTAGAAATGCTACTGACTTTTCTTGGTTAATTTTTTCCCCACCACTTTATTGAAACTGTTAATCATTTCTAGGAATTTTCTGGTGGAGTTTTTGGCATCCCTTAGGTAAACTATCTTGTCATGTGCAAAAAGGGAAATAGTTTGACCTCCTCTTTTCCAATTAGTAATCCTTTAATTTCCTTTTCTTGTCTTATTGCTCTAGGGAGCATTTTAAGCACTATATTAAAAAGGAGTGGAGATCGAAGGCAGCCTTGCTGAGTTCCTGATTTTAAAGGGAATGCTTTTAATTTTTCTCCATTTAGAATGATGTTGGCTGTGGCTTTGTTGTACATGGCTTTAATTCTGTTGAGGAATGTTCCCTCCTGTCCAATTCCCTCCAGGACTTTAAACATGAAGGCATGTTGAATTTTGTCTAAGGCCTTTTCTGTATCAATTGAGATGACCAACTGGTTTTTGTCTTTCAGTCCATTTATGTGCTTTATGACATTTATTGATTTATGACATTTATTGATGCAAATCCATCTAGGCCTGGGATTTTTTCAGTTAGGAGATTTTTTATTATAGTTTCAATTTCCTCATATGTTATGGGTCTGTTTAAGCTGTCAATCTCTTCTTGGTTAATCTTTGGTGATTTTCATCATTTCAGATATTAATTCATTTTTCTTTGGTTTTCAAATTTAGTAAAGTATAGGTTTTTAAAGTATTCCCATATGGTTCCACAGTTACACCTTCATTAAGTACTCTCTCTTGCCACTTGGAAACAGTTGTTCCTTTCCTCTGTCCTTGGAGTTGCTTTGAATATTTTCTGAAGGGTTGGTTTTCTAGACATGTATTTTTTCAGCTTGTTTATGTCATGAAAGATTTTTCTTTCTCATTCAACTATAATTAATACTATCGCTGGGTAAAATAACCTGAGTTGGCATCTATAGTCATTTAGTACTGGGAATACTTTGGTCGAAGCTCTTCTGGCTTTCATCATTTGCATTGAAAAGTCAGCTGTAATTCTAATGTGTTCTATGTGATTCTTATATTTGCATGGGTATGTCTTTGTTCAATTTGGCAAAATTTTCTTCTATAATTCTGTGGAAGATCTGGTTGATACTGTTATCCTTCTCCTTCCTCTATATTTATGATGCACAGGTTTGGTCTGCTCATAGTGTCCCACATTTCCTGGTTATTCCACTCTTGTGTTTTTTTTTTAATTCGTCCTAATATTTGCCTGAGCATTCTAATTCTTGCATGTTATCTTCCAGTACTGATATTCTATTTTCTGCTTCATCCATTCTGTTACTGAGGCTTTCTCTTGTCCTTTCTTATTGACTGGATGAGTCTTTGATTTCTTTTTTATTTCAGCATTCATGAGATTTCTTCGTTATTTCCACTTCCTTTTGGAGTTTGTTATTCTCTCCCTTTAGTTCTTTGATTCATTTGTCTGTATATTCTTTAAATGTATCATTCTCTCATTCTAGCTTTTTTTATTCATTTGTCTGTGTGTTCTTTATATTCTTTGATTTCTTTGACTATGTCTATGCTATTTATTTTAAGATCTGTGTCCTGGATTACTTCTAGGGAGATCTCACTGCTGATTCTTCTATAGACGTGTAGAATTTGGTGGGGATTGATTATTTGGTTTTCCCATGTCATTTTTTTTCTGTTACACTTTTAGAATATGGATTTTTTTTGTTTGTATTCTGTACTAAACTCAAGTTTCTTTGTTGATTTGAAGGCTGACTTTGCTTATTTTCTTCAATGCCTTCATTGTCTTCTCATTGGTTATGAAAGGCTGGCTGGTCTAGGCTTCAGGTTTTCACTTTTGGTTTTGTATTGGAAAGACTAGCTAGTTCTTGCCCTTCTAGTCTGGAGCTTCACCAAAGTTCCAGAACAGCTAACAATCAGGTTGTCTTGAACTCATACCATGTGATGTGAGTCTACCAGGTCCCCTGGGTGGCTCTAAGCATCTGGGCTGGCTCTAAGCATCTGGGCTGGCCTACAGGGCCTTGCCGCTCTGCTGCATAGTTGAACTCCACCTGATTTCACTTGCCTGTATAGGCCTGCCTCCTGGGTTGGGCTGCTCTACTGGGTGCTCTGCTGGCTTGTCTTGGAAATCCACCTGGTTCAGCTTGCTTCCAGTGCCTGCCTAGGCCAGGCTGCTCTGTTGGGTCTGTTAGTAGTGGGAGCTGGAGCCACTGAGCACTGTTCCAGCTCCATTTTTAGCTGAGCTGGATCCATTGGGAACTGAGCTAGATCACCTGGGAGCCATCCACTGGTGTTGCTGCTGTACACACGTGGTGGCAGAGCAGGATGCCTTCCATAAAATATACTTTTAGAATGCCACTACCTTGGTATGATTTTATGCAGTTTGCAATGTCAGTTTGCATATTTGTTTTGGATTGTAATAACTTCTTGGTTAATTATTCTGTTGTTTAGAATTAATTATTGTCCTTATTTATATCTTCTGATTAATTTTGGGTTGAAATCTATTTTTTCAGATATCAGAATACTACCACCTGCTTGCTTACTTGTCTTATTGGGTACACTTTTTTACATCTGTCCATTATAAGGGGGTTCCCAGCCCTGAGGGTAAGCTAGATAAAAAAAAAAGTAGATAAAAAATGATTATTTATTTCCTTACCAATATTTCTTTTCATTGGGGGAACTATTCCTCTATGATCCATGGAAGTTCTGTTCTACGCCACTAACCTGAGATTCTTTTCTTTCTTCCATACCTATCATATATTTGATCTTTTCACAGTGTTCCAAATGTCCCATAAATAAAGAATGCAGAAAAGGGTTTTATGTTTTTAAAACTTAATCATTTTTCTTTTATTAATGGTCCTTCTCCTCTACTTTATCTTCAAGCCCTGATATTCTGTCTTCTACTTGATTAATTCTACCCATAAGGCTTTTTTGAGTTATCTCATTGGGTCTTTGAATTTTTCAATTCTATCTTCATTTCAGTTTGCATTCACTTCAGTACTTCTGTTTCTTTATTAAATTCATATTCAAGTCCTGAATTATACTTGTAACTTCATTAACAACTTGTGTTTTCTTGGACCTCACTCAGAAGTTTATTTCATTCAAGTGTTTGCTTGTGCTCTTTTTGAATTCCTTAAATTGGCTTTTATCTTTTTGAGACAGGGTCTCCTTGTAGTCCCAGCTGGCCTTGAACTCACAGAGATCCACCTGCCTCTGCCTAGGAGTGCTAGAGTTAAAAGAATGCACCACCATGCCAAGCTGGATTTCTTGACTTTTTTGATGTTTCTAAGTGTTCTTTTAAATTCTGTGTCCTGATCTTTGATATTGTTTGTTTCTAATGGGACCTGAGAATGTGGATTTATTTCTATCTGTGTTTCTCATACAAGATTTTAGACTGCCTATGTTTTTGGAAATTTGGTTCTGTTTTAGCTGTTGCCTGAACTTTGTTCATTTTATTTCTGGTAAAAGAGTAACAATGGTGACTCTAATTCACTGGTAACTAGTGGGATACAGAGGTTTTAAGAGCCTTGTGAAATTGCTTGGATGAAGTCCAAGAAAAATCCCTTTGTATGGCTCCTAGATGGGTGTAGGTGTGGAAAGGCACCACAGGGCAAGGGACCAGGCAGACTCTCTGAAAACACAGGTTAATGTGATTCCCAGTAGGGCCTTACCCTGGAGAGTCGTGTTAAATCAGGGATATGGGTCAGAATCATCAAGAAAGCAGGCAGGTATGGATCCCAATTCAGTCTGCAGGAACAGTGGATAGGCAGTGTAGGTTGAGGGTCCTGGATCACAGTAGGCAAAAGAGCTAGCCATAATTATTCTAATCTTTTCCATAGCAACAGAAAGCCAAGGACAAGGAAATGGGAAAGGGCATAATAATACTTTTTTATCCTAATACATCTGTGTGTGGTTAATTATCTCTGCTTTAACTATTCTGATTAAACACAAGGCATGAACACATTTTTCTAGAAAACATGTTTTTATTTCCCAAATTAATTTTTTATCAATACTTTTTTATTTTATATTATTCATATATATATATATATATATATATATAAAGTTCCATACAAAAGTCAAAATTAAAAATTCTGAAAAATAAACTGTAGGTTGATTCCTAAAGCACATTTAGAGATTCACATTTTTTTAACCTTTAAAAGTTTGCAATTGCAGGTATTATAAGTCCTGTAACTTTACATCTTTTTTTTAGAAACATGACTAATTCCACATCTATCATCATTGGTATTCATTACAAATGTGCTGAAGTCTATTAGTCACTTTTCTGTTGGCTTTGTGCATCATAAATAAGCACCGATGGCCAAAAGGGAACTTATATAAAGGGAGAGAGTTTATTGTTGAGGCTCTTATGATTGGACAGTTCCAGACGGAATTTTCAGATTCCTATTGTGGATGGGAGGCATGTGGGGCTTGATCTGGAGCAGGCTGCTGGAAGGTGTCACATCTGCCAAAGATGAACAGGAAGCAGCGAGATGAGGGCAACTGTAGACCAATGAGGCTCTTAAACCACCTAAGCCTGCCCCAATAATAACGTACTTCCTCTAGCATGGCCCAACAGTGTTCTAAGAGCCTGAAAAACAGTGCTCACCAATGAGACAAATGTTCTGAATACTTTCGCCTATGGGGACACTCACTCAAACCACATCATATTCCACTTCCTTGGCCCCCAAATTAGGCTCCCTGACCATATATAAAATGGAGCTCATTTAAGTTTTTTAAGTATTATTCACGCTGCTTTCCATAGCAGTTGTACCAGTTTACATTCCCACCAGCAGTGGATGAGTGTTCCCCTTTCCCCACAACCTCTCCAGCATTTGGTGTCTTTTGTTTTCTTGATCTTTGGTAGTCTTTATATCTGCATGTAAATTTACTGTTAAAATATGAATCTCTAAATGTGCTTAGGAATCAACCTACAGTTTATTTTCAGAATTTTTAATTTTGACTTATTATGGGAGTGCAATATGCAATTTGGAATATTATATATTAAAAAGTATTGATATAAAAAAGTAATTTGGGAAATACAACATGTTTTCTAGAGAAATGTGTTCATGCTTTGTCTTTAATCAGAATAGTTTCAGTTTTTCAAATTTAGTAGAGTATTGTTTTGTGAAGTATTCTCATATGATTGTCTAGATCTTTTCTTTATCTGTTGTGAGGTTTCCCCTTTCATCATGAATGCTATTGATTTGGAGGTGTTCTTTTTTTTTTTAGTATAACTGGGCTGGAGTTATATCTATATTTGTTTATCTTTTCAAAAAGAACCAAATTTTGGAATCATTGATTTTTTTGTATTTTTTCTTTGTTTCTATTTCATTGATTTCTATTCTAGATTTTTGTTATTTCTTCCTAGAGTCCATTAATTGTTGTCTCTCAAGTGTTCTTAGCTGCAGGTAGTTGGTTTATTTGTTGTCTTTATGTTTTATATGTATATACACTTAGGGCCTTATATGAATTTCCCTCTTAGAACTGACTTTAATGTATCCACGGTTTGTGTTGTATTTTCATTTTCTTTTAGTTCCAGGAATGCTTTTGTTTCATTCTTTATTTCTTCTCTGACCCACTCATTGTTCAGGATTGTGTTATTTAGTCTCCATGTGTTCTTGTAGTTAGTAGGGCTTATCCTGGTGTTAATATTGAGCTTTATTGCACTGTGGTCTGATAGAATGCATGGAATAATTTGAATCCTTTTGTATTTGTTGAGATTTCTTTTGTGTCCCAGTATGTGCTTGATTTTGGAGAATGTTTCATGGGGCACTGAGTAGAAAGTGTATTCTCTGGTGTTTGTGTCAGATTCCCTTATAATTGGATTTAGCCACCATGTGGGTGCTAGGAATTGGATCCAGGTCCCCTGCGAGAGCAACCAGTACCCTTAACTGCTGAGCCATCTCTCCAGGCCCTAATTATTTCTAATTTAGCTAGATATTAGATTTACTAAACATGTGAGACATTGGCATTTTTGTCACTATTTTCTTTAACATTGTAAGGCATGTTTTTGTAGTGCTAGAGATCAAACCCAGGGCCCTACCTATACATGTTTGGCAAGTCCTCTACCACTGAGCAGTACCCCAAGCCCCAGAGCAATTATTTTTCATATAAAGATGGTATTTGTCTTTGTATATGATGCCTTTGCTAGTGTAAATTAATAAATGCATGCTTAAATTTTTCTGTTTTAGTCTCCTATGTGGTAATAGTAATCATTCATATAAACAAAAGGTTTCATGGGATCATCAATAATTTTCAAAATTGTAAAGGGATTCTTAGACTACAAGTTTTGATATAAAAAGCCTTTTGAGGTATACTTGCATACAGTATGAAATTTACTTAAGGAGAAAACAGCTTTACCCTGTGCTGGACTAGTAGCCTGCTCTGGAACATCCAAGGTACTGTGGCTTCGTTACCTAAGTTCATACACTGTCCCATTCACTCACCTCAGAGTGTCTTTGAAATAAAGATAACAGCTACAAATGCAATACTTCTAGATGCAGTGAACGATTTGATTAAAGTGTTTGTTTCCTCTATGTAAGTGTAATTACATTTGCCTTCTAAATTTAGGTAGAAATTTTTAGTTTTATAATAAAACTAGCCACAAGAAAAATATTTTATGTAATCCCCTCAAACTTTTTTTATTGATGATGATTTATTTCCATTTCCAAGTTAGAATTTGTTAGCTGGATGCGGTGGTACACTCCTTTAATCCTAGAACAAGGGGGTGGGAGGAAGACGTAGGCAGATCTTTGTGGTCTTCATGAGGAGTTTTAAGGCAGCTGCAGCTATAGGGAAACCCCATCTTAAAAATAAACAAAAAAGTAGAATTTGTTTTTTCATATCTGAAATTATTTTATTTCATCATGCACTTAAATATTTCTGTCATCTTCATTACCTTTAGGATTAGTATCTCAAAACTAGTAACTTTTATTTACTTCCATTCTGTCATCTTTAAAAAAGGAAACTGGACAAAGAGAATTCTATGTTTAGAAGGATAAATGTCTTCTTTACCTGGAGTATATAAAAAAGCCAAATGACAAGAAGACAAAGTGCCCTCTCCTTGTCCCCATCCCCTGAACTGGCCCTTTGTCAGCTTGCACATAGGCTTCAGTCCATAAGCCTAGGATCCTGTATTTTACCTTTTCAAATTGAGAGCTAGAAAATCAGAGCCATCCATTCTATCCTCTGACACAGAGTTCAATAGAAGCAATGGGGTCAAGTGGCTAGATCACATAGGTCACATGACCAGAGAGCCATTTATAAAAACAAAGAAAACAAGTTTTATTTAAGTAAAACTTTTTAAATGGCTTATTCTGCTTTGACGTTATCTCATTTATTATATATATTATATATTAATATATATATCATGTATATAAAAATACCTCAGGATATACAAATATATAAATAATCTTCCTGATATCTCTATATATGTATTCCTGAGATATATATCTATATATATATATATATATATAAATATTTGCAGTAGGATGTTTGGAACTGATTTTTATTTGGATTCCTCAGTGGTTAGAACCATTCTGTCTTCAGAACAAATCACAGCACAGGAAAAGCATCATGAAGACTTCCCAGAAAAGTCTGACCAGCTGAAGGTACTTACTGCGTTAACACTTACTTATATTTTAAAACAAGGTATCAATGGAAACTTTTAAATGAATTACACATTGGCAGAGTTAAGGAAAAATACTTCTTTTGACCTGTCTTGTGTGGAAGTAAATTCCAGAGTTTTAAAGGATCTTGGATTTTATCTTATCATTCTTTTTTTTTTCTCTCTCCAAAAATTGGATATTAAATAAGATTAAATGGTAACAGTGGTAGAAACAAACCTGAGATCCATACACTGTCTCCTTTAATATGATATGTTTTAATCTAATGTGTACCATTTTGCCTCTCCAGCTGACTCATATCCCACTGTTAAAACAGTACAGGCCATTGTCCAGAGAGAACCAGTGTTCAATGCATTTGTTATTGGGCTCTTGCTATCTGTGATAGTCTCAGTTCATGAAGGAAACATTTAAGTCCACCAGAGGGTTCTGGAAAAAAAAAAAAAAAAGAAAAGGAAAATAAGCAATGAACAGTCTAATCAAATGACCATTTGATGAAATGCGAGATACTTTTCTAAATCAAAGCTTAAGGAAATATTTTTGCTTCTCGAGTTATAAGATCATTTTCTAGAGTCAATCTCTTAGCTGCTACTGACACAAATCTAGAAGTAGAGCCAGAATATGCACCACCAATCCATCATTCAGGTGTTTGGCTTGGAAATTGGAGGGACTTTCTTAAATATAAATCTCACTACATAAATAAAGAATATTATTTTTATCATATTTCCCAGTTAAAATAAGAAAGGAAAAATATGAATTTTTTATTCATGGCAATGTACACTGCATTTTTATAGATTAAAAATGAAAAATTAACATGTTCTTGCCAGGCATGGTGGGGCACGCTTTAATCACAGCACTAGGGAGGAGAAAAGGCAGCGGATTCCTGTGAGTTCAAGGCCAAGCCTGGTCTACATAGTGACAGTATTCCAGGCCAGGTGGGGACTAAAAACACCCTGTTCTTTTTCCTTAAAGCTTTAAAAATCAAATATTTTGCTTTACCATGGGTATTATTACTTGTTTTTCAATTTATGCAGTTTTTGGTGAAATATTTAAAAATATTTAAACTAAAATTAAGCTCAGCTGTTGTTCTTGAGAATAAATGCCTTGGGAGAGACATTAAAATGTCTGCTGTAGTTCCAGTTACCACTGTTCTTCTGCTGCATTAATTTATATTCAAATTGCTAAAGGAGAAATGCCACTCATTTTTAAGTTTTAGACTCAGAAAACTGTTCACAAAATCATGAAAACTGTCATCTCAGGCTATGAACATTTTAAAGAGATTATTTCACCAAACTTTGTGTCATTCCAAATATTTCTTCAGTGATTTTTTTCATCTTTTCAAAAATTCACAGATAGCACAAGAATTGATGATCTGATCCAATATTATGTTTAGTTGAACCAATTGCATGTTGAAATGGGCATTTTATAATGTGATTTGATTGATTCAACCATTATGCATCACATTTGTGTGATACATAAAATGTATTCTGTTTCAGACATTATGTTTGGTAATGGAAATTATAATAGAGGAGAGGAGAGAGAGAGAGAGAGAGAGAGAGAGAGAGAGAGAGAGAAGAAAGCTTTTGCCACCATAGAAAGTAACTCTCTTGTGGGTAAAGAACGATATGAACTATGTTGATTAGATAAGGAAGGTATCTCTGGATTAGGATTTGGAAAAAGGTATCTGCACAAGAAGTTATCAGCACAAAGAGGATAGGAAAGCTTGTTCCTGAAGATAGCAGGTAAAAGAGAAGGAGCATCCTAGCATGAAGAACTGAAAGAAGATCAATGCTGCCAAGTAAACAGAGAGATTCACGGGAGATAGGATGAGGCAGAATGTATTAGGCTGATACATTAACCCAAAAAGAGATGGTGTTGCCTTGAGCCAGGCTAGATAGACATACATTGCAATGACAGGATGAGATTTGGAAGAGAGAAAACAGGAGTCAAGAAGAGAACAGGTTGGTAGCTAGCATAAATTGATGTTATTGGCTGAAGCTGTTGGGGCATCTGAGGCAACATAGGATGCTCAGTAGGTAAGTACATGTCTGAGTCAAAGTTTCAAATATGTTCAGCCAGGCTTATAAGCATATATTGACAGTCAGTGGCATTTTGATGCCTTGGTAATTTACACATATCCCTTTGTAGATGTACTTCTCTCTACCATCCTGATCTCACACTAAAAAGTTGATCTATGGATTACTCACTGGATTTTATGCTTTTTGACCTCCAATTAGGTTTGGCTAGTGGGAGAACCCTGTCAAGAACTCTGGAGGATCAGAGTTTACCCTACTTATGGGTATATGAGTTAGCTCATCACAGTGTCACAAATGCTGCAGAAAGTGCAGTACAAGTAACTAGGGACAAGAAAAATCCTATCCGTGACATGAAAGGAACAGCTGGAATGACATAAGCCTTTTCTTGGGTCTTTTCTGAAAATCCTAGTGCTCTGTGAAGAGTGTACTCTGTGAAGAATGTACCATGACACCAGCCATGGAAGAAGAGCCTTTCACTTAGGAAATGTGAATGTTAGGATGGAAGCAAACATGCCAGGCTTTGGATTAGGCAGATCTCTTGTCTTCAAGAATTGTTTGCTATGCTAGCATCCTTGAAACGTTAGAAATGAAGGCAGCATTGCCTCTACTCTTAAAATCTTCACAAATGCAAAAAGCCTGTGTATAATGTACCCAACAACCTCAGCAAATTATCAATAGAATATAAAGAGTGTGGTAGGTTGTATTGCTTTCCCACTTTTGGATGTTGTAGGATTCTCTTTGTGTCCCTCAAGAGAAGGTTGCTACTTCCATCAGGATGACTCTCTCCCTAGCCCTCTGCTATTTTACTGTCAGTACTCTTCCCCCTCCAACGTGTCTAGGAAGAATAAAAACCCTCTTTGCTCTAGAACAAGGTGATGGCAGTGACACATGAAGGACCCTCATATCCTATCCACTTCCTTGTAAACGGCCTTGTTTTAGATGCAACCTTCCCTACTTCTCCATAATCTGAATGTGCCATCTGTTTCTTATCGGAATCCTGAATGACTCAGCTTTCTGTGTTACAACAGTAGATTTGATGGCAATAGCAGCCAGTGAGAAGGAAGAGAGGGCATCAGGAAGACTGGTGCTGGAGCATGGGCAGAGAAATGTGAGGCCACACAGGAGGTTTGAGTTGCTGCAAAATTGGATTTGGGTTCTGAAATAAATTATTCTTCATAACAGTTTCAAGTATAGGACTCTGAATCCGATCAAGTGTGCAGGCTAGAGTGGGTGGCTTTTAGATGACAATTAGCAGGCTGAAAGTCAAGTCTCTGGGATGATTTACCCATGCTCTGTGCTCAGAAGCTTGAATTTTATACTGTACTGTGAGTACCTATTTCAATAAATGCTAGACGTGTCAATTTATTATTTTTAATGACAAATACTACTACTGTCCAAGTAGAATATGTAAATCTACATATACAAAACTACTTATAAGCATGGTTTTGGATCACTAAAAGTTGCTAAATTTGGTTGCTTGCTAAATAGGATGTTTCATAAACTAGCCATCTCTATTTATCTGGCTTATAATTAAACATGATATCTCTACATTGGATTGTCAGAGAGTCCCTTTAATTGCATTTCTGTGATCTATCAGATTATAGCAATCTCTGTACTTTTCTTCCATATGACAGTAGACATATTTTTGCTCCAGAGAACATTCCCATGTGCTCCTCTCATTCATTTTTATGTGGAGTCAATGATATGCTGTTTTTCTTATTATCTCTCATTTTTTCCAGGCTCTAGGGGGTTTATTTCTTCTTGCCCTCTCTGGTCATCCTGTTGTTCATTTCCAATAATATAGGAAGCCAGGATGTGTGTTCTCTCATATATGGAATTTGTCATGACTGAGTGATAATCAATGTGAAAACTGAAGCTGCAGAGACATATGAAGGACCTTACCAAACATTCAGCATGGGTGCATTGTTGGAGGTGTTTTCTGGTTTTGTCATTAATGACATGATCAGATAGGGCATCATTTTGATGTGGGCATCAAAACCTTAGAATTTATTTTATTTTCTTCCTCTTGTCTACTATGCCTTGCATTACTCACAGATATAGAATATTAAGGTCATAAAATGGCATTTTCATTACGCAAGTGGTGGAGTTGTTTGCATGTTTTGCTAACTTGTAGATCAAGCCTGATTCTCAGAATAAGCATATTTCCAATTTACAATGAAAGAGTTGTGAATTACTACAAAAGTATACAGGATACTTGGGCACTACTCTCAAGTGAGATGTAGCATAAGGCTAATTTCCCATAAGTTATATCTAGCTATATGGTTACTGCTAAAATCAGCATTAGTGAAGACATCTGTTTTTAGTGTGTCTCACTAGTACCAAGATGATCCAACAAATTAATTTCAAAAGTATTATACCAGGTAGTACTTAGAGAACTAGATGAGTGCTTTAATGAGATTAAAATAATTACAAAATAGAGTCCTAACTTTGCAGGTTAATCTTAGAACTAAATGTTCAGGTGATGACAGGAGCATCCAGAATTGGAGGCCCAGACTCTCCATCTGCACATAGATCCTTTGAATCAAGTGCCATTTGTAGATCACTTTCCTCTCAAAGAAAAATCAGAAATGAAATGACTTTGTCTGAGTAACAGAGAAAATGTCCCCACTAAATAAGTAGAAAAGGCAGAGGCAAATTTAGGTATGATCTCAATTTCTCAATGTGTCCTTAAAATGGGAAGGAAACCCAGAAGTCAGCTTCTCTCTGAAACTTTGGCTCTCACATATAGTGCCGGTTTTGGTTAGTTTTTCTCAACTTAACACACTCTAGAGTCACGTGGGTGAGAAAACCTCACGTGAGGAATTCCCTCCATTGGACTGGCCTATGAGCACATCTGTGGCAATTTTCTTCATTGCTAGTTGATGTAGGAAGGCCCAGCCGACTGCGGCCAGTGCCATGCCCTGGTCTGCATATAGCAGCTGAGCAAACCAGAAGGAAGCAAGCCAATAAGCAGCATTCATCTCTCTCTGCTCTCAGGTTCAGTTTGTATCTTCAGGTTCCTAACTTGGCTTCCCTTACTGGTGGACCTCAAGATATAAGCAAATAAACTCTTGCTTCTCAAGGTTGTGATTGGTCACTATTTTATCATAGTACTAGAAAGAAAACTAGGCTAGTGTTAAAATGAGGTTTTCTATAATAAGCTCTTGATTACCACCCCTGTGATTAATAAGTATCAGACATAAAGAAGATTCTAGATCACTAGGAGTGCTGTGGTTTTATGTGGGTGCACTGGCACTTCCTAGGACTTCATGCCTAGGAATCAAGGCACAGGAGATAAAAGTTCATTTCTTTCTGGAAGAGATTTGTGGGCATTCTTACCAATTATTGCTATCACAGTCAAACTTCCTAACTTACATCATAGAAAGAACTGGGTCCACAGACAACAGTCCTTTAGTAGTTGGAATAAGATCTGTACTCCCTGAATGTTTTCTCTACGTTCTCCCCAGCAGTAACTCCAGATCTACCAATTTCTTACATGAAGTACCCAATTTTTGCAATCACCACCCTCCATGCTAAACCTCCCACCTGGAGGGATAGAAGGTATTGGATGCACTAATCATACTAGATCACAAAACAAATACATGATCTTACAACTTAAACAAGTACTTCCAAGACTAATGTGTGGATTGTGCAATAAGGAGTTAATAAGAGCAGCTGTTGTTTCTACCTAGAAAGAGTTTCCCATACAATTTCCCAGTGGCTGCTTGCCTGCCTGGCTTCTAACTAACTTGTACATCAATGCTTAGGAAGCAGACAGGCAGCAGAACACTGGCAGACAAGAAATTTCCAAGCCTTCTTTCCTGGCTTGTGGGTCCAACAACTTCTCTTGAAGGACTTTGTCCATGCACTGAACATGCAAAGTTCTACATTCCTCATTCAAAGGGATGCTTCATTCTTTACCTATTGATGTGATCTAGATTTTCGGGTCTTTCAACAATACAGAAAGCCAAGGAATGGAAAAAATGGAACAAATTTCAAGAGCTGTCTCCACAGGGCCAGGAAATTCAGTCTGAACATGAGGTCAGGCACTTACCACAGAGCATCTCCCTGGTTTAGTTGAGACAGTGGGAGATAAATGCCAGTTCCAGCTTTACCAAAACGCTAGAAACCTGAAACACACATCTAATATCCCAAGCCTCTTAGATTAATATTACTATAAGAAAAGGCAGTCACAGTAAAGTCTAAATGCTGTGGCTGAAATTCAGTACTTAAGGCTTTGCATGCATATTTTTCCAATCTTCAATTTAATTTTATTTATGCATTGAAACTAAAGCAATTGATAAATAAATAGTAGATGGATAGAAAGAGAGCGAGATAGATAGATAGATAGATAGATAGATAGATAGATAGATAATAAGTTGCTTGTGTAGATGAAAATTTAAATCTTTTTATTGGGAGTGGCTTTAATCATAAAAAGAGATATGATGGACTTTAATCATAACAAGAGATATGATGGACTTCCATCAGTGTGTGACATAGAGATTAGCTCATTGTATCACTGATTGTATTTATATATGTAGGAAGCTTCCTTTGCCAGGAGCTAAGGGAAGGGGAGCACAGTGCCTGCTTTGTGGACACTGTGGGGAACTGACCCCTCAGTGCAGAGGTCAGTTGGTAACTTCCATAACCTGACCTGAGAGGTACTTCCAACTCAGGTCCTTAGCCTGGGAAAATGGAACATTTCCCTGTCTTGGCCATGCTTTTTCCACCTGCCCAAAGACTACTGGACCCTGGACAGGAATTTCAGGCTGATGGCTGATTGCCTATCTTCAGCCTATGCCCACTCAGGACCTGTATGCATGCAAAAAATAACGGCCACGAATTCTGTAATGATGGTAATGGAGAATTTGATTTATTACCTACTATAGCTTGCTTTTATAAGCAAAATTACTTCAGTTCCCAAAGACAATCACAGACCCCCAGTTACGAAACACTGCATAATGCTGCCCCACCTAGCATCCTGTAGCTGGGCCACATTGCTTGCTCCTTCTTGGGGTGGGGTCAGAGAAATCTCATGACTCCCACATGGAGCCCTGAGGTGTGCTAGCTGAGAACTAGTCCCCAATTTAAACTGGATCTTCCCACACATATATACATGCTAATTTTATATATACTTAGTGTATTAGTCAGGGTTCTCTAAAGAAACAGAAGCAACAGGACGAATATATAGCTATATACAATTTATTGATTTGCTCATGTGACAGAGTTCAAGGAGTCCAACAGTAGCCCCGCCACATTGGAGAGGCTGAGAATCCAGGGAACTGCTCAGTCCACAAGGCTGGATGTCTCAGTAGTCCCAATCTGGTGTTGAAGGCCCGATGGATTCCAGGAGATCTGCTGGTCTCAGTACACACTGGGATCCGAAGGGTTGATCACAGCAGCAAGACAAACTCACCAGTGAGAGAGAGGCAAGCCACAGGAAAAAAGGGACCAGCTCCCTCTGCCATGGCCTTTAATACTGCCTGCCAGCAGAAGGTAACACCCACATTTGGGGTGGGCCATCCGGGTTGAGGTAGTCCAATCCAAAGATCCTTTTTCTCTTATTTGTTCCTTAGTCCAGTCAAGTTGACACCCAGGATTAACCATCACACTTAGTAAAGCAAGGATCCTATAATTTTTAGAATAAGTTAGTCTCCTTTGAAAAATCTAGCATAATTTAAAATTATAATAAGATTAGCTATATTATGGTTTTTATGCTAATAATTATTTTGAATTTTTCCATTATTATTTGCTATTTAAATGCCACTTAAATAAATATTTTGCATATAGTAATATATTTTGCATATAGTAATTAACTGTGTTCCTAAGGATTTCTTAAAGGCCCATCTATCCCATTTTACAGACGCTCATACGATGTTTGACCTTAATCTGAGTTATTTTTGCCCGAGGGCACTACTTTATTTTTCCAAAATTTTGACTATCAATCTAAGTGAACCCTTTTTCCAATGGTAGAGCCAATTCTACCCTTAATAGAACATGTTTATTCCTCAGGGTGGTATTCTACATAAGTAATAATACATAGATATGAATAATTGTTACTGCTATCTTCCAATACTTATAATTTTAATTATGTTTTCCTTGTGTTTATTATGTACACAGTGACATTTAATTGTTTGTAGTTTCAGTGGATTGGCACAATGATATATGTGATCTGTTGAGTATGTAACAAAGACTAATCCCCATTCTCACATTTGATAAAATTCTGGCACTTTTTTCAAACTTAACAGTGTAAGAGTCAGTAGAGGCAAGAGTTCTGGCCTTCTGCATCACCATCATCTCTTCTTAGTCCTAAGGAAGATTTATAAATATACAAAGAGAACAATTTTAATGTCAAATGGGAACTTCTCATTAGGGTTTAAGTCTTGGGCTAGAAGTCAAAGATATCCCCAAGCAAGCAGTGGGAAATCTAGTGATTTCATGCAAAATTCCAAAACCATATAAAAGGGTGTGAACCAAAGTGAGAGAGGAGAGTAGGGGAGTCTTGAAAGGAATTCCCTTACGATGAAAGACTTTCTGTCTCTGAAAGATCACAGAAGCGGGAAAACAATTTAAGAGACTCAAGAAATTAAATTTGGTTCCAATTCCCCTCCCCTGAGCATTAGTACATGATAGGAAGACTTTCATAGCACTGTTCTTTGCACTCCACTTGAACATAGTCTGTCCTCCCTTGCTTCCAGTATGGCCCAAGAAGAGTCTTGAAAGGTGACCAGTCAGTTCAAGTTCACCTCCCTAAGTCAGAATTTGGATGGAAATAGTAGTTGAAAAATGGTATAGATGTTTTCCTTTCCACTATTCAGGGGACAATTGTCCAGAAATAGAGGAATCCAGTAAGATTCCAGTCTGTTCATATTCTTCTCAAGGAAAATAAGAATCAGTTATTTAAGATAAAATAGTTGTTTTGGTCAGTGTAAAACAAGAATATAGTATTTGTCCCCTTCTTATTAACCACCAGCTTAATGAAGAACTTGGATTGTTTCTGATTGGCTGCTTTTATACTTTCTTGCTATTGTCAGTAGAAAGTTGAGTTTTCTTCTCTACCTAGTATATTATGTTGTCACTTGCTTGGAACATCATCAGGAGGTAATTGATTACCTTATTCAATAATTGTCACAAAAAGTTGGCTTGAGTTCCACAATGCTACTCCAAAAGCAACATTTTTTGGCAATTGTGCATCATTACTCAGTTGACTTGTCTAATATGTGTAGAGCAATTCAGATCATTCATTTGTCTGTTAATATCCTCATTAACTAATTTATCCTTAAGATATGCTGCTTTCCATAGATTAAAACATATGGAGTGTTTATTTTTTTATTTCCTACAGCATTTTTCAATTCAGTTCAGGCATAGTCCCCTTTCCCTTCCCTCCACCTACCCCCCCACCCCGATCCTGCATTCTGCCATAACTATCCTGCACTCTCAGTCTTTTTTATGCTTAGGAATTTTCACATTTTCCTCATTAATTTTTATACTCTAAAATATGGATACATACTCTCACCACCCATATACAGTAATTAAAAAGCTGAGAAATTAATTGTTGGGTGGATTCTACAGCCCATTTAGAGATTCACTTTAACAGAATAAGAGTGCTTTCAAGATTAAACAGAAATATAACAATATTATCATTCAGCTTGCCTTCATTCGGGGATTGGTTGTTAGCATCCAACAAATTTGAGGATACCATTCTCTTTTGTCTTTTCTGAGACTGTTTATTCACTCACATGATAGTCGTTCAAGCTTCCATCCTCTTTACCTGAGAGTTCATGAATCATCTTTACTTTACTGCTGATAGAATACCATTTTGTACGATGTACCACATTTTCAGTGATCCAACCCACCTTGAGGGGCACTTACTTGGTTGCGTTTCAGCTCTTGCTATTGTAAAGAGAGCTGCAATTAAACATGGATGTGCATGGATCTCTTGGCGGTAGGATGAATCTTTGGGGTATATACCCAGAGTGGTATGTACTGGGTCAGGTGGTAGGCACATTCTGAATCTTTTTAGGAGGTTCTCCACAACTGCTTTCCATAGTGATTGTACAAATACTGGAGTGAGATGATAGCTGAGATGTGTGTTTTTATTGCATTCCCTTATATTATAATGATGTTGAACACTTTTAAGATGTTTCTCAGCCATCTTTTATTCCTCCTTGTGAAGCATCTGTTCAGCTCTTTACTCATCCTTTGAAATAGGTCATCTCTCTTTACTTGTTTTTCTGAGTAGTTTTATCATGTTCTTGATTTGTTAATGCTCTGTCAGATGTAATCACTGGTAATAGTTTCCTCCCACTCTGTAGGGTTTTTCTTCACCTTCCTGATTGTTTCCTTTCGCTGTACAGAGCTTTGAGGGTTTTTTTGTTTTTTTTTTTTTTTGGTTCTTTTGAGACAGGTCTCCCTGCTAGTCCAGCTTCTGGAACTCACTCTTGTAGACCAAGTGGCTGCCTGAACTCACAAATGATATACCTCCTCTGCCTCCTAAGTGCTAGGATTAAAGGCATGCGCCACCACGCACAGCTAGCTTTGAGTTTTATGAGGTCCCATTTCTCAACTGTTGACCTTTCTTCTTGTGCAGATGCTGTCTGACTTAGAATGTCTTTTCCTACACCTATATCTTGTAGGTTGTTGCCCCTACTGAAACCCTGAAGGTTATGGGATTTTTTTTAAGAAAATTAAGATAATACAATGTTAATGCTCACATCACTGATTTCTTTTCCTGTGAGGAAGTAACTGTGATCTAACTCTGACACAGAACACTACTCCTTAACATTCTATGTGCTGTAGCAGAACAGAACTGTCTTTTAGGACAAACTTACCCCTGTCTTCACATACATATTTATCATGCCTTCTCATGAAGCTGAAGTGGCCACCATATTCTTGCACACGTGTGGATAAAGTTTTATAAGACAATGCCACCGTTCTCCAATTTTCCTTGTGTTGAATCTTGAGGACTTCTTCAGTAACAAGATATTTATACCCACTGTCTTACTAGAGTGTGCCTAGACAACATGGGACTCCCAACTGTTTTCCCAAAATTCAGTCATTCCCTTGAGCTGGCTAATATTTATTGTCAACTGGATTTGGAATCATCTATAAGACATAACTTTTGGTGTGGATATTAGTTAATTTTTTGTTGCTGTGATGAAATACCACAACTAAAAGCAAGTTAGTGAAGTGTTTATTTTGGTTCATGGTGTCAAAAAGAGTCTACAATGGTGGAGAAGGCATGGCAACAGTCAGGGAAAACATACTGGCAGGAGCAGGAAGTTGGCTGACCATATTTTCATCCCTACACATGAAGCAGAGATATAGAGAACAGGAAGTGAAGACAGGGTATGAACTTTCAAAACCTGCCCCAGATGAGGTACTTAAGGCTCTACTTCCTAAAGTTCTATAATTTTACCAAACAGCAACATCAACTGGGATCAAGTGTTCAGATACATGAACACATTCTGCTCTTGACCTCCACAGACTTATAGTCATCTTATGATGCAAAATGCCTTTAATCCGACTTCAAAGATCCCAATAGTCTTTAGACATGCCAAAAATCCAGTCTCCTCTGAGACTTAAGGCAATCTTTTGTCTCTGACTACTGTAAAGTTACACACACACACACACACACACACACACATGTGCAAGTGCCTCAAACATACAATGGCACAAAATATACATTCACATTCCAAAAGGGAGAGATGGGGGCATAGTGAGTTATTATTGGACCCAAATTAGACTAAAACAAACCCAGTACAGTTTTGAAACACTAAATTCTGTAGCTACATCTCCAATATCTGGGGCTTCATTTTCAAAGGACTTAAATGACTCCTTCAGATTTGCTGTCTAAAACATACATGTCTCTCAGACTGATTCTACTTCTCGTATACAGCCCTCCTTGTCAGATATCTCAGTACTCTGGCATCTTCAACATCTTGGGCTTTACAATGGAACTCACAAATCACCTTCATAGCTTCACATAATGGCCTCTTGGAGCTTCATGCAGGGATTTTGATAATGACACATGGCACCTAGCCTTACTACCTCTTTGAAACCACAGAGGAGGAATCCTTAACTCCCCAAGTCTTATCTCTTTCTTACCTTCAAAACCAATATGACATGGACAACACTGCTAAGTTCTGCTTTCAGCTCAAGATGGAACCTGGACACCAAGGACCACAGTTATAACAGCTTCTGTATGCTGAACCTGATGAAGAACTTCCTTAGGTAGGTGGCTTTGTAGGAACAGGAAACTACTTAGGATCTCTTCTTTTACAAGATGGAGCTTTAAATGACTGGGTCTTACCATTAGGGTACCTTTACTATTGCTCCAACTCATCCAAGGTTTTTCTTTAATGGCACTAATCTTTAATATTTATAGTCTCTTTCCAGAACATACCATGAAGGCAACCTTAAGCTTCCTAGTGAATTTTTCCTCTCCAAACTATGTGTTTTTTATTTCCTTTTTGCCCCACATGTTGCTCTATTTTATTGTAAACCTGCATAAGTGCAATACAAGCTACATACAAAGAGTAGTAACCATATCACAGACTCAATGTTATGCTACCTTGAAATTCCCTCTCCAAAAGAAATTAGTCCATTACTTTGAAATTCAGCATCATGAAAATTATCAGTACATGGACAGAATGTAGCTGTATTCTTTGTAAAAATATCACACAGATTTCCCGTATCTTAGTTTGCAGTAAAGTCAATCTTCCCTTCTGATGCCTAATGAGTGGGGTCTCTACTGCCTGTGTTTCTCTCAGAACTGCTATATCCCAAGCACCCACCCTTACTAGAGCTGCCCAAGCCCCATGGCCAAAGAATCTATAACTTTAAACATGAAAGGATGCTGTATAATAAAATATTTTAATCACCTTTATACACCCTCTCCATTGGCATCCACCCCCAGTCCTGGAATTCATACATTCTCTCTTTTTTGTTAGGGTCTCTTATGCCTAATTACTCTCTCTGCCCATTCCTCAGTGCCAACTCATCTTCTCAGATCTATGCTGTCTATCCAGAGTCCCTTTCCCAAAGAAGGCCACTTTTTCCTTCTCCTACTGTAATCAGCAGCCAAAATTTCTTCAGCTAAGATTGGGTTCTGCTACCCATTTCTGCAGTTCCATGCTCAGTTTTTATCTGGTTGACCTTGCATGGTTCTTGTGCATAGTGATACTAATGCTGTAGGTTCATATGAACAGGGTCCCAGGAGACTGTAGGATTCATTTCCTTTTGATTTGCACCACCTCCCTGGCTCTTACAATCTTTCTCCCCCCCCTTCCACAATGTTCTCTGAGCCCTGGGTGAGTGAAGCTGAATATAGGCCACCTGTCCCTGGACCCACACTCTGTGGTGTCCTAATCTCCATGGTTTGGCCATTCATGTCTGTTTTGAGTTCCAGCCTCCTGTTGCACGAGGGAGTTTCCTTAAGTAGAGTTAAGAGGTTAATTAATGACCTCTTGGCCCCTTGTTCTATGTTGTGTGAACCTTAGATGTAGAGGTTGCCTTGTAGATGTGTCTCCTAGGTATGAGCAATAGAATAATTTTTAACTGAGGGTTGTGGAGAATTGGGAATTGATTGGAAAAAATCCATCATGGTCCTCTCTAAGGTTTTTTCTATAATCTCTATAAAATATTATCTTTCTTTAGAATCAGAACACGTCATACGGTCATAGTCTTTTAAGTTCCCCCAAGCCAGACAAGATTTCATCTTTTTCATCTTTAATGCTTTACCACAACTATATACCCCAACACTATAAATCCAAATGATTGTATCCATAAGTTCCAATCACTCCCTCCACTCACACAATTAATTTAGCTTGATTTTGGGCCATTTTAGTTAAAGAAAGTAACAAAGATATAGTTAAGATGCTATCAAATGATCTTATATAAGCTAAAGAGTACATTTATAATCTCCACATAAAATTGTTCAGGATAGCCCCTGAAGACTGGTTCATATAAGTTTACGTATCAGAGAAAATCTGAATGTACAGAAATCATGGCTCCAAAAGGAGCTGGTAAGGTGAGAAAAAAATCTGCGACCCCCAAATTTTAGATGAGTTTAAACAAGGAAGTCTATAAGAAACTGACATTATCTGCCATATTTGCAAAAGAGAGAGATATGAACACTTAAGGTATACTATTGCACAGTTTATGTTCTGCTTCCAAGGACCAAGAAATATGAATAGAAAACTGGCTAGTATTTTTAACAGAACTTACTAATCAGTGATTAATACATCTCATTCAATTCCTTCACTGGTATTCTAATGCATTTTAATTCAGACTAGTATTGAAACTTTCAAGACACTGTGAAACAAATGGAGGCATCAATTGCTCTACTGTTTGTTTTCACTCATTGAGTTTTTCCCCGTGGGGATGTTATTATATGTATGAAAACAATGAAATTATGTCCTATTTTGTTGGGGTTTTGGGGGTCTTTTTGAGACAGGGTCTCCCTTTAGTCCCAGCTAGCCTGGAGCTTGCTATGTAAACCATGCTGGCCTTGAACTCACAGAGATTCCCCTGCCTCTGCCTCCCAAGTGCTGGGATTACAGGCATGAGCCACCATACCTGGCTTGTTGGTATTTTTAATATCTGTTGCAGCTTTTCAGTTGGGGACAAAGCTATGGGAGTGCCTAATTGCTTCTTAGAAATAACTTTTACATTGATAATTTAGATGTGGACACTTGAATATACAACAACACTACATGAAAATATCAGAGAGCCGTAGAGTATCAGATTGGAAAATTCCAGTCAGGTTCAGTACCTGAAAACCAACCTAAAGTCTTCTTGTTAAAACTGGGAAGTACATATAACTCTGGGCTTCCTATAGTGAAGAAAAGAGTGAAACATATTCTTTTAGCCATATAACAAACCCAAAAACATCTCTTAGGAAAAGCATACCCTGCCATTATGGAGAAATATTTTTATAGATTTTCATTGATGAAATAATTTCCCCTTCAAATAAATTGGTTCCCAAGAATATGACTAAATATAAAAATTATTGGGCTGGAGAGATGGCCTAGAGGTTAAGAGCGCTGACTGCTCTTGCAGAGGACCCGGGTTTAATCCCCAGCACCCACATGGTGGCTGAGAACCGTCTTTAATTCCAGTTCCAGGGGAATCTGACGCCCTCTTCTGACCTCCGTGGCAATGCACGACAAGGGTGCACAAACCTACATGCAGACAGTACACTCATACACATAAAAAATAAATAAAATTTAAAAAATACTCATGCACATAAAAAAATGATTAAGGTAATTGAGGCATATGAAATTTTAAAAAGTGATTTAAGTTACTTTTCATACTACCTGGCAAAAGCAACTTAAGAAAGGAATGATTTATTGTGGCTGTGGACAGGACATACTTTGGGGACCAGATTTAGAGCCATGGAGCTAGAACTGACCTGGAAGCCACCTCCCTTGAAGTCTGACTCTCATAGCTTTGGAGAACACTATGCAAGCCACTAAGGGGATAAGTGATTGAACACCAGCTTTAAGACCAAATATCCATATTAATGACCAGCACAGTAAACACTGGTGCAACCGTGGAACATTTATATTGGGGAAAATCAATGGCTAACTAATTGGACCTAAAATCCACTCAGTGGGAGGTATAGTCAATCCCCCAGGCCTGCTGGGGAATTTCGGGGTCCAATCAAAGGAATGGGGTGAGAGGCACAGAGCCAAGACACAGACCCTGGGAATCCGGTGAATGCAGACAGAGGCCCGCATTATTGGGGGCAGGGTTAGGGGTTATGTACTGTTCGCATTTCCCCCCTCCTCTTGTCACCTTCTGATTGGCCCAGGTCTGCAACTCAGCTGCTTGTATGATCTCACCTGCCTAGGACAGGTTAGGTTGAGGGACAAGCTCTGCTCTGCACATGCATAATTCTCAGCATACTGTCTACTACATTTCCACACTTTGTGTTTAATTTTGTGTGAGGAACGGTCCAGTGGGAGTTCAGATGCTATGCCTGAACCTTGTTGATCCCACCTCTGGCATATCGACATTGACTGCATCTGTCTTAGGTTGCCCTGGTTTTGCAAGGTCTTACCTGTCTTTGACTGGCCAGCCACCTAAGGAAGAGGCAGGAGTGGTACTGTGTAGGGGAGAAACAAGCTCATTCCCGTGAATTGTGGATGGATGAGAGCCAAATGCAAATCACCTCATCGGGAGGGGTGCATGCAGAGTCCCTATTGACCATTGCTGAGAGGACCTGGGCCGCTGTTTTGTTGACCTGGAATTAGCTGCGGGCCAAGCAAAACAGACACCTGAAGAGAAAAGGGCAGAGTAGGGCCAGGAGGCAGAGGACGCCCCAGGGGACCAAAGTAGCAGGGTCAGAAATGGACTTCAGCATAGACCACACCTGTGAAACAAAGCTAGTACCAAAGGATATGACCTCCGGGTGGGTTGGGAACCAAGGGTCAAGGTGTATTTAATAAACTGTTGCAACCAGGGGCCTTTAATAATGTCACCAAGTTCACGATGTAGATGTGTAATATTGAGGACTTGGTAGAGGGTCAGGCAGAATGAGGAAAACCTGGGGTCGCAACTCATCTCTCCCTCTCATTATGTGGCCTTCAAGTCCTTGAAGGAGGTTCACAAGAGTGAACCACAGTTAGTGTCTCCAAGATGGAATGATCTCTGCTGGGGAGTTGTATTGGGTTCTTAGCACCATGATTTTAATGGACTTCAGCTACTGGTCAATAAATCTGACAAGTGAGTTAAGGATGTATGAGCCACGAGTCAGAGCAACCAAAAGTCCACTGGCAGATCCAGGAAGTCCTCAGCTCTCATCTGAGAAAGAAAATGGCTCTTTGGGGGGAGGGGTGTCTTGACCCTAAACTGCCTAGCCAATTTTTATCTGCCAGACATAGTCAATCCCCCAGGCCTGCTGGGCAATTTCAGGGTCTGACCGAAGGAACGGGGTTGAGAGGCCCAGAGCCAAGACACAGACCCTGGGAGTCGGTGAATGCAGACAGAGGTCAAGCTGTTTATTGGGGGCAGGGTTAGGGGTTATGTACTTTTCGCATTCCCCACTCTCCTCTTGTCACCTTCTGATTGGCCCAGGTCTGCAACTCAGCTGCTTGTATGGTCTCACCTACCTAGGGCAGGTTAGGTTGAGGGACAAACTCTGTGCAGGTGTAATTCTCAGCATACTGTCTACTACAGGAGGAAACTCGTATGGTATTGTAAGCATAGCCAAATGCACACAACTGGAAAGGTCATAGATCTTAGAGAAATCCCCAAGTTTCACATATCCCTAGGCTAAGATAATATCTTATTAACTACAAAAGAGGTATCCTTATATTTACTCACACATATTCCAGACACCATTCAAAAAAGAAGCTTGTTTTGCTACAGATGAAGAACAGTACAGAGTCCCACAACTGGACACACACAGACATTTTGTATAACATTTAAAAATGTTTAACATTTAAAAATCTGAACTGGTGGGTCTGCATCGCTTTGAAGGGCAAGGATTTTGTTGGTATACTATACAGAAGGGACTAAAAGGAATCTTTTTTTAAAAAAAAGAAGTCACTGAAAAAATATTTAAAGATATATAGGTGAAATAACTTGTAAAATTCAAATGTAAGTGCTGAAGCGATATATAATATATAGGTGTATTGAAGGGTTCATATTCTGTAGTGAGAAAAAGATGTCTTGCCACCAAATTCAGGTAATAAATGTCCAAAAATGAAATTAAATACATGAATTATTTTATTCCTTTTGAAAGGTAACAACAGCCCATAAAATAGCAGAAATTGCACTTTAGTTGAATTGATTTATAATTAGCCACTTTGCCAAAGTTGTGAAAAATGAAAGAGCCTGATATCCTTAATGTTCTGCATTGATTCTAAAATGAATCATAAGTTATATTACCTAAAAACAAAAGTTTCAAAGATAATTGCTTTACTGCTATTTCTTAGGCTAATATGTACTCACATATTTTTATTAGAGAATGGCTGTCTCTGTAATTGCCTTCCTCCTTGTTTTGCTCTTACTTTCCTTTGCTGCTGTAGGTGTATTTTTGCACTTAGTAATATTGTCACCCTGAGTTATACACATTTCTTGTTTGAGGGCCTGTCTCTGACAATGTAGGATTTTTAGTAGCACCTGTGGCCTCTAACCACAAGATGCCAATTATACACTTCTCAAGTTGCAGCAATCAGAAATGGCTTCAGAAACTGCCAAATGTTCCCTAGAGGGAACTGATGATGGATGACAGCCAATGTAGAGTAAACTATAGCTCTATTTCTTTGTTTAAAAGTTTTCTAAATTTAATTTTTGTGAATTAAAGGCCTTTAGTGTTACTCCCTCCATGCCCTCTCCTCTGCCCTGCTCTCCTACTCCCCACCTCACTTAACCCTCCCTAATCTATTATTTTCTTTCCCTCTTTATATCACTGCATTATACTTTCCCCTCCATGCCCTTTCATTAGTTTCCTGACCTGTATGGATTTTCCAATTATAAAATGCACATGTAATCATTCAAAACTAGCAGCTACTTGGAGAAAGAACTTGGAAAGTTGGTCTTTCTGCATCTGGGTTACTTCACTCAGGAGTATTTTTTTCTGAGTTCCATCCTTTTATCTGTAATTTAAGTCCATTGTTCTTACAGCTAAATAATGTTCTATTATGTTAATTTGCCATGCTTTAATTATCCATTCATCAGATGATGGACTTTTAAGTTGTTTCTATTTCATGGGTATTGTGGATGGAGCAGCCGTGAACATGGATGAATAGGTATATGCACAATTCTTCACAGAAACTAAAAAATAATAATAGTAATCTTAAATTCCATATGATAACACAAGAATCCTAGACTAGCCAAAATAATCCTAAACAATAAGAGAACTGCTAGAGGCATTGCTATCCCTGATCTCAAATGATGCTACAGAACTAGAGTGATAAAAGAGCATGGCACATTGATCAATGGACTAGAATAAAGAACCAGATTTAGGTCCACACATTTACAGCTACCTGATTTTTGACAAAGGTTCCAAAACTATGCATTTGTAAAAAGGCAGCATATTCAACAAATTGTGCTGGTTATACTGGATAGCTACACATTGTGCTGGTTATACTGGATAGCTACATGCAGAAGATGAAAACCAACCTGTATCTCTCACCATGAACAAAACCCAACTCCAAATGGATCAAGGACCTCAACATAAGACCTAACATTCTGAACCTAATAGAGAAGAAATATAATAGAGTATGGAATACACTGGAACTTATAGGCACAGGAAAGAACTTTCTGAGCAGAGCATTAAGAAAGAATGCTCTCAGATCTCAGAAAGAACTTTCTGAGCATCCCATTTGCCAAATATGGGACTTAGGCATTAAGTCCCATATTTGGCAAATGGGATCCCATGAAAATAAAACTCTCTGTACTTCAAAGGACACCATCATTTGAGTGAAGAAGCAACCTACAGAGTGAGAAAAACATCACCAGCTATAAACGTTGCACAGTTAGTATCTAGAATATACTAAGGACTTAACAAAATATGACAAAAACAAACAACCCAATTACAAATTAGGGCTCAGAACTGAAGAGGGAGTTCCCAAAAGATGAAATGCTAATGGCTGAGAAATATTTTTTTCAATGTTCAATATCTTTAGCCATCAAGAAAAGGCAAATTAGAACCACCTTTATATTTCATCTTACCTCACTCAGAATGGATAAGTCTGAAAAAACAAACAACAACAAATTATGGTGAGGATGTTGGGAAAGGGTCACTCTTCATTCTTCAGTGACACTGCAAACTGGTACAGCTGTGATGGAAGTCAGTCTGTAGATTCTCCAAAAAGCTAAAAATAGATCTTCCATATGACCTATACACTCTTCAGCATATAACATAATTTCTGATTATAAAATTTTGTGCTACTTGTTAGTTATTCATTTGGAAGTAGTTTTTATTGATTTATGTCAAAGAAAATTGTATGTATTTATGTTTCTCTCAAACAAGGAACCCAGATTTAAATTTTTGTGTGCGTGCATCTGTGTGTGTGTATGCGTGTGTGCGTGTGTTTGTGTGTGTGTGTGTGTGTGTGGTATAGATTATGAAACTAGAAAGGGAATCATGAAGGATGAAGATAAAATCTTCAGAGTGTTGAATGCATGTAGAAAGAAAGCAGACTTTAGGACTGACTGAGAGGAGAAAAGGAATCAGATGGGGTAGAGCAGGTGTACAATGGAGACTAGTTGCAGAGCGGAATGTGGGACTAAAGTGCAATGGCAACTATGTAAACACATGGCAAATAACACTTATTACCTTTATGCTACCCTAAAGTAAAAACTTCTTATTATGATAATTTATTCATTAACATTGCATCATTAAAAGGGGGTCCTCCTTGTGTCTGGAATGGTGACACATTCTCATAATGCTACCATTAGATGGATGAAGTCAGGACAACTGTGAATTTGAGGACAGCAAGAGAGATGGGAGAGACCAGGACTCATCAATGAGATAAAACAAAAACAGACTAATTCATCTTTCACTGTTGTGATTTTTTTCTGTGGATCTTTGAATCAAATTCTGAACATTATATACATGAGATAGATGTTCTACCACAGTCCTAGCCTAGTTTCTTAATGAAATTTAGAATGTAATATATTTGAAGAATTCCTATCTATCAGAAAAATGTTTTATAAATTTAAATATTTAATGTTATTAAGAAGTCTTGAGTCCTGGAAAAGTAACTTCAATGTATATAATTTTCTTCTTCTTATTTAATGAGTTTTGCATATTAATGAACAGGGGGATGTAAGATGTTAAATTCATCCAAAGAACATTTGAGAAGCTAGATTACCAGAAGCTTCTTAGTAAAGGTATATTTGACACAGAACTGATAGTGTTTTATGAGAACAATCAATGATAACTTTGCTTATTTTTTCTACCAAGTAAGTTATTTTCATCTGTACTTGATAAAAATCTGTATGTTAACAGAGAATTTCACAAAGTCTAGGGTTTGAACTGATATTCGTTACAGTCTAGAAACTTCTTCTGTTACTAGTGATGTTCATTTATTTTAAAGAAAATCCTTTTTATCTATGGATCATCGTCAACATTGAGGAAGCTCTACTTCCTATTTCTATTTCCTTCACAGAGGAATAGATTTTTCTGTAAAATCAGGCACCTAATGCCATTGAATTATTTAATAAAATATATGAAATTCTGCACAATGACAATGGTACATGCTGTGTTTATCACATTAGCAAATTCTTATTCATTCATTACATAATTTTTATGTGAAATAAGTGTATATTATTCTAGATGAGCTAATATGAGTCCAATAAGTATGAAATATAGGTTTATATGGAATATGCCATGTAAAATATTAGCATAGTTTCCTGAAACACAGATGTTGAATAAGTCTAAGACATTAACAATCATTTTCACAGATTGCTGTAATGAAAATTGTGCCTACTCCATGAAAACCTAAAATTACTTCCAAAGTTAAAAAATAAATAACAAGACGTAGCAATTCTAAAATTCTGTTTAAACATCTAATTTGAAATGTTTTCTAAAATGAAAAGGGAGGAAAGATAACGCAAAAAAGGAAAGGGATCATTTTAATTAACTAGGTATTATATCAAATACAAAAAAGACTGAGATCTTGTTATGACCCCCAAACATATACATGTCTGGCTTAAACTGGTTTTATAGTTTTAAACATGGAATGGTTTCACATTTAGTCCTGTCAGGTAATTAGCCTAACCTTACATAACCTTACATGTGATTTACTATTCACTACGAGTCTCTAAACCACACAAGAAAATTAAGAAAATATGGGGGCTGGAGAGATGGCTTGGCATGTAAGAGCACTGACTGCTCTTGCAAAGGATCCAGGTTCCACTCCTATCCCCCACATGAGGACTAATAGCATCCATAACTCTGGTGCCAGGTGATCTGATGCCTTCTCACCTCCACAGGTAATGAAAAACACAGGTGCACTTGCACATATGCAGGCAATACACTCATATAAACAGAATAAAAATTTTAAAAGAAAATTAAGGAAATAGATATTTTAAGATAAATCAATGAAAACTTTCTATTTCCATATGCAAATTTACATTTTTACCTTGGTACTATTTTTTTTTTACTTTTATCGGGGCTCAATTTTTACTGTAATGTAAAAATTATAACAAACAGATGAAAGTAAAGCAAGGGGCAGATCCATCAGTTAATTCTCATCTGGAGGATGATTTCTACATTGCTTCATCTGGTGGAAAAATGTGTGATCTGAGGATAAATTCACCCTCAACACAGTTGTGTGAGCCACTCTGTGTGGCCAGGCTTGTTAAAGATGTGCAGTTGCTATGAAGAACAACAGTTTTCAAAGTTGTTCGAAGACTATCAGAACGTACAGGGAAATTTCTGGATATAATCACCTCCTTCTTCTTCAAATCCCGCTCTGTTTCCCTTGCATGAAGAATCTCTTCAAGGCATAATCTTTCTTTGAGTCATTTAGACTTCTAGTGGGGCATCTCTGTTTTCTGTAACACTGCTTTTAAAAATATTTTAAGTGCTTCTTTTTAACAGTTCTAAGAATATACCAGTTAATTTCTCTTTGCAATTAATCTCATTCTAAAATTTAGGTTAGTTGTAGAATTTGGGTTCTATTTGTTATTCTGTTAAGCAGGCCTCATAATATGGTTGAGTTCATTTTAGATTATAGTTTAAACTGGTTTGACATAATTTCTCCATTAATACTAGAAGTACTTTATGAACGAATTATCTACCTCCACCTTCTTTAACTTTAATAATGGTTTAACAGAGATTATGGATATAGTTTACCACTGGAAACATTTGTGATTTTTCTTGGGGATACATGAGCAAGCACCTGTTCACCAAAGATAAAGCATCAACCATAGACCAAAGAAATGAACCCACTCAATCCTATCTTAGTGAACCAGTATGGTAAGGGGTTACTCAGATGCAGCTGCATCACTGAAAAAGCTCACTGCAGCATGGTGACACCTCTCAGAAATCAGCCTCCCTGGATCTTTCTGCATGACTTTCAGGCAGGTTGACTTGTCTGAGAGTTTCCTCTCCTCAGAAGTTGTTACTGCTTAAATAACCTTGGAGAGGGACCTTTTAGATCTCCTAAGTTTTAGGAGCATCCTGAGAATTGTAAGCTGAGTTTGCTTTCTGGTTTTGTATGTTTCATTTACTTCTTAGATCTTAAGTGCATTCCACCTCCCTCCAGGAAAGTGTTTCAATTTGGAGAAAATAGTTTCTAATGCTTCATCCGATTATTTTGGCTCTTATATGTTTCCTATACTTTTCTGTAATGTTTCTGACCCTTAGAGAATATGATATAGATATCTGATTAATTTTCTTCATTGACTGATTATTGGGGCACTATCTTACAGAAACAGCCATGTTGAGCTTGACTGATTACGGGTTTCTGTGGTTCACCACCCATTGAAATAAAAGCTGTTTCCTTCCATGACCAATTGAAAGGAATAGCAGCAGTAACCTAAACAAATATTTAGAAGGCAATTAGTCAGACACATCACATCAATTTAACAGAAAAAGAGCAGTGACTTCCCCATAGGGGTCCATGACCTTCCCAGCCATGGGCTTTTGCAATGGCTTATAATACTCAGATATGAGTTCCCTCCTGTGGAGTGGACCTTAAATAGAATCAGTAAGCAATTTGTGGTACCCATAACAGCCATGCCATTATTACACCAGTGGGCACATCTTCTCTGACATGCTGATACCAAAGCACAGACTCCATAACTAAGAAGAACTGTTGTTGACAAGTCCCACCTAGCAGCCCATATAGTATTTTCCATCACTGAAAGCCAGCTACTAGCACGAAAGTAGTTACTAGTTTTGTCCCAGCCTGATCTCTCTATGTCCTTCAGCCGAAGTGTACAATGACTTCAGCACTAGGCATTTTACATCTATCTATGGCATGCAACTATCCACTGTGACAATATCCTTTATTGTCAGGGACCTCCCTGGCCTACAATTCTCACTCCTGACACTGAGATTTTCATTCAATAACATAGGGCTGCTGGGGATGCCCATTCCCACTTAGCTGCCCAAGATGAATTAGAATTTACTTGGAATGAATGGGTGAGGGTTTAGAAATACTGCCCGCCCATTAGGATGGTTTCACTACATGATGCAAACCCATGAATATCTTCTAGATTTGTAAAATCACCTGGTGGGACAGTAAAGACAATGTAAAGAACTTAAACTAAGCTTTCCTGTGACTCTTGCTTGTTCTGGAAGCTTCATGGGGCTTGAAAATTGCACTTCCTTCTGATCTTTGCATAGTTCATTCACTTCCTGAGTCTTTTAACCCTCCCTTCTCCCTCTAAGAAAGAATAGGTCAACTCAGAGGGACTGTCTATAACAACATTAATAACAAAGACAAGATACTACTGTCTAAGTTTGTCATGATTCCTACAAGAGGAAATTCATCTGATGAAGCATAGATTTAGTGAAGTTATTGGTTACTCACTACATCTATGTGATGCTATTAAATGCTTACAAAGTATAGTGAATATATCTCATTCTTCCTGATTTTAAGCAAAGATTATTATATCCATTTAGAAAACAGAAGCTGAAAGAATCTCCATAGCTGCCTAAGGTCTCAGAGCCAGCCAGGAGGCAGTCCACCCAATCTGCTCTTGTTGTACTTGAATTTTGTTACCTTAAGAATCTGGTTTGTCTGTTTTTAAATTTCTGAAAGAAAATGTCTTACTTTTTTCCCCTGAAGCTTCTCTTGGTTTACTTCTACTTCCCCAGGCACAATTCCTTCTTCAGCAGTATTGGCCATACACTTCCTCATGCAGAACCCTTAAACCCTTAAAATGACGAGGCAAGTCATATAGTACTATTAAGATTTTTCAGCTTAAATCAAAAGGTATTTTCAACCAACCAACCACATCTCACACACTATGCAAAGACAGTAAAGATATTCACCTTAAGGACCTCAAAATATTTAGACGCAAAATCCAAGAAATATTCATGTTTGTCCAGCTCATTAGCCTCACCACTACATTGAAACTATTAAATATATTTTATTAAGAACACTAACTGCAGCCTCTGCAGATCCATCAGATAGTCATCCATCTGCCTCTTTCTTGCAGTACCTGAGCAGGTACTTGTGGAAAGCAAAATGTAACACTTATGACAATAATTTTTAAAGATAAATATAAGAATTCTCTCACTCCTTCTATTACATTATTTCTGCCTCCTATTACATCATATTCCCTGAGTAGTGCATGTGTATGCAGGGGTAGGACTTGATATAGGTGTTTGTTTAGGGTGTTTCCTCAGTCTCTTATTCTCAGCACTTTGACCAATTAGACATCTCTCCACTGACTGTTACCCACTATAAAGGAAATTTCTCTAACCAAGGTTGAGAGTGGCCTAGGTCAATAGGTATAGATATAAATATTTGGAAGGTTCTTTGACAGCATGCCAATTTAGCAAAATAAAGCAGGTTCTATTCTAGGGCCAATGATATCCCCAGCCATGGGCATCTGGCCCAGATTATAGTACAAGGCATGCAATTCTCTCCTATGCAACAGGCTTCAGATCCAACCAGAAAGTGGTTAGTTATTTTAGCAATCATGCCACTATTGTAATAGTGGAAACAGCTTGCCTGGCAGGTTGGTATTGCAGCTTGCAGGATATAGCACTACAAAAGACCATTGATATATTTTCTCCTCCAGCAGCCTACATAGCTAGCCAGCAGGGAGAAAGCTTCCCATTCAGCTTGAGATTGATTTCTCTACATCCTGCATCCAAAATTGTGATACTTCAACAATAGAGTCTTACCATGTAGCTATGGTGTTATTTTATGGACCTCTGAGTCCTCTCTGACCAATAACATGTAGGGAAGTATCCCCTGCCTTGCACTGTAATTTTCATTTAATGACCTGCATCTTCTGGGAATGATATTGTCCACCCTTGCATGCTATTTCATTCTAACTCTATTTTTTTCCAAGAAAATTAAACATTTATTGAATAATTAATTGATTGATTAATTATTGTAGTTTTTTGGATTAGAATCTGGATAATTTGGAAAGCTGTAATAAATATTTTTGAGCCCCAGGTAATATTTAGCTGATAAAAAGTTAATTCATTTTATGACTTACTTAAGCATTAAAGTATGAATTGTAAATTGGTTTTTGTGTGATTACATGATTTAATAACATTTAACAAAACCCACTAAAACTCAGCAGCACTGAGACTGTCACTGTCTCAAAGACTTCACTGTCCCAAATGACCACTTCCTGTAGTGTATATTAAATCTGTACTCCAAAGCTTTTGGCATTACCTTAGACGTTTCATGAACTACTCTGGAAGTTCATCTTGGAAGAACTTTCTTTTGGGCATGCTTCAATGATGCTGAATCACACTGTGGGAGGGAGACTTGACAACTGGGGCCAACATATAAAGATTTGGTGCTAGGATCCACAAATGAGGGACAACATATGCCATTTGTTTTTCTGGATCTGTGTTACTTCACTTAGCATAATGGCTTCTGGTTCCATCAATTTACCTGCAAAGCTCATGATGTCATCTTTCTTTACCACTCCATAGAACTCTACTGCGTAGATGTACCACATTTTCATTATGCACTCATCAGCTAAAGGACACTTGGGTTGCTTCCAGTTCTTCACTATTATGAAAAAAGCTGCAATAAACATGGTTGTACACGTATCTCTGCAATAGGATGAATCTTTTGGATATACACTCAGGAGTAGTATGACTGGGTCAAGTGGTAAGTTCATTTTGAGTCTTTTTTGTTGTAAAAATAGTTTATTGGTTAAAAATACTATATTCAAAAAGTGCCTTTCATGATTTTTGGACAATTTGCACAATTTTCTTCATTTACACGGAGAAACACTGGAAACAAGAAAAAAGAATTGTATGGCTGTTTTACACAATTAGCACCATAACACAGTCAGCCAGTGTACCTAGCTCCCCCCTCCACACACACACCCAAGATATTGCTATATAGCCCAGGCTGGCTTTGAATGTGCAATGATACTCTGGCCTCGGCCTCCTAAATGCACTTACTATCACTCATGTATACACATATACTCTTTGTTCTGTTGGCTCTGGGAACAGAGAGGAGGCGTACTAGGAAGATTTTCTTTTTTTAATTTTATTTATTTCTGTATGTGTATGAATGTACTGTCTGCATGCAAGTCTGTGCATCCGTGTCGTGCAATGCCGCGGAGGTCAGAAGAGGGTGTCGGATTTCCCTGGAACTGGAGTTCTCCTGGAATTGGAGTTTCAGATGGTTCTCGGCCACCATGTGGGTGCTGGGGATCAAATCTGGGTCCTCTGTAAGAGTGGTCGGCGCTCTTAACCGCTAAGCCATCTCTTCAGCCCCCAGGAAGATTTTCATTTTAACATCACTTTGACTTCCAGGGAAATTTGGGCTGGACATCTAGGGCTACTTGGCCATGTGATTCCTCAGGGACAAAATAGGAATTCAAAGCAGTTAATGTTTCAGAAATTGCCAATATTCTATGGTGATTCTCCCGAAAGGCTCAGAGGTAGGAGAGAAATCTTTCGTTACTCTTCTTCATATAAGCAAAGGTCTTTTTTAACCCTAAGCTGTCTGGGGAAGCATCACCCTGCCATTCATGGATCCTGCCCAAGGCACAGCACTTTGGATACTCACCACCCCAAAGGACTTAGCCCCATTACCTAGGCTAATCTCTAGTAGCAGTGCACCCCAGATGAGCAGAGATGGAATATGCCTTCCACATTCACACCAGACGGCCTAGGATGCAGCCAACACAAACCCTATGAGTCTACATACCTTTCTTTTTCCTTCCTTCATTATACTCTGCGAAGAATTCCATGATTGCAGCAGGCAATAATAATTCTAGCTGTAGTATCTGGCCTTGCATAGCCCAAGGCTCTTGAAAACCAGTTATTTCCTATCACTAACACCATAGACTATAGCCCACAAATCACAAAACTGTATAATCCAGTATTAATCTCAGTTAAGAACTGAGGGGGAGAAAATTCCATAGAGAATGAAATGAGATTTGTTTGGTATAAGGTCTGGGCAGCTCAGGCTGGCCTCAAACTCATGGCAATTCTCTGGGTTTGGGACTGCAGAATGTACCATTATGCCTGGCTCACTTCCAACCCAGAGAGCCAAGAAGATATCTAGTCAAATGAGTGCTGCTTGTGATGCAGCCTGCTGAAGTCTCAGCTAGCCCAACACTGCTTCCTCCACACTGCAGCAAGCGGTTCTCACTACTGCCTGTGGAAATGCTCGAGCCACACTCCTTGATGGCAAAGCAAAAAGTTCTGAAATGGATAGATATCTGCAGGTAGGTCTTCGGAATAAATTGGACAGTACTGTCTTGGGCCCCAGAAAAGGGTGTCTGAGCAATGAGACCAAGTGTAAGGCTGAGGGCAGCCCTCTGAGATGCATTTCAGGGATGCCTGGAGAAACAGCAGCATCAGTTCCAACAATTTGGCTCAGAAGGACCGGTTAGTTCTCATTTAAGTACAAGGGGGATTTTAGTCATATTGGCCAAGTTAGCTAAGTATCAGAGTGCTTTCTTGGATAGAAAAAATTTCATATACATTTCAAAAATGCTTCTGGAAAAAAGCTTCAAAGAAAGGAGTTTCCATCAATCTCCTATCTGAAAGGATCTTTCTGAGGATCACATAACAGATACACAAAAGGCACAGACTGAACACTTTCTTTCACTTCTTTGGGTAGAGGCAAAATTTTAGGTGCTGGATCCTCAAATTTCTCTTTGGGTCTTTTTTTTTATTTTTTAACAATAAGTAATAATTTATGAGTACAAGCATCCTTCATGTAAAACCAATTTGCAAGCAGTTGCGCCCAAACCCACACAGCCCATAAGTCCCACCATCCCGTTGGGGGGGGGGGTGGGCTTGTATGTTCAATCAAGTTGATCAGATGAGTGTCCAGACTGTATTGCTGTAGTCTCGTCGTTCACCCCAATCGCAGCTCTTACATTCTATCACGCCCCTTCTTCCACAGATTGTTCCCTAGGCTTACAAAAGAGGCACAGGTGGACGAGAAGCAAAACACTCTACTTTCTCTGGAGCTGATGTCTTGGACTCTGGCAAATGGCAATTATTGCTATTGTTGACTTTCTCAACTTGAACATCCAAGATTGATAAACCATCTCTGGAGAGTCAGTTTCAAGTTTGTTTTGATAATTCCCTCCTAGTCTGAGCAGAGGAGTGTTCACAGCTAAGGATGAATTTGGTAGGCCTAGCCAAAACAGGTTTTGCTGCAAAAAATTTTTTATTCTGCCTAGTTCTTCTATCGAGACAGTGCAAAGCAGCTAGGCATGCGAGCAACTTGGAAAAGCCATGGAAGGGAAACGAGACACGCTTCCAAACAGGCCCCAACAGCGTTCTCCTGCTTTATTGGCATCAGAATTACTTGGAGAACTTGTTAGGAAGGCAGACTCCCAGAACCCCCACTTCCAAATTCCCGAGTAGTGGAGAAACAGTCATGTTTGGAGGGCAGACGAATGGATTCCACCTAAAGCAAAAAGATGGGGGGGAAGGAAAAGTCAGAACCAAGAAAAGGTTTAGGTAAATGGAAGTGAGTGCAGAATCACAAAATAACAAGGCTCAAGGAGTAGCAGGCCAGATGGCCTCAGCAAGATAGCAGCATGTGGGCAAAAGGCTTCATTCATAGACTCTGCTTCTCCCTTAAGTCTCTGCTCCTAGAACACCAAGTTAGCCAAAGTTCTCATGAAATTCCAGAATGTTAGGCTAGGCAAATAGGCCAATGAAAACGAATGGCTGCTAGAAGGTAGGTCAGATGTTCTGCAACACCCTTGTGGCTGTAGTAGCTTGGGGAGGAGGGGAGATTCCCTGAAGATCACATAGACTGGTCCTGGCACCCCTAAACAAGAGGTGAGCTCACTGGACAGAATTCTTCCAAGTGTAGCGAATTCTGCATAAACACCTTCAACTTGGTCAGTGTCCGGTCTGGCGCTTTGCAATCTCCTCCTGGATTCGTAATTTGAGGGCCTCTCACATGGGTGGATCCAGAGGTGTGTGTGCCGATACCTCCTCACTCACCCTTCCCGGGTCATCATCCTGATAGACAATAACTGATGTGACCTCTCCACTGTCCGCCTCGTATTCTAAGCAGAAGAACTGTCGGTCAGAGGGCTCTAGCTCAGAGCTGCCACTACTGCTTTCCCCTGATTCCTCACAGTCTGGGTTGGCAGGGGAGGTAGAGACATCTCGGTGGCGCGGCAGGTACACCTGTAAGTCCGGCTTGCGGGGCCGCGTGGGTGCGGGCCTGTGGCGCCTCCTCGCCTTCTTGGCCACCTGCTTCACCTTCTTGTCGTAGTTGTCCCTGCGGGGAGCCAGGCGGGGGTCAGGGGTCGACCAGGGCGGGCCGGGCCAGGGGCGGGGCGATACCGAGCGATCTGGTTCCGGTGGATGTGGTGCACGAAGCCGTGGCTCATGTCCAGATGCCCGCCGGGTTTGCAGCACAACCCGGGGCCGGGATCCCGCGCCGTCTCCATCCAGAGTACTGGGCGCAGAGCCACCAAAACGGCTACGACAGCTGCCGCTTTCTAGGTTCTGGATTAGGAAGCCCAACTCTAAGAACACAGACCCCCAAGAGTAGCTAAAGAGTTCCAGTGAATCCTATGTTGTAAGTCATACAACTGACTGAAGAACTGGAAGACTGAAATGACCTACAGGAAGAGGGTGGAGCTAGGCAGAACCTGCTTGATCCCAGAGACTTTGGATAGTGAACCATGTAAGTCCACAGGCACAGCACACTTGCACAAGTACAGGGCAAAGGGTTTTTTTGACAGCAGAACTGGGCTCAAGACTTAAGCCACTTAAGCCTGGGGCCAACTCTGAGGGTCTGGGGCATTTTGATTCTCAGCCACCTTCACAACTAGGCCCTTCTAACTTACCATCTCACAACAGCCCCAGCATTCCTCTTGGATGGCAAGGTGTCATACTGTATCTAATGTTGTAAAGTAGTTGCTTTGCCCCATTACTGAGGGTGGTCTGTTTTCAGGGGTATGGGACAAAACCCAACAGAGCCCTTAAGTGTCCCTGAAGAGAAAAGCTGCTGAGATAAAATAGCCAGACTGACTGATCTTGAGATCCTCATGTAGAAAAAACCATTTTGGTTGCTCACAGTCTCAGTGCCTTGAAACTCCTGTACATAGAGTATCTTGTGGACTTCAGACTTTAGCCTAACCTATGTTGAAAAACATGTTCCCTGTTGGAAAATGCTATTCCTGGGGATTTTTATTCAAAGGGCCTGAGAAACACTTATTTATTCATTTTGTTGAGACAGGGTCCTGCTTTGTAGCTTAGGCTGGCCTCTACCTTGTAGTAATCCTCTTGTCCTGGCCTCTGGTGCTGGAATTACAAGTATGGACCAGCACACTCAGAAAAAGTCACACATTCTTGGGAGGTAGGAAAGGAGAAAGGACGGGGCAGAGAAGGGCTCCCGTCACTTCCTCTAAGGCATTCTCGGGACCCCTTCTTTAGCAACTGTAGCCCCGCTATTTCCTTTCATGGGCTGACAGTTTGTCCATGAATAACCTTTCAATCCTACAAATGAAGCACAAGTAATTAGATATATAGGTATTTAAACAGTACTAATTGTTATGGTATGTTACTTTGGTATAGACACAGATGTTGGATGGGATGTTAATCCATGAATTACATTTTTTCTGTAAAATATGACAGGGTCTTACTGTGGCTTATAACATCTCCTAACCACTAGAGGATGCAAGCTTGTGGCATCAGCCATGGGTTATTCCTCCAAGGAGAGAGCTAATGGCCAATTAGATTTGGGATATACAGGCATGTGGCTGCCACTGCCGGCAGCTGCGAACCATTTTGAGTCTTTTCAGAGTTCTCCACATTACTTTTTTAAGTGCTATCTTAAAATTTGCTTACTAACTACGGAGTTTCCATAAGGTTTTTTCACTCACACTTAGTTATGGTTAACACATCTACTACCCCTCTTCTTCCTTACCCCCTAACCTCATAATCCTTTAACCTGCAGTAGAACCCCTCTTCTTTCATTTCACATGTATTCTACAATCCTTCCGCTTACTTTTATATTGATTCGTGAGGTAGTAAGATTCCATACGACTTTTCTTTTTATGTATTTTCTTATTTTTATTTTATGCAAATGAGTATATTGCCTGCATATATGTAAGTGTGCCTGTATTGTGCAATGGCTGTGGTAGTCAGAAGAGGGCATAAGGTCCCCTGGAACTGGAGTTAACAGACAGTTGTTAGCCACCCTGTGAGTGCTGAAATTTGAACCTGTTCTCTGCAAGAGCAGCCAGTGCTCTTAAATGCTGAGCNGAAACGAGACGCGCTTCCAAACAGGCCCCACAGTGTTCTCCTGCTTTATTGGCATCGGAATCACTTGGAGAACTTGTTAGGAAGGCAGACTCCCAGAACCCCCACTTCCAAATTCCTGAGTAGTGGAGAAACAATCATGTTTGGAGGGCAGAGGGATGGATTCCACCTAAAGCAAAAAGATGGGGGGGAAGGAAAAGTCAGAACCAAGAAAAGGTTTAGGTAAATGGAAGTGAGTGGAGACATAAAGAACCACAAAATAACAAGGCTCAAGGAGTAGCGGGCCAGACGGCCTCAGCAAGCTAGCAGCATGTGGGCAAAAGGCTTCATTCATAGACTCTGCTTCTCCCTGAAGTCTCTGCTCCTAGAACACCAAGTTAGCCAAAGTTCCTCATGAAGTTCCAGAATGTTAGGCTAGGCAAATAGGCCAATGAAAAAGAATGGCTGCTAGAAGGTAGGTCAGATGTTCTGCAACACCCTTGTGGCTGTAGGAGCTTGGGGAGGAGGGGAGATTCCCTGAAGATCACGTAGACTGGTCCTGGCACCCCTAAACAAGAGGTGAGCTCCCTGGGCAAAATTCTTCCAAGTGTAGCGAATCCTGCATAAACACCTTCAACTTGGTCAGTGTCCACTCTGGCGTTTTGCAATCTCCTCCTGGATTCGTAATTTGAGGGCCTCCCTCATGAGTGGATCCAGAGGTGTGTGTGCCGATACCTCCTCACTCACCCTTCCCGGATCATCATCCTACACAGGGGAAGAGCCAAGAAGCTTAGGACTTGGTCTCAGGAAATTGACCTGCCCTGTCCTAGACAACATTCTTACAGCACTCCACTTGGCTTAAGGCTTCTGTTTCTCAGGAGCTCCCTGAAATAGTGATTCTCAACTGGAGGCCAAAAGTTCTTCTTGTTCCCCTCACTGAGAATCACTGTGTGCTGAGAGAGTTGTGCCTGATAGCAATGCCCAGCAGTCCCCTATGGAAGAGATTCTTCCCACTGGCCCGAAGGTAAACAGTGCCTTAGAGTCTGGCAGAAGTTTTCCATCACAGCACAGGAACTTCAAGGTGCAGCTATTTCTTTTTTTAAAGTTTTTTAAAAAATTTTATTTATTTTTATGTGTATGAGTGTACTGTCTGCATGTAGGTTTGTGCATCCGTGTCATGCAATGCCTCGGAGGTCAGAAGAGGGTGTTGGATTCCCCTGGAACTGGAGTTAAAGACGGCTCTTGGCTGCCATGTGGGTGCTGGGGATCAAACCCAGTTCTCTGCAAGAGCAGTCAGCACTCTTAACCGCTAGGCCACCTCTCCAGGCCCAAGCTGCAGCTATTCCTAGAAGGCATACCTGATAGACAATAACTGATGTGACCTCTCCACTGTCCGCCTCGTATTCTAAGCAGAAGAGCTGTCGGTCAGAAGGCTCCAGCTCAGAGCTGCCACTACTGCTGCTTTCCCCCGATTCCTCACAGTCTGGGTTGGCAGGGTAGGTGGAGACATCTGTATGAATGAACCAGAGTAAGAGGGAAAAGGAGGGATGCTGCTGAAACCCTCGATCACAGAAATGATTCAGAGAAACAGTACAAAGAAAGTCCCCAAGCTTCTGAAACCTGGGTATGCAGGTGCCAATCTCTCTCTCCCGAGGTGAACCTGCCCCAGTGCATGTGTTTGGTTTCACCACCTATCAGGATTTTTACTTCCTGATATATCCCCACTCCAGTACAGTTGTTACAAAGTACGTACTGCATATTTCTTCAGTAAATAGGACTGGAAGATACAGAGGGTGGTCAGAGCTCTGCTAGAGCTTAAATCTAGGCTTTACCATACTAGTTATAATATCCAGGAGAAATTTTTGTACAATAAACAGAAATGATAGTTCTCAACTTATGGGGTCCTTTTAACTCTCTGAGTTAATATAATCAGTATCTAAACACTTTGTAAATAACAAAGAACAAACTTAGGAATAAGCTTAGTGTCATATATTCACGAGATTTCTAGGTCTAAGGAAAGCTGGGGAAAGGCAGTTTTCTGGGGTTGGTTTTGTATTATATTCTTTCTCTCTCTCTCTTTCTCTTTTCTTCTTTTCTTTTTGTCTCTTTAAGACAGGGTCTCCCTTTAGTCCCAGCTGGCCTGGAGCTCGCTCTGTAGACCAGGCTGGCCTTGAATTCACAGAGATTCGCCTGCCTCTGCCTCCAGAGTGCTAGGATTAAAGGTGTGCGCCACCACACCAGGCTGGTCTTTGTTTTCTTTTTATTCTTTTTTTTTTTTTGTATGTGTATGAATGTACTACTCTCTGCATGCAGGTCTGTGCACCCGTGTCGTGCAATGCCGCGGAGGTCAGAAGAGGGTCTCAGATTCCCCTGGAACTGGAGTTCTCCTGGAATTGGAGTTACAGACGTTTCTTAGCCGCCATGTGGGTGCTGGGGATCGAACCCGGGTCCTCTGCAAGAGCGTCGGTGCTCTTAACCGCTAGGCTATCTCTCCAGCCCCTCATTTTTATTTTTTATGCGTGTTTTACTTGCTTGTATTAAGTGCATCCGTGAGTGCAATGCCAACATGGGATGAAAAGAGGGCATCGGATCTCTTGGAACTGTAGTTATGAACTGTTGTTGGACGCCATGTGGGGGAACCCAAATCATCCACAAGAGCAGCCAGTGGTCTTAACCACTGGACATCTCTCCAGCCCCTGAAGGCTGTTTTATTATTTTATTTTCCTTATCTGAGCTAGGCTTTTTAACTGCTAGGTAGCAGGAATACTAAAATGCAGCATGACAGAAAAGCGATCCTTTGAGGGTTCCCTGGTACCCTCTGAAACAGTGCTGCTTAACTGGGGGCCAAGGGCGCTGAAGCGGAGATCTGCTAGGGCAAGGCGCAGCGACTTCGGAAAGGGGTGAGGTGAGCTGAGGCTGGGGTCGAGAGCTGGGCGGCCCCGGGAAGCGGGGGAAGGGGGGGCACGTCGCGAGAGGGCGCGGGCGCGGGGCGGGGCGCAGGCTCACCTCGGTGGCGCGGCAGGTACACCTGTAAGTCCGGCTTGCGGGGCCGCGTGGGTGCGGGCGTGTGGCGCCTCCTCACCTTCTCCTTGGCCTCCTGCTTCACCTTCTTGTCGTAGTTGTCCCTGCGGGGAGCCAGGCGGGGGTCAGGGGTCGTCGCCCGGCGGACCTGGGCGGGCCGGGCCAGGGGCGGGGCGATACCGAGCGATCTGGTTCCGGCGAATGTGGTGCACGAAGCCGTGGCTCATGTCCAGACGCCCGCCGGGTTTGCAACACAACCCAGGGCCGAGATCCCGCGCCGTCTCCATCCAGAGTACTGGGCGCAGAGCCACCAAAACGGCTACAGCGGCTGCCGCTTTCACTGCCGGCCCCTTCGAAGGCGAACTTCCGGCCCTGAAGCTCGACTTCCGGTCGCGGAAGTGCAGACCGGGAGAGTGTCTCGCTGCTGGGAATTTTGTGGGCTCTGTTGGGTAGGGCTTGGTTTCCACCGCTAGAGTGGGGCTTTTGATTTCTTTTTTTTTTCTTTTTTGAGACAGGGTCTCCCTTTAGTCTCAGTTGGCCTGGAACTCGCTATGTTGACCAGGCTGGCCTTGAACTCACAGAAATCCTCCTGCCTCTGCCTTCCAAGTGCTAGGATTATATCCGAAAGAAACGAGGATTCCAGTGTATATAGCTGATACATCAGGAAATTGTAAAAAATGTAAACTGTGGGAATTGCAAAAAAAAAAAATCCATGAACACATTAACATTACTCTCTGGGATACAAATTTGAGTATAGGCATATATATATATATATATATATATATGACATTCTTATACACATATAGTATATCATAATCTATACATACTGCGCTTTGCTCGTATATTTACGTCTAGAGTCTGCACAACAAGGTATGGGATATTTTGTCTCCCCCAATTACCCTCTCACATTGCTACCTCCTCTTTGTTTTGTCTTTTCGAGAGAGGGTCTCCCTCTAGCCCCAGCTGTCCTGGAGCTCACTCTGTAGACCAGGCTGACCTTGAACTCAAAGATTCGCCTGCCTCTGCCTCCCGAGTGCTGGAATTAAAGACGTGCGCCACCACACCCGGCTACCTCCTCTCTTTATTTAGACCCCTTCCTCTCCTCTTACAGTTCTACTTTAATCACATACACTTGTGTGTGTGTGTGTGTGTGTGTGTGTGTGTGTGCGCGCGCGCGCGCGCTGCATATGAGAAAAGAACATGCGCTCTTTCATATTTGTCTTGGCCGAATTCACTTAACATGGTCTCTAGGTTCACCCATTTTCCTGCAAATGACATCGTTTCATTCTTTATGGCTGAATACAATCCCATTGTATATATACCTTGGTTGACTCTTCACCCATTTCCTTCCTTATTTCTGTGTTTGTGGTATGTCGTATATGTTGTGGTGTACGTGAGGGTGTGTACCTTTGCATTTGTGTGTGGTGTAGGCCAAAGAGTACATTGGGTGTCCTGCTCTATACTCTTCATCTGTTCCTTTGAGACAAGGTCTCTCACTGAGTCTGGAGGGAGGCTGGCAGCCAGCAAGCCACATCAATTCTGATTCCATGCCCTATAAGGCTAAGGCATGGTGCAGCCTTTTGACCTAAGTGCTTGAGGTTAAAACTCAGGTCCTTATGCTTGCACAGCAAACATACTTACCAACTGAGCCATCTCCCTGGCTCCAGTTACCTTAATTTTAAGTGGGCATTATTTATCTCTAATGAGGCAGCCACATACTCAGGTAGGGCACGCAGGCACCAGTAAGGTTCTCTCCACCTACTCCCAGTCCCTACTCCAGCTGCATTGGGGCTGGAAAACCAAATGTCCCCCTGGAAGGAGCCAAGGCTTTTGAGGTTCTGAGAGTATCTATCTATCATCTATCTATCTATCTATCTATCTATCTATCTATCTATCTATCATCTATCTCTTCCTTCCTTCCTTTCTTCCTTCCTTCCTATTTGCTTCTTTCCTTTTTTGAAGCAAGGTCTCCTGTGGCTAGGGTAGTCTTGAACTACTTAGCTCAGGCTGGCTTTGAACTTTGGCAATCCTCCTGCCTCAGTCTGGGTGTATAGTTTTCAGCTCCTTATTTTAAAAAGTGAAAAGAGGGCTGGAGAGATGGCCTAGCGGTTAAGAGCGCCGACCGCTCTTGCAGAGGACCCGGGTTCAATCCCCAGCACCCACATGGCGGCCGAGAGCCGTCTGAAACTCCAATTCCAGGAGAACTCCAGTTCCAGGGGAATCCGACACCCTCTTCTGACCTCCGCGGCATTGCACGTCACGGGTGCACAGACTTGCATGCAGACAATACATAAATACACATACGGAAATAAATAAAATTTAAAAAAAGTGAAAAGAAGGAACTCTTGCTTAGAACAGTGACAAACTGTAGTACATCTGTGTGATGGAATATTATAATGTAAAGTAAAGGAACAAATTGTATATATGCCCCTCAACAGGGGCATGGATCCCGGGTGTTAAAGAGGCCAGGCGAGAAAAATTAAACACCTTATCACATTTGAGTATAAAACTCTAGGAAATGCAGTCACTATGAGGGTTTGGGTGGGAAACCAGAACCTTCTGGGTGAGGCAGGTTTCTTCTCTTGATTATAATGGCTTCACAAGTGTTTGTTCACACATCAGAATTTAGCAAACTGCACTTGTTAAATGTGCAGGGTCCTGTATGTCAATCATACCTCAATGGAACTGTTCCAACCAGCAGTTACTCAATAAAGCTGAATTTGGAGTTTTATTTGTAGTATGTTACGTGCACCTTCTTTATATCAAGAATCCTCTGAAAATGTCATTAATTAAAACCCCCAGGTTAGGGGCTGGAGAGATAGCCTAGCTGTTAAGAGCACTGACTGCTCTTGCAGAGGACCCGGGTTCGATCCCCAGCACCCACATGGCGGCTGAGAACCGTTTGTAACTCCAATTCCAGGAGAACTCCAGTCCCAGGGGAATCCCACGCCCTCTTCTGACCTCCGTGGCATTGCACGACACGGGTGCACAAACTTACATGCAGACAGTACATTCATACACATAAATAAATAAAATAAAACAAAACAAAACAAAAACAAAAACAAAAACAAACAAAAAACCAGGTTTACCCGGCGCGGCACGCCTTTAATCCTAACACTTGGGAAGCAGAGGCTGGTGGATCTTTGTGAGTTCAAGGCCAGCCTGGTCTACAGAGTGAGTTCCAGGACAGCTGGGGCTACAGGGAGATCCTGTCTTGAAAAGACCAAACAGGGGCTGGAGAGGGCTCAGCGGTTAAGAGCATGGACTGCTCTTGCAGAGGACAGAGGTTCGATTCCCAGCACCCACATGGCGGCTAAGAAGGGTCTTTAACTCCAGCTCCAGGGGAATCCGACGCCCGCTTCTGACCTCCGCGGCATTGCACGACATGGGTGCACCAACCTACATGCAGACAGCACATTCATATACATAAAAAAATAACAAGGGACTGGAGAGATGGCCTAGCGGTTAAGAGCGCAAACTACTCTTGCAGAGGACCCGAGTTCGATCCCTAGCACCCACATGGCGGCTGAGAACCATCTTTAACTCCAGTACCAGGGGAATCCGACGCCCTCTTTTGACCTCCGCGGCATTGCACGACACGGGTGCACAAACCTATATGCAAACACTANAAAATGTCAAGCAAGTCACATCATTCCATGTCCATTTTCTACAGATTTACCCGATAAAGGAGAAGGAAGGTCGTACACGGAAGGCCCTTATCATATGCAATTCTGAGTTCAAAGATCTGGATTTTAGGCAAGGTTCTACCAATGACACCTTGGGAATGAAGTGTCTTCTTGAAGATCTGGGATATAGTGTAGTGATGAGACAGGAACTAACAGCTAAGGTAAGAGCCACCCACCCACTAGAATCTATTGTATAGAAAATGCACTCTCTTTCTGGAACTTGAGGTTCAGAATATTAAACAAAAACATCTATTGTGGTTAGCACTCTCCCACATTTAGAGATGCAACCTGCCTCTGCTAGATGAAAGGGGAGTAAAGGAGGAGGAGCCTGCAGGGGCATCTAGTGGGAGCTGGTGCAGAAAGCAGCAGACCAGCTGGCTGTGGGAACTTGTACCCCACAGCCAGGTCTAGGCCCCTCTGCTTGCCACAGACCCTTGGCCTTGGGGAGTCAGCCACCACCCCGTTATAGCCTCATTAATTCACCTGCCAGGGACTGAGAAGAGCCCAAGACAGAAACCTCAGAATGGTGGACTCCTGCAAGCCTTTTTCTAGTCAAAACCCCACCAGGAACTCAATATTCTTTCCCCAGGTTGGTAGTCCAACAGAGAGACTTTTTTTCCAACCAATTCTGCTAGCACTCAACACTCATACACAAGACTCATGGGGTTAAATTTACACACACACAGGGAAATAACAAATCTGAGAACCTTGTCATGTGGAAACGGAGGAGATTCAGTTTATTGTTTACAGCCTATCCTTTATATAACCAGAATGACGTCATCTCTCCCAGCGAATCCCAGATCCCCTGTATCATGCTCTGTAAATATCAAGAGCTCTGTATCACAAGCTTGTCTCACTCAATGTGTCATGAGTTGATACAAGCTATTCTCACCCTCAGACAGAGTCAGGCAGGTAATTTAAGACAATGCAGCCACAGGTGGACTGCCCTACTTATAATTTATGAAATTCTGAAGAAATGTAGGTGCAAGTGGGGGGAGTGTGTGTGTGTGTGTGTGTGTACCCATGTGTTTTATCTAAATTATTGAAGTAGGTAGATGAAATTTCTTCTTCTTTTACTTTCAAATATTCTCAGTTCCAAGAACTACAGAAAGCTGATGGGCATGGGGACACACCAGACTCTTAGTTAGTTCCAAATAGTGCAATTGAAATTCAGCCCAAGAAAAACCGAGATTAATGAGCATTAAGATGAAAATCACCCAGAAAGCAAGTATTTTCTCTGACATGTTACCAGGAGCTCTTGGTAGTGGAGACAAGTCTATAAATGTGAACAAGAAATGTCCTCTAAGCCTACTGTACAATGATATAATTTAGTATACAGACAGGCAATCAAAAATAAGAAAAACGTAATATAGAGATTTGGTTATGAACATGTCTATGTAAGTCAATTGTCAGGGAAACAAAAATGGAATCTGGAAGTGAGAAGTAACTCATTTGAGAGTGGAAGCAGGGAACAATGATGCACCTGAATAACCTTCTGTCAAGATAACACAGAAACTGAAACATAGCTGTTAGCAGTAAGAGGGCTCTGGATGGATGTGAGGTATAGAGCCCTCCAAGAAGGGACCTACAGTGCATATAGGCTAAATTGAGGGCAAACCTGGTATAAGAAAACACAAGACAATGAACACTGGAGTTTGAAGAAGATGAGATGGGAAGAGAGCAGAACAGTGAGGCCCAGAGGCTAATTTAAATCTAAGAACATGGGAAGATTTTTCAGGAGCATTAGTAATACACCATAACACAAGACAATCCTTGTTTAAGAAGAGAAAACATAGAAGTGGAAAGAAAAAGTAATATAAGAGACAGAATCACATGATGTGTTACAGAAACTGTGTACAGTATATCACCAGGCATAGAAAGTGGCACTCACTACTCCATTAGGAAGATAAACGCCTGAATGGCCACCATGTAAATACCAAACTTCATCTAATACCAATATTGTTTCTCCTGAAATGAGGCTGTGAGATTAATTTCAACACTTCTTCTACTAAAGTGAGACATTGTTATTTTCTAGCAAATGGAGTCAGAGCTGAGGGAATTTGCTGCCCTCCCAGAGCACATGGATTCAGACAGCACGTTCTTGGTGCTCATGTCCCATGGCATGCTGCATGGAATCTACGGCACTATGCACAGTGCAGAGAGCGCCGATGTGCTCCCTTATGACACCATCTACCAGATCTTCAACAATTGCAACTGTCCAGGTCTAAGAGACAAACCCAAGGTCATCATTGTGCAGGCCTGCAGAGGTGGTGAGTTCTGAGATGGACAATCAGCTAGCTGTGAGGATTGGTGAGATGTAAAACATGGGTTTTACATCTAGGGGAAATACTCCTAAACCAAGTCTAGCTTATACAAATAATGAAATTTATAGGAAATGCTATCAAGGATTGTATCATGAGAATTTACTGGCTTATTGAAAATGTATATATATATAATTTGATTCAGTATGAGTGATGAAGGAGATTTAGAGAGTCCTTACAATCACATCCACAGAAATATTTAGTGGTCTTGAAAAAAACTGTTTTCAAGTTAACATAGGAGCTGACACAGTTACTAGGAATAACAAGGTTGTGGACAGAATACTTCAAACCTTACAACAGCAACTTGACTGGTGATATATTTTACATTATCTGACATAAGAGATGTATTTGAAAATGGGACAATTCCTCAATGCAATGATTTTGGTTGACTTTAATACCCTACCTTCATCAGTACATGGACTGTGTAGCCACCAAGGCAGTAAAGAAATGTGCGACTATATGATGATTCAAAAGGTGCTACAAGACTACTAGAGACTTTTGATTCCATTAGTGATAGAATATACAAGTTTGTTATTACATCGCTTGGGAGGCAGAGAGATATGGATCCCTGTATTAAAACCCCTATTTCACTGGCCATCCAGATTAGTCTACTTGAAANGCACAAAGCCGCAGAGGGACCAGACCAAACCCAAACCAGACCCTCTGGTCACGCTCCAAAGGCAAAGCGTGGTCCCAACCAGACGGGCACCCCCTCCCCCTGCAAGAGGGCTCAGAATCGCCACCCTCTTCCAGCCATCCCGGAAACAGTCCACCCCAAAATGTACCTGCCTGAGTGACTCCTTTCTCTTTTTCCCCTCCTTTAATGTATTTCTTCACAATGTCCCTTTTCTACTTCTTTGGCTTCCACTTGTGCTTCAAGTTAAACACATAAAACAAAAGATTTGAAGCTAGAATCCACATATGAGAGAGGATATATGCCATTTGTATTTGCAGGCCTGATTTAGCTCACTGAGTATAATTTTTTCCAGTTCCATCCATTTGCTTGCAGTTTTCATTTTTCTTTATAGATAAGTAGTATTCCATTGTGTATATGTATCACATTTTCCCATTCATTTATCTGTTGATGAATATCTACACTCATTCTATTGCCTTAACTATTGTGAATAGAATGGCTCTGAGTATGAATGTGTGACTCTGTAGTATGATATCAAGTGCATGTCGCATATACCCAGGAGTGGTAAAACTTTGTTATATGGCAATTCTATTTCTAGATTCTTGAGAAACTTCCAGACTTATTTCCAAAGTGTCTGTGACACTTTATACTCTCACTAATAGTGAATAGGGGTTCTCTTTCACCACATCCATGCCAACATTTATTGTCATTTGTATTCAGTGATCATTCCTTGTAGAGTAAGATCAAGTTGTAAAGTCACAGTAATTTGCATTTCCCTAATGCCTAAAGATGCTGAGCATTTTTTTTTTTTTGGTCTTTTTAAGACAGGGTCTCCCTGTAGCCCCAGCTGTCCTGGAACTCACTTTGTAGACCAGGCTGGCTTTGAACTCACTAAGATCTGCCTGCCTCTGCCTCCCAAGTGCTAGGATTAAAGGTGTGCGCCACCATGCCTGGCTATTTTTTAAAAGTGTTTCTGACTCATTTCCATTTCTTCTTTTGAGATCTGATATATTATGGCTATTGCACTCTGCACAGGACCTGCACAAGGTCAAGCCAGCAAAACTCCCAGCATAGAAGAGTAGACAACTTCCACCAGGCCTCACCCTGGAATGAAGAGCTATTGGCATCTGGTATCTTCTACAAGAGGAAACATTATTCTTGGAGGATGTGGCCATTGGACGCTTTCCTAGGCTCCAATGCACATAGGAATTTAGTAGGTTATCAAAATACATGAGTGAATAAACAAAGTAATATTACATAAATAAGACATAAGGTTGGGAGGAGGAGGTTTTGGTGGGGCTAAGAGGGCAGGGGGAAGGGGGAAACAAGTGGTAAATAAACTCATATTTTATTATCTACCCATATGAAAATTTCAATACTAAAGAAAAACATTTTTTAAAGACTTTTTTCTAATTTTTTTCTATTCCAAGACAGTGTCACTATATCATGCAGGTTGCCCTCCATCCTCCTGCTGCAGACTTCGAAGCTTTGGAATTATAGGTATATGCCACCACGCCTGCCTTCATTCTGACTTTTTTCAATAGCAACTCATTTTAATGCAAAAATATTGTTTATGGATACTACTATATAAACAACATATGCACAAGTTTCACCAGTGTTTGAAAAGACAAATGTATGGATAAAATAGAAAATAGAGAACTTGTACTTGAATCCAAATTCTTTTTTTAATGCTTTTATTGATGTTTTGGGTATTTCAGACATCATTTCTCAGTTCAGTTTAGACATAGTCCCCTTTCCCTTCCCCCCACCCCACCCTAGATCATGCATTCTGCCATAACTGTCCTGCATTTTTCTCTCAGCACTTTTTTATGTTTAGGAATTCACATTTTCCTCCTTTAATTTTATATTACTATAAAATATGAATACATACTTTCCACTCATATACAGTAATTACTGAGTCTGAAAGTAGGTGGTGGATCGATTCTAGAGCCCCTTAATAGATTTACATTATAACAACATAGTTTCTTTCAGATAAACAGAAATATAACAGTAATGTTGTTCAGCTTGCCTTTCATCTGGGGATTTGGTGTTAGCATCCACAAATGAGGGAGACCATTTGCTGCTTATTTTTCTGGGACTGTGTTACTACTTCACTTAGCATAATGGCTTCAAGTTCTATCCATTTACCTGCAAAGTTCATGATGTCATCCTTCTTTACGACTTCTTTTTTAAATTTTATTTATTTATTTATGTGTATGAATGTACTGTCTGCATGTAGGTTTGTGCACCCGTGTCGTGCAATGCCGCAGAGGTCAGAAGAGGCTGTCGGATTCCCCTGGAACTGGAGTTCTCCTAGAATTGGAGTTACAGACAGTTCTCAGCCACCATGTGGGTGCTGGGGACCGAACCCAGGTCCTCTGCAAGAGCAGTCGGTGCTCTTAACTGCTAGGCCATCTCTCCAGCCCCACAACTTCTTTAATATTCATCCCTAAAGAAGAAAAAAAAAGTCTCAGTTTGAAAAGGAAGAAAGACCCTATTTAAGATTTTGGTGTCTTTCAGAATTTCCATCTCCTTTCCTCTCCCCTTCCCCCTCCACCTGTCCTTTTCTTGCCTCCCCCTCCTGTGTTTTGTGTGTGTGTGTGTGTGTGTGTGTGTGTGTGCACGTGCACACTTGTACCTTGCATGCCACAGGTCAACATCACATGCCATTGCTCAGGATCTTTCGCCTTGTGTTTCTTTTTGAGACAGGATCTCTCCCTTGAACTGCAGGCTTGTGTATTAAAGTAGGCTGTCTTGCTGGGTAGACACAGAGATCCACCTGTCTCTACATCCCCCGTGCTGGGATTATAAGAAATCATAACTGTACTTGACTTTTTACATGAATTCTAGAGATCACACTTGTGTTTTTGTGGCAAAACTTTAGCTGTTGGGCTATCTGCCCAGTCTCACCCTTCAGTTTTATTTGAATGGTTTCCAGCATGCACTGTTCTCATGTCTCCTAGATAACTTGAAGTTTTTCTTAAATGACTTTCAAGGTGTTGGTTATTTTCTAGCTGTACATTTGCCCAGATCTTAATGGACAGTAGAATGAATTAACTTGTTGCACAAGCTATGTCTTATTTATTTCCATTTTAAAAAGTATTCATGACTCATTAAGCATAAGAGAGAATAGGAAAATAAATGCAAAATTATTTATGAATACATAAAATAAGCAGCCTAAACTTTGCATTTGTAGAAAACTCTGAGGGCAACAGTAAGATTGACTTCTGTATGGGCAAGTGGGTACTCTCAGCTGAAGCAGAAAGATTTCTACATGCAGAAATAGAAAAAATAAAAATAGAAACCTCTCTCATCAAATTTTCTGGATAATTTGGACAGTAGATTGTATAATTGAAAATTGTTATTAACATTATTACATTAAAATTATTATATTCATTGGCCATGGTTAATGTCAGAACTTTTAATCAAATTTTAGTGAGGTCAATATAAACAAATCCATGGAAGGGCTGGCTGAATGGATTACAAAAGTTACTGCCATGAGAATAGTTTCTCATTTAAAGGTAAAGAAGTTTCAGAGTGAACTCTGAGTTTGCATTTTTGTGAAAATAAACAATAATGCAGCTATGTTTCATTGTTAACTAAATTGTTTTAAAATATAATAATTATTTGACTAAAAGTAATATTAATGCTCTTACTAGTAGTTAGTAGGATTTAGAAATATGATTCTACTGCAGTAAAAAGGTAAGTTACAGGAGATCTTTATTTGACTTTTGGTATGTTTTTCTTTTCATGGATAATGAAAGCCCTTGAGCTAGTTGTATTTCTTTATATATCTGTAGTTCATGTTGAAATGTTTTTTATTGAAGTTTTGTGCATTTCATACATTTCTTAATGACATAATATTTGTAAAAAACAGTATAAATGATTATTCTTTCTAAATTAAATTAGCTCTATATATTTGGATTTTCTTGAAATATTTGAAAATTGTATATCCTCTATTTAATAATTTAACATGCCTGATAGGCACACTTTATTAGACCTAACAATCTTAGTATCAAGACATGTACAGCTAGACAATATCAGAATGGTAAAAATAACTATTTTAAGAGATTTTGTAAAAAAAAAAAAAAAGAACAATTTTATGTATTCATAAAACACTTGGATAAAGAAAATGTGGTACGTCTACACAATGGAGTTCTATGCAGCAGTAAAGAAAGATGACATCATGAAATCTGCAGGCAAATGGATGGAACTAGAAGTCATTATGCTTAGTGAAGTAACAGAGTTCCTGACAAACAAACGATGTATGGTGTCCCTCATTTGTGGATCCTAGCACCAAATTCTTATATGTAAGGCAAACTGAGTATTTTTTCCTTTTCTTTTTTAGTAAATATAATTACCACATTATCTGACATTACTATAAAAAAGTAGTTTAAAACAAACATCAACTTGCTATGAAATTTACTAATGTAAAGTAATATTTCTTTTTACCTACATGCAACTCTATGGTTAAAATGTTACCTAAACATGTTTTGGAATTAACCTATAGTTTATTTTCAGAATTTGTAATTTGATATATGTATGGAGTGTGTATATGCATATTTTGGAGCAATATAAAATTAAAGGGAACAAAAACAACAAAAAAGCTGTGTTCGAAGAACTGAGTGAAACCATAAACTTCTGCCCCAAAACGTAAGCTTCTACACAAAAAATTTTAAAAGACTGAGAAAAAGATGCAAGATATATATGGCAGAATGCGTGAGCTCTGGTGGGGTGGGGGGCACAGAAGGGCGAATGGGTCTGAATTTGATTAAGAAATGTTGCATGAAATGCACAAGAGTTCAATAAAAATTAAGGAAAAAACATTTCATATGTTTCTGAAGAAATTAATGTAAATAATATTTTTATGTTGGACAATATTTTATCTGTGAGAAAATTGAACTAGAGAAAAATGAGACATGCAGAGTTGTGGCTGAGCTGAGCCGGATTCTTATACTGCGGGGCATGAGAAAAGATTGTCCGGCAGTCTCAGAAGACTTTGAGAGTGACATTACCCTTACACACTTATTTTATTGAATAGATGTTTCTTTTATTTTTATTGAACTTTTCAGCATTTCATACATATATATCATATTGAGACCCTCCTCTCTTATCCATGCATTCTGCCATATATTTTAAGGCCTATCCGAACAAGTTTGTGTCACGAGACATCCTGCAGTATGAGAATATTATCTGGATCCTGGTCAACTTATCCAATATCACTCTCTTAAAGAAAACCAACTTTCTGTCACCCAGCAGTGATCCGTTGCTGATAGTTAAAGTTGGGACTTTTTACTATTTTCCCAGTGCTGTGCTGGATTTTTGTCTGGTTTGAGTTTGCATGGAACTTTTGAATGCTGTCCACATTGCTATAAGTTCATACAAGCAAGTTCTTAGATGCCGGGAAAATGTTATTTCCTGTGCTCATCCACCATCCCTGGCTCTTATGTTCTTTCTGCCCTCTCTTCTTCAATTGTCCCTGAGCCATAGGTGGCAGAAGTGTAATACAGCAGTCCAATGCAGAGACACATATTATGTATTTCTTATTCTCAACCTTTGGGCCAGTTGTGTCTTTCTGTATTAATCACCATAGGGTGCATGAGGAAGCTCTGGTGGTCTGAATTCAGAGGTGTATTACTATTCTCTATGCCCCTTGTTCCACTATGTACCCTGAACCTTAGGTATAGAGGTTTGTTTTGTGTCACTTAGGGCTGGGCATCTCACAAGTACTTATTCTCCATGTATGGTGACTTGTGGAACTCTGAATCATTTGGGTATATGACTAGAAGTGGTATAACCAGATCATTTCATAGATTTAATTCTGGTTTTCTAAGAGATCTCCACACTGCTTTCCGTAGTGGTTGTACCAGGTGCAATCTCACCTGCAGTGAATGGAGGTTCCCCTTTCCCAGCATCCTCACCAGCACTTGGTGTCCATGGTTCTCTTGAACCTAGCCATTCTGACTGGGGTAGGATGCAATCTTAAACTGGTTTTGTTTTACACTTCCCTAATTATTAAAGATGTTGAACACTTTTTAAGGTGATTCTTAGCCATTTTTATTTCTTCCTTTAAGAGCTCTCTGTGCATACCGTAGCCCATCTTTTAACTGGGTTGCTTTCTTGATTCTTTGGTTTTTATTGTGCTCTTTGTATATTCTGTATATTAATCCCCTTTGGATGTGTAGCTGGTGAAGATTTTCTCTCACTTTGTGAGTCTCCTCTTCACTTGACTGGTCATTTCCTTTGCTTTAAATAAGCTTTTTAGTTTAATGGCATCCCACTTGTAAATATTTGAACTTAATTCCTGAGGAACTGATGACTGATTTAGAAAGTCCTTTTCTATACCTCTATCTTGTAGGGTACTGCCTTATGTTTTCTTCTAACAGTTTCAGCAGCTGCGGTTTCACATTCAGGTCTTTGATCTATTTGTAATTGACTATTGTGATAGAGAAGAGTCTAATTTCATTCTGGAGCACGCAGTTGCTGAAATTGCACGCATTCACATTTGGATTTTTATTTTGTTGCATGGATATACATGTCTATTTTGTGCCAATACCATGTTGTTTTTATGGCTCTCACTCTGTAATACAGTTTAAGATCTGGTATGTTTTCCTTCATCACTGAAAGTACCACAGTACTCTGTCATGACTTGAAAGTTTCTGCTGAGAAATCGGTTCTTGGGAAACGAGCAGCCTTGTATATTACTGTTTTCCTGTTGTCTGAAACTATATTTGCTTGTCTGACTGGTGGGCTTTGACTACCCTGCACATGGATGCTTCTCTCCCTCTCTAGATTTAGTTAACTCTCTGTCATAACTCTTTAAGCTATGGGGCTAGCCAGGCATGGTGGCACATGCCTTTAATCCTAGCACTTGGGAGGCAGAGGCAGGCGGATCTTTGTGAGTTCAAGGCCAGCCTGGTTTACAGAGTGAGTTCCAGCCCAGCTGGGGCTACAGGGAGACCCTGCCTCAAAAAGACCAAAAAAAAAAAAAGCTATGGGGCCAGTATATCATGGAGTGAAACCTCCAAAACTGTAAACCAAGTAACATTTTCTTCTTTTACATGTTGATGTTCTAAGTTATTTGTCAGAGTGACTAAAAGCTAACCATTGTCACCTGTACTCTGAAGTTCTTGAACCTCAAAATCCAAACATACCCACATTGCCATAATCCTCCCTCAGTCCCATCCTTTTCTTCCCTACATGTCTGTGTACAAACAGCCCATCTTCATGCTCCTTGTTTCCTTCTTTTCTTTGAGTTGTCCTGTCTTTGTTAAGGTTCTCTGGTGTATCTTGCAGCACAGAATTTCTGTTTAGTTTTTAGAAAATATTCTCATCTCTTATTAAAAGTATTTGTTAAAGTACTGAATTACTACTCTGTGTAATTTTCTTTTAAGTTCATTGAGTTTATTTAAAAGAGATATGTTAAATCTCCAGGAGTTTTCCCATGCTGGTTACTGCCTAGCCTGTTTGGGGGTACATATCTTAACTATTAAGTCAATTCGTGGCCTCCTAAAAGCTCTTGATGCTTTCTGGTTTCGACATCACCTTGCACAATGAAGGTTTGAGTGTTTATTTCAATCATTGCCCCCTAGATTTGTTTATGCCTCTCTCCTGAGATTCTAACCAGGCTGCTTATTTCTGAGTCACTTCCACTATTTTAGCACTAGGTGGTGCCCTAAGTTCAGTTTTTTTGGTGGTGTTTTTAATGATTCTGCTCTTTGAAGGTGTTGCCACTATTTTAGCACTACAGTGCAATCCAAAAAACCCAGATATGCCCCCAAATTGAAGTTGGTTTGTTGGTCAGCATCAACTGGTGGAGTACTTGTTGATTCTTGCAAATCTCTTCTTTTGGCCAGGGTAGGCCCTGATGCCCCGTTCCTGCCACCAGCTTATGATCAGGCACTGCAGAATTCTGCTCTACTCAGAAGAATCATCGTGGAGGGACCATCCTGATGCCTCTGTGCTTTACTTGTGGCCACCAACGTCTTGAAGCTCTGTTATATCCTAAGGAAACAGCCAACTATTACCAGCACAGCACGATTAGGACCCATGGTTCTATCAACTGCTTCCTCCTGAGGTGGATTCATGATTGAATAGTGCTAGAACCAGTCATGGGTGATGCTGAGCAGAAGTGTGAAATAGTGAAGTCATCCTACTTTTGCAGGAGCTATTCCAGTGGCCCCATCCACAGATAAGCCAGGGAATGGGGTTATTAGATCTACTCACTGTAGGTTTCACCAGCCTGACATTAAGTTCTAGGGCCCAGTCTTGAGGTAACTGCAGCCAGTAGGTATCGTACCATGCTGTGTCATCCAAAGTTGGGGTAGTATTGGTAAATGCAGTCCAATGGCCATCAGTGCTAATACTAAACTAGGGCACAACTGATCTCATGGCCACAAGGACCTGTACAGTCTTGGGATACACCCATACCCATGTTGCAGGTTGCAGTGACACAATGAGGATAGAAATGGAATCCATAGAGATACAATACCTACATTATTATTCATCAACAAAGTTTTTATTCAACAATTTTAAGATTGCTAGAATTCAAGGAATTTGATAAATATCTAGGGGAGTCAAAGGAAGAAGAACATATTAAAGTTAGCTTGAGTTAAAACATTTTTATTTGATCTGGTTGAACATCATTGCATTGAAGAAGGATGTGGAATATGGACATTGGATTAAAGAGACAATTAGTATTTTGAATTTTAGGTAATAGTTTAGATGAACTCTGTATCTAAGGCATAAGTTATTAAAACAGAATGACTATCATCTTGTTGTTGTTATTTACTTTGTATTCTTTATGTTGTTGATTGTTCAATGCTTAGCAAGCATCACCCGAGTTAGCTTCCCCTTCAATTTCTTGAAGGTAATAGCTGATTTTTTTTTTAAGTCTTTTTGAGACATGGTCTCCCTTTAGTCCCAGCTGACCTGGAGCTCGGTCTGTAGACCAGGCTGGTCTTGAACTCACAGAGATCTGCCTGCCTCTGCCTCTGCCTCCTGAATGCTGGGATTAAAGGTGTGTGCCACCACACCCTGCTACAGCTGGATATTTTTAATTCATTCACTTAGTCTGTATCTTTTAATTAATAGGTTAAGGTAATTTTCATTTAAGGCTATTTAAGGGATTGATATTTTGTTTTTGCTGGTTGTTGTTTTCATTGGTTGCTTACTGGTAGTTCTTTTCTTCTTCCTGTTAGCATTAGTGGTTTGCTGGTTTACTGGGTTGGGCATGACAGAGTCCTCTGTTCTCTTGTGCTCATCTATTCTTATGTAGTCTGAGTTCACACGAATGTGGATGACACTATATTTCTTCTATATTTGTTATCCCTTTAAGAATTTTTGCAGTGCTGGCTTTGTTGTCAGCCACTTGTTCTTATATTGAAATGTTCATATTTTTCCATCAATTTTAAGAGATTAGCAATCTTGGGTGACATTTATCGTCAGGGCTTGAAATATATTCTATCCCAGGCTTTCCTGGCTTTTAGAGCTGTTGATGAGAGATAAGATGTTACTTTGAGGTGCTTGCCTTGCTAGGTGAATTGTTGATGAGAGATAAGATGCTATTTTGAGGTGCTTGCCTTGCTGGGTGAATTGGCATTTCTTCCTCACTCTTTCTAGCATTGCTTGTTTGCTTGTAGTTTTGGTCCTTTTTATTTTATTTTATTCTTTTGTCTTTTTTTGAGACAGGGTCTTCCTGTAGTCCCAGCTGGAGTGGAACTCATTATGTAGACCAGACTGTCCTTGAACTCAGAGATCTACCTGCCTCTCCAGGTAGTGCGAGTGCTGGGATTAAAGGGGTGTGCCACCAGCCTGCCTTTGCTTTTTGGCATTTTGACTATGAAATGCAGTGAAGAGATTCCTCTCTGCTTGTGGTGGTTTGAATATGAAATGCTCCCAAACGTTCATGTATTTGAACAGTTTACACCCAGGTGGTGGTACTGTTAGCAAGGTCTTGGAAACTTTTGGCCGGCGGGGGGGGGTGGGGGGTGTTACAGCCTGGCTGGACCTGGACAAAGCATGTCACTGGGGACATAACTGGCTTTGAGGTTTTATAACCTGGCCCCACTTCCTGTTGTCTCTCTGCTTCCTGTGATGATGTAACCAGCTCTTGACACCGTATTGTCTCTGACTGTTGTGGTTCCTTCCCTGACAGGATGACCTCTATACCTCGGGAACTGTATGCCAAGATTAACCCTTTCTTAAATTTGTTTTGTTTTTGTTTTTGGTCAGGGTATTTTGTTATAGCAACAGAAAAGAAGCTATAGGCTGAAATGCTTTTGGCTTTGGATGTCTATTCTTTCTCTACATTTACAGTTTGTTTACAGGTTTCATCTCTTGAATGTATCCCAGAGTTTTGTGAAGTTTAGCCATGGTAATTATTTTTTCCTTATGTATATGAATGTATTATTTTATCAAACTTGTTCTCCATCCCTGAGATTTCTATTTGTTTTTTTCCAATGATGACACTTCCCACAGTGCTTTTTTTTATTGATTTTTGCGTGCATCCAGAATTTCTCTTTGGTTCTTTTTCAGGTCAATTTCTTTGATGAGTTCTTCTTCCATTTTTAAAAATTTCTTCTCCCAATTACTGACATTCTCATCCATCTTACCTTCTTTTCTGGGTCTTAAATTAATTTCCACACTTGATTCATCTCCTTTTGTGAGTTCTTCATATGGACACTGATTTCTTTCTAAAAGTAGGACCCTGGAAGCATTTCAAATATCTTATTACCTTCAGTTTCTGATATAAGGCATTTGTACTTGTAAATGTGATATTGATGCTCTTTGAACATGTGCTTGAATAGATGTATCTTCTAGTTTTTAATATTCTCCCCTTTCATATTCTTTTTGTTTCACTGTTTTTCTTTATGTGAGTCTTCTTGGTGAGTTGTCGTCACATGGATTTATGTTCCTTACTGGTTAGGCAGTGAGAAAAACTTTCATAACCTATATAATGATTTGACCAGAGTTGCTGTGTTAACATGCAATAGATAGCACCAGCATGCGTCTCACCTGTCCATGTAAGCTTAAAAGACAGGATACTGGTTCAGAAAAATAACTTTGTTTCTTAAAGCTAAGGACAGCACTACTTAAACAGTGAAATGAGGAGGAAATGGGAAGCAGGGGAAGAGGGTGAGTATAAGTAAGAATGTGAACAGAAATGTATGAGCTGCGAGTATGAGAAATAGTGGGGAAAATACTTTAGATTAGGTAAAGATCAAGAAAGGACACTTCTAAAAGCCTGTCACAGTGCAAGTTAAATCACAACTATACAGTTAAAAACTAAAATCATGAATAAATAAAAATAGTAAAAGTAATAAAATGAAATAGAAGATATTCGGACCTGGGTCAGTATTTCTTCCTGATGAGCTGGTAAGTGTTTTCCCTTACTCTTTTTTTTTTTTTTTTTTTTTTTTTTTTTTTTNGGGGGTGGTGGTGCTTGCCTTGCTAGGTGAATTGTTGATGAGAGATAAGATGCTATTTTGAGGTGCTTGCCTTGCTGGGTGAATTGGCATTTCTTCCTCACTCTTTCTAGCATTGCTTGTTTGCTTGTAGTTTTGGTCCTTTTTATTTTATTTTATATTTTTGCTTTTTTTTTTTGAGACGCGTGGTCTCTTCCGTAGTCCCAGCTGGAGTGGAATCATTATGTGACCAGACTGTCTTGAATGAATCAGAGATCTACCTGCCTCTCAGGTTGGGAGTGCGAGTGTGGGAATTAAGGGGTGTGCCAACCAGCCTGCCTTTGTTTTTTGGCATTTTGACATGAAATGCCAGTGAAGAGATCTTCTCTCTTCTTGTGGTGGTTGAATATGAAATGCTCCCAAACGTTCATGATTGAACAGTTACACCCAGGTGGTGGTACTGTTAGCAAGGTCTTGGAAACTTTGGCGGCAGGGGGGGTGGGGGGGGGGTGTTACAGCCTGGCTGGACCTGGACAAAGCATGTCACTGGGGACATAACTGGCTTTGAGGTTTTATAACTGCCCACTTCTGTTGTCTCTCTGCTTCCTGTGATGATGTAACCAGCTCTTGACACCGTATTGTCTCTGACTGTTGTGGTTCCTTCCCTGACAGGATGACCTCTATACCTCGGGAACTGTATGCCAAGATTAACCTTTTTAAATTTGTTTTTGTTTGTTTGGTCAGGGTTTTTGTTATAGCCAACAGAAAGAAGCTATAGGCTGAAATGCTTTTGGCTTTGGATGTCTATTCTTTCTCTACATTTACGGTTTGTTTACAGGTTTCATCTCTTGAATGTATCCCAGAGTTTTGTGAAGTTTAGCCCATGGTAATTATTTTTTCCTTATGTATATGAATGTATTATTTTATCAAACTTGTTCTCCATCCCTGAGATTTCTATTTTTTTTTTCCAATGGACACTTCCCACGTGCTTTTTTTTATTGATTTTTGCGTGCATCCAGAATTCTTTTGGTTCTTTTCAGTCAATTTCTTTTGATGAGTTCTTCATTTCATTTAAAAATTTCTTTCTCCCAATTATGACATTCTCATCCATCTTACCTTCTTTTCTGGGTCTTAAATTAATTTCCACACTTGATTCATCTCCTTTTGTGAGTTCTTCATATGGACACTGATTTCTTTCTAAAAGTAGGACCCTGGAAGCATTTCAAATATCTTATTACCTTCAGTTTCTGATATAAGGCATTTGTACTTGTAAATGTGATATTGATGCTCTTTGAACATGTGCTTGAATAGATGTATCTTCTAGTTTTTAATATTCTCCCCTTTCATATTCTTTTTGTTTCACTGTTTTTCTTTATGTGAGTCTTCTTGGTGAGTTGTCGTCACATGGATTTATGTTCCTTACTGGTTAGGCAGTGAGAAAAACTTTCATAACCTATATAATGATTTGACCAGAGTTGCTGTGTTAACAGCAATAGATAGCCCAGATGGCGTCTACCTGTCCATGTAAGCTTACAAAGACAGGATACTGGTTCAGAAAAATTAACTTGTTTCTTAAAGCTAACGGACAGCACTACTTAAACAGGAAATGAGGAGGAAATGGGCAAGCAGGGGAAGAGGGTGCGTATAACGTAAGAGATGTGAACAGAAAGTATTGAGCTGCGGTATGATGAAATAGTGGGGGAACAAATACTTTAGATTAGGGTTAAAGATCAAGAAGGACCTTCTAAAAAGCCTCGTCACAGTGCAAGCTTAAATCACACACTATACAGTTTAAAAACTAAAATCTGAATAAATAAAACAATAGTAAAAGTAATTAAAATGAAATAGAAGATATTCGGACCTGGGTCAGTATTTCTTCCTGATGAGCTGGTAAGTGTTTTTTCCCTTCCTTTTTTTTTTTTTTTTTTCTTTTTTTTTGGTCTTTTCGAGACAGGGTCTCCCTGTAGCCCTAGCTGTCCTGGAACTCACTCTGTAGACCAGGCTGGCCTTGAACTCACAAAGATCCGCCTGCCTCTGCCTCCCAAGTGCTAGGATTAAAGGCGTGCGCCACCACGCCGGGCACTTTGGGGCATTTTGTGCTTCAGTTTCACAGTGTAGGGAGGAGGCACTAGCCTCAGTAATTCAAACACGCCGAGTCCATATGTGGCCATCCAAATGAGAGAGATTTTGATCTCCACTTTCTCCTGGAATTCCCTTGGTCTAGGGCTACCACCTGCTAAGTATAACCTTGTCTCTGGGCTTTGAGGTCCTTTCTGCACACTGGGATTCTGGGGCTGGGAATCTGACAGCTATGCAAAGTCATGTCCTGGTGTTTACTACTGTTGTTTGGAGGTGATTATTCCTGACCCGATCCATCAGGAGACTGTGCCTAGCTCATCCCGCATAGCTCACCATTGCCTTCTCTGCTAGCTATGTCCTGAGCACATGCTGTTCTCAGCTCAGACCATGCCACACATCAACTTCTGTTGCCACGCCCTGCTCTCCCCAGCCTTCTCTTCTTGGTGTTCTTCTCTTGGTGTTGTTGTCACAGCCCAAGCAGTCTCTCCAGCTCTGGTGGAACTAGTAAGAGCACATTTCTGGTAGATGCAGCTTTACCTGGATTGATGTGAGCAGCAAGTATGGCAGGTGCCATCTTGACTAATTTAAAATGTAGGAAATACTACCTGGGCATATTTCTGTTTTTCTTAATCTGTTCTCTTATATAAATAGGCTCTACTGTTTGTTCCCAACTCTTTTTCATCATATTGTGCAACATAAATCAGAACGACTTATGCATTTTAAAACTCAACTCTAAGATAAAAAAGTTTTGTTCTGTGTCTAATTACACTATGTGTGTGTGTGTGTGTGTGTGTGTGTGTGTGTGGCATAATCAGAAAATGCAGAAATTTAGTGCAGCATGATGACCCAATCAAATTCAGATGTAAAATTGCTAGATTTTACTTGGCATATATTACCTTTTAAAATTATAGTCTTTGAAACCTTGCACAATTACTTAGACATTAGAGTGCCTGTTTACTTTGATAGCAAAAACAAAGCAATAACAAAAGAAGTTATCACCTGATCACTTTCTGTTGAGCAATCTTCCTTCATTTGTAATTTTTCTTTCTTTTGGATTTTTCTTTTCCAATACAAAAGAAGCCATTCTATGATTAAAAATAATAGATACAGGATCGTATTTATTTTCATTATGAAAATTAACAAGAAAATAGAAAGCAAAGCTTTTCCCATCTTAGCTGTTGCTACAGTATAAAGAAGACAGATGACTGTGAAAACGTGGCAGGTGATGCATGAGCTATGGCTGAGGTGTGGAAGTACCCTTCATCATCAAGTAAAATATTTGCCTTTCTTCTAAATAACATTAAACACCCATCATTTATAACTGTAAGCTAAAACGTCAACATCATGGATAATCACTTTGTTTCTCTCACCAAGTCATCACAAGAACAAGTGACATCTAATGACGCCAATTCAATTGTCTGCACTTGGAGGATAACACACTAGCAAGCCTCACACCACTATAAAACTGAAGCCATGGAAGCATACAAACAACAGTTAACATATATGTTGATTTTGCATAGCATTGCAGCACCATGTCATGTACAAAGTTCACATTCAAAAATTGAGCAATGGAATTCAAACATAACACACACACACACACACACACTTCCACACTTTGGATAAATTTACATTTTTGTGTTGGCCTGTTTTTGTAGCTAAATTTGACTGCATGTGGCTAGCAAGCTAGGTGCTAGACATTCTTGACATGAAAATTTCAGTGCTGTATAACAGTCCAGACTGTCACATGCATGGGTATATTATTGGGTAATGTGAACAATAAAGTATTTCCAGTCAGTTAGGTTTAGGATGGTGTTAAGACAAATGGTCCTCTGTATTAAAAAGTTAGTATTAAACCTCATAGAATAAACAAAATCCAGATAAAAATGTCAATGTAGAAAGTAAAAGTTCAAAAACTTAAAAAGAAGATACCAAATACCTTTAAAACACCATAGAAGAGAAAGAAGTGTTTAAAGCAAGATTTTTAAAAAAGTGAAACACCATAGGAAAGAAAAAGACAGAAAGAGGAAAATAAGAACAGTTGAGGAAGGGAGGGAGGGGGAAAAGAAGACAGGGATGTTAGACTAAATTTCTCACTAAATTGATTGGAGATATTTCTCTTTACCCTGAAAATACCCAAGGTCTTCAGATGCTTCATTAAGTCAGAGATATGAAATCCCTCCAGTTTTTGTTGTAGGCACTTTATGCTATAAACTCTTCTTTTAAGACTGTGTTCATTTTGTCCCATACATTTTAATATGTTGTATTTTCATTTTCATGCAATCTAAGTCTTTTTCAATTTCTTCTTTATTTCTCCCTTGACCCAATTTTCATTCAGTTGTGGGTTGTTTAGTTTTCATGAGTTTGGGTAGTTTCTCACATTTATTTTGTTGTTGATATCCAGCTTTATTCGTAATGTGCCACTATTTCTTCCCCAGTGTAGCACATATCCTTAAAGAACATAGCTAACAAGAATAAAGACCATCTACATGAGTGAACCTGAGAAGCCAGGCACATCTTACTCCTTTATACCATATTTCCTCTTGACAAAGGGGAATTTATTCTTAGATCCCAGGGATTGACCACATGGGAGATGGACAAGTGCTTCTTAGACAAATCCCAGCATATCCCTCATCCAGTCTTATCACTGCAACACTACAGAGCTGATGAAGATAAATGATTCAGAGGGAACAACTAAAGTCATGCGAAGGAATGCTTCTGTTTCCTTTTTAAGTTTTAAATTGAATTTTTGTCTATTTCATACAAAACATCTCGATCAGTCTTAATCTCCTTTATACACCCTTCCCCACTGGTTCCCTGCCACAGCCCCCCACTGGAACTTATACTCTTGCTGTCATTTGTATTAAGGCCTATTATGTTGTTAGTGTCCCCGGACATTCCTCAGTGCAAGTTCATCACTGAGGTCTAGTCAGCCTATGCTTCAGGAAGATCAGCTCTTCCTCAACAGTAATCAGCTCTGCCAATATTTCTTCATCTAAGATTTTGTTTTCTTAATCTTTTCATTTACCAGGCCAGAGCTATGGTAAATATTTAGACAAAGAAAGTGATTTAATTCTTTTCTGGGGATCTTTTTAGACAGCACCTGAAAATGATATTAAAACAAGCACTCTCTGAGAGTTTGTTTTTAAGAGATCAATTGACTGTTTCTTGGATTGGGAATCTCTGGAAGTTATGAGGACACACTCATCACTATTTTGTAAGATTTAAGGAAGTCTGTAACTAGTTTTAGATTAGCATTTAAAAAATCATAAAATGTCAAAATGCATTACTACTGGATACTTAATTATAAAGTCTAAATTAAAAGATCGAGCTATAAAATAGTCACAAGTCAGTGCAAATATAAATTGCTGCTACTCTGGAACTCCAAGCAAGTTGTAGAGGCAAACATATGATATCACTCATTTTTATTTGTAAACACAAAAACTCATTTTTTGTTTATATGCAGTTTTTTAAATGTGGATGTATACATGAAATATTAAATAGTTAATGTATTCTATTTCTATGTAATCTTCTGTACTTTTGATATACAATACAGAGTATTTACTATTTCTTCAGTGTATCTCTTTTTGAAAATGAAATTCAGTATCATCAGATGTTGGTATTTGTTACTACTGGGTTATATTACATGTTGCTATCTTTAATCATTTGCTGTCCTTGAAGTATATAATAGTGATTTAAACAAAATGGAGGAAATATGCACAAAGGACACAGAATAGAGTAGTCAAGGTACTGTCACATGCTTGCAATGGTTTGGATGGGAAGTTATGGGAGAAGGCTAGCGTAGAAGCTGTGATCCTCTACAGCTCTTTCTGCATGTGTGGAACTAAGGGTACAGGCTCTCATAAACAATTAGACTAATCTTGGCTGAGAGTATGCAACTAAGATCATGGTCCTTTTGGAGATTATGGAGAGAAGCTGATTTGTACCTCTCTTGTCTACGGAAATAGTACTTTACAAAGTATTAACATATAAAGCCAAAGATGTAAAGAATGTAGCAGATTATGTGACATACTGTAAATAGTTAATAAATGGTAGTAATCACTGTTATTATTGCAGTCATTGATAAACTGATCTTATTGTTCATTGGTATAGAATATAAAGTTTCATAACTGTTTGGAGTAAACGGTGAAGAGAAGAGTTTAGCAACTGCTACTAAAGAAATTTGACCTCCATGTGAGCAATTCATTGATTAGTACACATTTCTAGCTCTACTTCAAAGCATTTCCTAACTTATTTATGTTAGAATGTCTGCCTTCAATAACTGGGGAACTTAAGTATTGAGATAAGAGGTATATGTTTAACTCTACTGTGATGTTGGCTGTGACTCTTATTTTAATAATAGTCACTGGAAATTAAGAGGTTTGTTTCCAGACAGATGTAAGGTATTTGAAAAGAAGTCTGTCTGATTGACAATAAAACATTATTACCATTTTAATCATGAATTTTTTTTTGTCTTTTCAAGACAGGGTCTCCCTGTAGCCCCAGCTGTCCTGGAACTCACTCTGTACACCAGGCAGGCCTTGAACTCACAAAGATCCACCTGCCTCTGCCTCCCAAGTGCTAGGATTAAAGGCATGCACCACCACGCCCAGCTTAGTCATGAATATTTACAAATGAAGCAGAGAAGGGGTTAGGGATATTCTGTCTTCAGTCCTGATCATGTTGTGCAGTCTGAACACAAGAACATTAATTGTAGATATAACTGGATAAAATATTGGCAAGGTGTTGGGGGACACTAGGCAATATGGTACAAAACTATCTTCTTTGAACTTAAAGGGTCAGTTTGTCCAAGTAAGTCTGAAGACTTGAAGGTGTCAAACAACGCACCCAATGTGCTTCCCTGAAAAAATTGTCTGGGCAGGTCACCAAAGGCTTCCCTTGGATCATTAATTCAGTGCAACCCAGAAGCTAACCTTCAGCATCACAGATGCTAACTTTGACAGGACAGAATATGGACTGTTGTTCAACCAGAACATCATATCCCATTTGCAAAGCTCCTGAAGAGATCACTGGTCCAATACATCATCGCGTTTCTCTGTAGAGCCAAGGTGTGCATTTGAGGGCATTATTCTGGTAGATATTGCAAGTATTTCCTTTTTATTTATTTGTTTTATTATTTAATTTCCCATTTTTGTGTTTTTGAGATAGGGGCTCAGTATGTAGCCCAAGCTTGCATTGGATATTCTTCCCACCCTAGACTCCAGGTGCGGGGATAATAGGCATGAGATACCATGCCTTGATCCCCTCTAAATTTATTTATCCAGGCCTCTATGTTTGCAAAGAATCCATTATATTTACATAACTTACAGTCATATTATAGTTCTATCTCTTTGAGGTCTTACACCTCAAAGAGATAGACCTATAATTGATTACATATGTTGGCTCCTCTCAAATACTTCCATGTTTTTATATCTCTTGTTTTACACACCAAACAATTAATTATAGTGGCTTAGAATAAATTCTGCTAGTTAACCTCTGAGGGCATTCATCATATTTCCAAGATATTAGAATTACTCTCCAAGTATGAATGAACACATTAGTTTACTGTTCTCCTGTTATTTGTGGAAGCTTCAGCTGGCAATGGAAATACTATTTGTCCTCTGCTTGTTTAAGGAACTTCTCATAGCATAAGTAGATCAGAGAAGTCTTAGATTCAATAGAGGCAAAGACATAGGATCCTATGCTTTTCAGATGTTGACCCCAAAGTGCTTTAGTTTGGGAGTTCCTGAAAGGAACAGGTTTTTAGAACATTTATGCATTATATTAGCCTAGGAATAAACTTCATGTAAGTAATGGAACTCCTGAGTATTTGTATCATGAGATGAAATATATAGAAAGTGAGTCGATCTACATTCTTCTCTTGAACCTGATAGGTTATTCAATTCCAAGTAGTCAGCCCTAAACAAATATACACAACCATCAATAAATGGACTTAGTATATTAAATATATGTAACAATAATAATCAAAGAATAGGTCACAAAAGTGAGACAGATTCCTCTGAAGATCTGGGTTCCCAGTGATGTGGGCCAGCTCTTACCTGGCCTGTGGTGGAAACTGCAAGGCTGCTGGCTGATGCCTTTTTTTTTTTTTTTTTTTTTTTTTTTTTTTTTTTTTTTTTTTTT
>VZQC01007495.1:908550-997738 GCA_009823505.1 Rhizomys pruinosus
CTGGATCTGGAGCAGCAAACAGAGGGTCACATCTCGCAAAGAGCACAGGAAACAGAGAGAGCAATTGTAGACCAGGAGACTTGTTAAAACTCACTAAGCCTTGCGGTTCTCATCCTCAGCCTTTCACCACTGTGAACCGTCTGAAACTCCAATTCCAGGAGAACTCCAGTTCCAGGGGAATCCGAGACCCTCTTCTGACCTCCGCGGCATTGCACGACACGGGTGCACAGACTTGCATGCAGACAGTACATTCCTACAAATAAATAAATAAATTAAAAAAAAAACTCACTAAGCCTGCCCCCAACAATGCAATACCTCTAGCATGGCCACACCCTCCAAGACCTCCAAAAACAGCGCCACCACCTGGAGACAAATGTCTGAATACCTAGAGCCTATGGGGGACACTCATCCAAACCACCACAGCATGCACTATCACATTTTTATTGATTGTACTGTAAAATCGTACACCAAAGCATCATGCTGTATGTAACCTGCTGCCTCTTAAGAAATGTTGTATAAAATACACAAAACTTCAATAAAAAATTAATAAAAGAAAGAAAAAAGTGAGATAGAGTAGAGACTGTCAGAAGAATTGGAAGGGAGAGGGTAGAAATGACTTAAATACAGTAGTTAGCTATGAAATCCTAACATGACCTAGGGGCTAGACAGATGATTCAGCGGTTAAGAGCAACAGGTGTTCTTGCAGAGGACCCAGGTTCTGTTCCCAGCACCCACATGTCAGCTAAAAACCATCCATAACTCCAGTTCCAGGTAATCCAATGCCCTCTTCTGACCTCCTCAGCCCTTACACCACATGGGTACACTTATACACATGCAATCAATACCCTCATACACATAAAAATAAATAAATAAACAAATAAATAAACAATAACATGACCCATGCAGGAATTAACATAGAAATGTATAATTGTTTTAACATCTGGAAACAAGTTAATGTAACACATATTAATGTATGCTAACAGGAAAATCACCATTGGATGTTCACAGTAGACGCAAACAAAAATGAAATTGGACATTAACCCAACATCCATTCATGAGAAAACAATCAATAAACTACAAGTGGTAGGAAACTCAGCTTTATTAAAACAACATTTATCAGGTGTTGGAAAGATGGCCTAGCAGTTAAGAGCACCGACTGCTCTTGCAGAAGATCCGGGTTCAATCCCCAGCACCCACATGGCGGCTGAGAACCGTCTTTAACTCCAGTTCCAGGGGAATCTGACACCCTCTTCTGACCTCTGTGACATTGCACGACACGGAGGCACAGACCTGCATGCAGACAGTACATTCACACACACATAAAGAATAAATTTATCAAAGTACCCAAAACCTATAGCTGAATCCTACTATTTATCAAAAACTTAAAAACAAATGAATATTTTCCTCCCCACGTTAGAAATAAGACAACAGTAACTATTCTCATTATTACTGTTCAGTGGTCCTAGATAGTCTATTTCTTGTAAGTAGGCAAAAAGGATATTCCATATCAAAAGGTAAAAACCAGTACTACATCTATAGATGCTATAATTTTGTACACATAAAACCAAAAGTAATACTATGAAAATATTATTTAAATAAAAAGTTCAGCATGGTTATACAGTAAAAACAAATATAGACTATATGAAAAATTTCAAAATTATGAAAATTCCATTTACAGTAATATCAAAATAATACAATATTCAAGTATACTCATTACAAAAGAAGTTCCAGACATGCTCTTAATACTAAAAACCATAAAGCCAGGCATGGTGGTAAATGCCTTTAATCCCAGCACAAAAGCAGAGGCAGATGGACCTCTGCAAGGTGAAGACCAAACTGGCCTACATAGCGAGTCCCAGTCCATCTTGGACTCCAGGAAGGCCCCATCTGAAAACACAGACAAAAATAACAACAACAACAACAACAACAACAACAACAAAAACGTAACAAATTGTAGCTGAAGAAACTAAAGATCTTCATGAATGAACTTTTATGCTCATAGATCAGAAAACTAAATACTGCTTAGTTAGCTATATTCTTTAAATTGATCTATAGTTTCAGTCCTATTATTATTCTAGGTTTTCTTTGACAAATGGACCTTAAATTTCATATGTCAATACAAGTACCCAGAAGAGCTAAAACAGTCTTCAAAAATAAGATCCAGGGGCTGGAGAGATAGCCTAGCGGTTAAGAACGCCGACTGCTCTTACAGAGGACCCGGGTTCGATTCCCAGCACCCACATGGCGGCTGAGAACCGTCTGTAACTCCAATTCCAGGAGAACTCCAGTTCCAGGGGAATCTGACACCCTCTTCTGACCTCCGCGGCATTGCACAACACGGGTGCACAGACCTGCATGCAGACAGAGACAGTACATTCATACACATAAATGAATAATATATAAAAAATTAAAAAAAAAGATCCAATTTGGAAAGTTCTATAAATTTTTATTTCAAAACTTAGCAAATACTGGAAAATAATTAGCCCAACTTGGAATAAAGGCTGATTTATAGACCAATGAAACAGAATTGAGGATCCAAAGTAAGACCTTCCATTTATTCTTAGTAAGTTTTCCACAAGGCTACCAAGATATAGGAGGAACAAACAGTCTTGATAACAAATTGTGCTAGAACATTTGGATAGCTGTATGCAAATAAAATAATAAAATAAAGTAAATTATAAACCATAGGTCCATCATATCCAAAAATTATTTTTAAACGTATCAGGCATTTAAATATAGAAAGTAAAATTATAAAACTCTTGGAAAAAAAAAAACTAGGAGTAAATCTCTGCTGCCGTGGTTAGATAACAAGTTCTTAGATAAGACACTGAACATACATGTGACAAAACAGAAGGAATAGGTAAGTTAGGCTACAAACACCAAAATGTTTTTTGAGTTGCAAATAATAACAAGAAAAAGAAATACAATGAACAAGAGAAAACATCTTCAAAGTAATATCTAATAAAGTGCTTGAGTTCAGAAAATATAAAAACCATTTATAGCTCAATCAAGAAAACTCAAATAGTCCATTATAAAAAGACAAATTGTCTCAACCTTTCTCCAAAAATAATGTAGATTCATAACCATTAACCAACTTGAAACAATGTTCAACATCATTAACCATCAGAGAAATGTAAATCAAGCCTCCAAGAAATAGTTTACTATAATTTTAAAAAGACAGCTTTAAACACTGGTAATATGTGGAAACTGAAATCTTCTTACCTTGCCAGAGAGAATGTAAAATGATGCAGGCCTCTTAGTAAATCATTTTATGTTTTCTCAAATGGTAAAATGCAGTCATTCTGTTTTGTGGAATTATGTAAGGATATATGAAAACATGCTCCTACATAGAAACTTGCACATAAATCTTTATAGTAGTATTGTTCATAGTAATTAACCTGGAAAGATTCAAATGACTTTCATAAAGATATTAATAAGTCACAAGTGGCATTCTAATACAATATAGGGTTGTTTTGCCACAAGGGGAATCAAGTATGGGCACAGGCTATAACATAAATAAAACTAGAAAATATGCTGGGTGAAAAGAACCAAGTTCAAGGGTCATATACAGTCTATTCCAATTCTTTTTTTTAACAATATTTTACATTTTTTTAATTTATTTTTTATGTGTATGAATGTACTGTCTGCATGTAGGTTTGTGCACACATGTCGTGCCATGCCACAGAAGTCAGAAGAGGGTGTCAGATTCCCCTGGAACTGGAGTTAAAGATGGTTCTCAGGCGCCATATGGGTGCTGGGGATCGAACCTGGGTCCTCTGCAAGAGCAGTCGTTGCTCTTAACCACTAGGCCACCTCTCCAGCCCAGTCTATTCCAATTCTACAAAATGTCCAGAATAAACAAATTTCAAAGCAAAATGTTGAGAATAGGCACTGGAGAGATGTCTCAGTGGTAAGAGCACTGGCTGCTCTTCCAGAGGACCCAAGTTCTGTTCCCAGCATCCACGTGATGGCTAATAATCATCTTAACTCCAGTTGCAGGGCTCAGTGCCTTCTTCTGGCATCTGTAATCATTGCATGGCGCAAGTGCACTTGTACACATGCAAACAAAACACTCATACACATAAAAAACATCAAAAAAGTTGTAATGTCATATTGTAATTCATGAATTTGTGCACTTAATATCGCTTATAATTAATTATTAACAATATGAATTTGAGATACTTTATAAGTATATCGCAAATGTTTCATCAATCATTTTGTTATTTAGTAAAGTTGTATCTGTATTTATTTTTATATTTCCTACCCATGGAAAGCCCTGTCTCAATGGACATATTTAGTTAACAATAGTTATTATCAGATCAGATTCAAGAAATTATTTAAATGTTCCTATATTTGTTAAGGTACTTTATATCCCAATGTGTGGTGTATTTTAGTGAAGGACCCATGGGCTGCTGACTGTTCTATATTTTTAATGATTTTTTTCAAAGGGTTGGTATTCCTTTTTAATATTTTTTATTGTTATTGTACTTTTTCATACATCATACATCATTTCTCAATCCAATTTAGACTCATTTCCCTTTCCATGTCCCCCACCACACCCGAATTCATGCATTCTGCCATACATGTCTTGCATCTTTCTCTGAGTCTTGAAACAGTGAAGTTCTCCCCAAAACAATAATCCTCTGCTTTGAAAAAAAAAAAAAAAACCTCTGGAAAGACTCAGGAAAAGGATTGGTATTCTTTTTTTAAACATGTGGTGTAATTCACCACTGGGGCAAATGGCTCGATTTTCTTTGGAAAAATATTCTACCTTTTAATTCACAGTTGGCTCATTAATATTTTCTCCCTTCCCTTGAGAACATTTGGAAACTGTCATTCTTGGAATTTATCCTTTTTAGCTAAATTATTTGATTTGTGGCCACAGCTTTTCAAATATTTCCTTATTAATTCTTTGACTTCCTCAAGATGGGTATCACTTCCCTGCCCTCCCTCCTGTCTGCAGTAGCATGCATCTACTTTCTTTATTATTATTATTTCTTGTCATTCTGCTGAAAGTCTTGTTAATTTTGTTGATCTTTTCAAAGAGATAAGCTTTGGTTTCCTTGATACTCTCAGCTTCTATTTGTGTGTATTACTCTTTGTTTTTTTTTTTTTCTTTTTTTTTTGGTCTTTTCAAGACAGGGTCTCCCTGTAGCCCCAGCTGTCCTGGAACTCACTCTGTAGACCAGGCTGGCCTTGAACTCACAAAGATCCGCCTGCCTCTGCCTCTGCCTCCCGAGTGCTAGGATTTTACTCTTTATTTCATTTGCTAGGCTCCAATCTTTATTTCCTTTCTTCTCTTTGCTTTATGTTCCCTTTTTCCTTTATTTTTCTGTTTTCTTAAGATGGAAAGTGAGTTTGTAGATTCTTTTCAATAGAGTAGGCTAGACTGGCCTTGAATTCCTTGTCCTCCTGCCTTCACTATCATATCCTTTGGTATGCAAGGTGACATATCTTATTACCAAGGGACAGTTTCAGGCCAAGCCTAATACTTACTGGTCTCAGATTCTTAGGCTACAGCTAAGGAATCATCCTCAAATCAGAGAGAGTGTACAGCTTTTTTAAAATTATATTAATTAAGCAATTATATTTCCCTCTAGTAGCTATGACCTTTTGTGACCCTGATATAATTCAAGTTACAAGAGAAATCATTTACATGATGTAATTGATTTCAAAAGACACAGGGCTTCTCCTGTAACATGAGAGGCAATCAATGGCTAGACTAATTAAGCCTTGCAGAAAGAGATTCTCAAATATTTAATAGGCTCCCAAATTAAAGCAGCTTTCTGAATATATCCTATCCCAATGCGTTTCAACAGAGCACGTTTCCCATATGCAGATGAAGACAGGAGGCATAGTGACTGGGGGGTAAGAACCAAACCAAGAGAAAGAAGAAAGCCCCTTTCCTTTCTTCCTGAGAACTCTATAACATCATCTCACTGTTCTTGGTATCTTATGATGGTCAGCTTCAACCCAAATACTGAAGGGTCCTGGATTTACAAACATCACAGTAATTCATGACTGACAATAAGATACTATACATCAACATAAGGAAAAAATATTTCTCTTCTTTCTTGTTAATTTTTAGATGAATCTTATTGGTTTCAAACTCTGGAATCATTTTTAAAATAGAAGGATTCCAGCTTAACAGGAAAAGAAAGTCATTGAATGCTTGACACGAGTTTATTTTGTGAGTGCAAGACACCTGAGAGCAGCAAGTAGGGAGAGGAGGAAAGGTTGAAAGATTGTTCTGTGCTAATGTTAGACCCCTATTCCTCCCTATTGTAGCTTAATTCTTTTAAAATGATTAAGCTAAGCTTGCCATCTAAAACCCACCTCTCTTAGATGACAAGGTTCAACTGTGCTAATGTTCCTCTTCCTATAAACTCATCTAAAATTTACAGTTTGCAGATGCAGAACTAGAAAAGCAAGGTCATATCACTCTCCCATAGCATCACTCAAGAAAAGAGGTACCCGATACATTTTTGTAGTAAAATTGGGCAGGGTCTTACCTGACGTCCTGGGACCCAGCCTCTCATTTGTGGAAGGGCTAGCAGGAAGCACCACATTACAGAGGCAATTCTGCTATTCTGTACATTGCTTGACTGTTTTCTTCCATCATGCATTGTTGGCTTTCTTTACCTATACCTATTACACTGTATGATCTTTACAGAAACCTTGTAAATTCTCAGTAGTTGTGTATTGCTTGATTTTTTTCCAGCATCTTAAGCATTGTCATTACAGGTGTGGCATAGGGGGATTGATCATCCTCTCTCTACTCTAAAATCATTTTAAGCTTTTCTTCTCCTTGAAAGAAGGGGAATCAGAAACATTCCCAATAAACTGCATCTGTCTCAGAATGACTTTAAGTCACATTAAGGCACCTCTTGAGGTCGTTTTTATAAAGGAAATGTTAGACTCTTTTTTAATAGCACTTTTATTGATGTTTTGTGTATTTCCGACATCATTTTTCAGTTCAATTTAGACATTCCCCTTTCCCTTCCCTCACCCCACCCTAGATCATGTATTCTGCCATACATGTCCTTCATTTTAGACTGAATTTGATGATATCAGTCCATTCTTTGACCCTATGTTGTTGTGTTTCCCTCCTCATTGTATTGCTCCAAAATATGCTTATATAAATGTCATACATATACCAGAGTTATGTCCTCCAGGAATAAACTGTATGTTAACTCCAATATATGTTTAGGAGTTCACATTTTTCCCTTTAATTTTATATTACTCTAAAATGTGGATATATACTTTTCACCCATATACTTTAATTACCATGTCTGAAAGTGTGTGGTAAGTTAACTCTAAGGCTCATTAAGAGATTCACCTTATAACATCACAGATGCTTTTAGATATAAAGAGATATAACAATAATGTTGCTCAGCTTGTCTTTCAATTGGGAGATCTGGTACTAGCATCCACAAATGAGGGAAACCATTTCCCATTTGTTTCTTTGTTAATTGATCTTCATTGCTCCAGTATACCCACTCTGCCAAAGTTACCCAGCCCTTTACATGGTGAAAGGCTCATTAGGAACAAAATGGGGATATTTATTGCACTCAAGTAGTAGCAGTTTCAGTCAGTAAAGTAGAAGTTCATCTCATTCACAAGTGATTTAAATGTACATAAATCCCAAAAGAGTCTGCTATGTAAACATCATATATCATAACTCATAACACCATAGTAATCCAATAGAGTGGAACAAGGGTAAGTTCTAGGCCTTTTATGGTGCTGATTAGATTTCTACATGTTAGTATTATCAATATCACACCATAGGCTTAAGGATTAACACAAATATAAAAATAAACCCATGGTACATGAGTCTTCTGAGCTGATGGACAGTATGTGTCCACTCCAAGTTTGCAGCATTGTGGTAATCAATTCAATCTCTGGAACTTTACTGAAAGTTTACTTTACTGAGGCTTTGTCATGATTTGAATTTTAACATTCTTGAGAAAACAGAAGCTCCTGCTCACTAATGTCTATAAATTTCACCTTCCCATCCCTCTCCATTGCAAACATCTTTCACTCTTTCTTAAATGGACCAAGATGTTGCCCAAGGATGCATAGCTCTGAACTATATTGATCATCCCACCCTATCTCTAGAGCAGTGATTTTTCAGCTTTGGCTGTACATCTGAGTGAATTTAAATGATTTTATAGAACTGATCTACAAATGGTATAAGAGGGGAGGAAAGTTGGGGAGATGTGGAAGGGGAAAGAGTGATCAACCAAAACAAAGTGTAAATGAAAATTCCAGAAGGAAGCCTTTATTTTGTATGTTGATTAAAAATAAAGCAGTGAAAACACATCCTTTGGCCAAGGAAATCAAACCTACAGTGACGGACATTTGGGGCCCCCAAATTAGACTTCATAGGCTGTTTTATAGATAGTTTAGGTAGTTAATAGATAGATGATAGATATATGACAGATAGATGATAGATGAAAGATAGATAGATAGATAGATAGATAGATAGATAGATAGATAGATAGATAGTAGGTAGGTAGTTCAGCCATCATTACCTTTTTAAAGCTCCCAAGCTATTCTATGAAGGCTATGCCAGCCTCAACCTCCACTAGGGCAAGGGCCTTCTTTATGTTTAAAGTATTCCACTTCAATATGGAATTCTTGACTCATAGTACATGTCCTCATGTGCCTGTCTGGATAGAATTCCTTTCTCTTTACTGCCTTTCATACTCAAGAGGGTTTACCTTATCTTTCAACATCTTTTCATGGTCTCCATGAATGCCCCAGTGGATGGACCTACACGGAAGGACATTTGGAGACGCAAATCAGACTTAGTAGGCCATTCTATAGATAGATTAGATAGACTAGCTAGATAGGAAGTATAGATAATAGCAACACCGAGTCATAGAGAGAGAAAGAGAGAGGGAGATGGAGAGAGAGAGAGAGAGAGAGAGAGAGAGAGAGAGAGAGAGAATAAACTAGGCAGAAGGCAATGGGGAGAGCTTTGGATAGGGGAGGGGATCTAAAGACCATCGAACTAAATTGTAGCCAGGGGTGGTGCATGACCATAAGGAAACAGAGGTGTACAGGTTCCTGGGACCTTGCTCATATGAACTAACAGCAATGGCAACCACATGCACAAGACCCAAGCAAACTCAATCAGATAAAACTCAGCATAGAACTGAGGAAATGGACAAGCGGTCCCAACTTAGCCAAGGAATTATTAGCAGCTGATTAATTCTGGGTGAGGGAGAGTTGATCTTTAAAGGAGTGATACTGGACAGACTGACCAGGCTCCAGTGGATGAACTCACACCAAGGGACATGCGGGTACACGAGTGACTGGATAGGACTTAACATATGTGACAGAATGCATGAAATCCTGTGGATGGTCTATGGGGGCTGCAGACAAGGAAGAATGTCTAAATATGATTGATCTAGATGTATAAAATCCACAAAATTCAATAAAAATATGCATTGAAAAAATATTTAAAGCAACTAAAAATCTATACCATATGCAAATTTCAAAAATTCAATGAAAATAGAAAAAGAAAATAAATTCTGTTTTTTTTTAAATGACAATAATAAATCATTTCAATTGTAAACAATGGCTTCCAACTTCTCTGCTCTTCTATGACCCCTCAAGCTGGAACCACCCTGAGACCTACACACCCCTTATCTTAACCTTCTGGTCCTCTTGATTCAGGGTCCATGACTAAGTTTAGGGCTGCATCCCCATCCTCCAGTCATTGCTAGCTCAGCCTCCTATGTCTCTGCTTCAACATCCCCTCCTCCTTTCTTCAAGGTCATTCTCCTTTCAGATTCCCTTTGCTTTTCTTCTTACTGTCTACCTCATTTAGAAAGCATTTTGAGTGATTCAACACCTTATTTGAAACTTCAGTGAACTCCGCGGTTCTTGGGAAATCTAATTTGTGACACACAGGTTTGTTGAAGTTATACTTAAGTTTTAATTTATGCTACTGGCTCTTGCTTTAAGGAAGGGAATTTCCAGAGATGAACCATGTCCACCACCAACCTCGGCATTTTGTCAGAAGCCCCTGGATATGGTAGCATCCTCACTCTTAGTCTCAGCTTACTTCCAGTTTTCCTTATTCAGCACATGCCAAGGAAGTCTGGCTGTTGATGGGAGATTTTTGTTTTGTTTTGCAGTTTATAATCTTTATCCCTAAAATGCCTTTACTTACCCTCACATTTAGTTGATAACTTACTTAAATAGGGAATTTTGATTTAAAAATCAAATTCCTGCTGGGCGTGGTTGCGCACACCTTTAATCCTAGCACTCAGGAGGCAGAGGCAGGCTGATCTTTGTGAGTTCAAGGCCAGCTTGGTCTACAGAGTGAATTCCAGGACAGCTGGCAGTACAGGGAGACCCTGTCTCTAAAAAGCCAAAAAAAAAAAAAAAATCAATGTCCTTTAAAATATTTAGAGAATTTCATTTCTTTTTCATTTTTTATTAAAAATTTTGTGTGCTTCATACATCTTAATATCTGGTCCCTCCTCTCTGCACACCTAAGCATCCACAGGATTTCTTCCAATTTGTTTTATATGTTGAGGCCTGTCAAGTCAAGTTTGTGTATCCAGATGTCCCTCAGTGTACGAGCATCCATTGGAACTTGTTCAACCTACCTAGCATCAATACTTAAAGAAGATCAGCTCTTCCTCACCCAGCAATGATCAGCTACCCATAGCTCCTCTGCTAAGGTTTGGGGCTCCTGTCCATTTTCCCAGTTCTATGCTATGTTTTTGTCTGAAATTTCATGGCCCTTGTGCATGTTGTCACCTTTGCTGTAAGTTCATATGAACAAGTCTCCAGAAGCCTGGAAGACTTTGTTTCCTTACAATAATTCACCACCCCTGGTTCTTATATCTACCCCCACTTCCTCAGTGGAATGGCCACTCACAGGTGGGTGAGGTGCAACATTAGGAATCTTATCTAGAGACACACACTCTTCAGACTTTTATTCTCTACACTCTGACCAGCAGTGGCCTTCTTTGTGCATCACACTCTCCAATGAGGAAGCTTTTCTGCTGAGAGTTGAGAGATAAATTAGTTTTCTCTCTATCCACTCACTGTTCCACTATGTGCCGTGAGACTTTTTTTTTTTTAAAGATAAAGGTTTCATTGTAAACGTATCACTTAGGGGTGGGAAACTCACAGACGCTTATTCTTTATATGTGAGCAGTTATGGAACTCTGTAATATCTTCCATCTGTTGCACAAAGAAGCTTCTTTGATGAGTGGTACATGGTATCATTGTCTGTAAATATAAGGATCTATATTTGGCATACAGTAAGAAATTATGTTTGTCTAAGGATGTGACATAGGGTTTTTTCCCTAGGATCTGTGATCTTTCTAACCATGTGTATTTTGCTATGTTTACAGTGCCACACAAGAGTTCCCTCCCACTGAAGTGGCTTTAAGTCCAATTACATAGCTGTTGATTACCCCTAAGATAAAAGTACCACCACTACACCAATACAACAATTGCTGTGCCAGTAATCATTGTCATTTTTAGGCTTTAAAGACAGGACTGTACCATTGACTGATTTTTCTCCCATAGTAGCTTGCATTATGTTCCCTAGAACTATAATAACTAATATTCAGGGAAGTGTCTTCCAGGTTAGTGCCAGTTCCATTGCTCCAAGTCCTGTGTTTAAAATATGTCTTGTCATCAGCTGTATGGTCTTGCCTTCAAGTGCCACGGCAAGAGCCTGTGTTATTTTAAAGTCAGGTTTCTCTTGTCTGGGATTCTGTTTCTTGTACAGCTTTCAGGTACACTCATGTACTTATGTTCAGATATTGTATCTGTATCTGTATTTTTCAATAAGTTTTTGAATTAATGCATTTCCCTCCATCGCTGTGTTCTTCCTGTCTCTGCCACATGCTCAGGTTCCTGCCTTCAGAGAATGAAATAAAGAAAATTGATTTCTGGCACCAAAGTCAACACCTATAGTTAGCACATTGTAAAGTTTCAACCTGAGCACTTTTCAATCCTCTAATCCCTTAAAAACTAATAAGAACGATAAATGCTTTTCTCAGGGAAAACATTTTAAAATAGCCTCTGTGTTAATCAAAAGAAGTAATTCAGTGAAGCAGTAAACAGCTTAACTTTTATGTTACAACCACATGGTTTTGGTAAAAAGAAACAGATGGCATATTTGGTTCCAAGTGAATAATATGGTATCATATTACTCATTTGGAAGCAAGATCAGAAGAAGCACTTATTTATCACCTCAGCAGACCCAAGAGCTGAGGAGGGGTTGGGGATGTGACAGAAAGATTTTACTCTGCCAAGACTATAACTGGAGTAGATTAAATGAAGTATTTCTGTTTTTCAACAGGACTTGTTTCACAGTTTGTATTAGATAAGAAGCCAGCAAGATAGCAATCATTTAAGATTTTTATTCCTACCAGAATAAAGGCTTGTCAGTTGTAAGGAGGAAACAAGGCTCAACCTAGACATTATAACAACTTCTTATCTTCAGTGCCAGAGTAAGGACAAAATTCTTAAAGGGTGATTTTGAAGTGTAAAATCAACTTCATATTCATTTGGAAGAAAGTAACTGATCGCCAAATAGACAATGGAAAATAGAGTTACTGTTCTTCATTTTGAGACAATTCCTTATGTTCAGGTAAACAAAGCCCTTTCAGCGTAGTTATGGATTAGTAGTTCATTAACATGGGGAGAGCACGCTTCCTTGTAGGCTTTGAAAATCAGTCCAGTTCCATTGAAACGGTGAAATCTGCAAGTCAGTTTAGAACTCAAGACACAAAACTTTTTCAAATCAAGCATCCCATTGCATTGAGCCAGTCTATCTACACATTGAACTCTTCACCATGTATTTCTGCATCCATTAATGCTGGAAGCCCTGACCCACTAAAGAGAGAAGGTGGCAAAAATCAATTTTTCTCCCATTATCGACTGAAAGTTACCTGTGGGCCTCACATCATTTAGAAGATAGCTTTGTAAGCCGGGTGTGGTGGCATACGCCTTTAATCCTAGCACTTGGGAGGCAGAGGCAGGTGGATCTTTGTAAGTTCAAGGCCAGCCTGGTCTACAGAGTGAGTTCCAGGACAGCTGGGGCTAAAAGGAGACCCTGTCTCGAAAAGACAAAAAAAAAAAAAATTCATGTGGACCTGCCAGTCACTTGGCCAGACTACCAACCCTCAGGAATGCTGACACACCTAAAAACTTGTTAGGGAGATTGGGAGGTAGGAGGAATAATTCCATAACAATGCAAGCTGGGTGTGGTGGTACATGCCTTTAATCCTAGCACTTCCGAGGCAGAAGCAGGCAGATCTTTGNCACACACACACACACACACACACACACACACACACATATATAATATGCAGTCAAACTTAATTACTATCATTTATCCAGTTATTTGGGGGAATATTTCAATTATGTTTCCCTTCCAGTGAATATATAGTAAGGGCTTAAGTATTCCTTAAGCTTGATAGTCATATTATAATACATATTTATTTGAATCAGTATTTTGTCAAACTTCATCCTCACTTGAATCTGACTGTTGTTAGTAAGACCTTTAGCAATGATGTACTTTAAAAGCTTATATCCTCATTGTTTATTATTATTATTTTCTAAATCCTACAGGGACTCAATAGTCTTTGGTAAAAAACTTAAATCAGGAGGAAAAAATGAATTCTATTTCCATCACATAAGCACTCAATAACTTGGATCTATTTAATACTCTGACTTTACTCCTGAATAAGATAAAGCTACTATAAAGGTGTTTCTTCTTTCATGTATCATAGCAGTATTCCTTGCTGCTTCTAGTAACAATAATTTTTTTTTTTTGAGATGGGATCTCCCTATAGCCCCAGCTGGCCTGGAACTCACTCTGTAGACCAGGCTGACCTTGAACTCACAGAGCTCTGCCTGCCTCTGCCTCCTGAGTACTAGGATTAAAGGAGCGCACCACCACCCCCCAGCTTAAAGGTGGTTCTTAGTTGCCATGTGGGTACTGGGAATCAAACCAGGGTCCTCTGCAAGAGCAGTCGGTGTTGAGGCATCTCTCCAGCCCCTGCAGTGCCTTCTGTACCCTGTATACCTTCCTATGAAATAAAATCATCTCTGACAACTGTCCTTCAATTTCATGAGTTGGATGAGTAGCCATGACCTGACTTTCAGTCCTCAACTACTTCCTTACCATTATAATCCCTTTGTGTAGGGTTAAAAATTATAAGATTGTGTGTTGTGTGGCTCTAGGTTAAACTAAGGCCTAGGATAATTTTGGGGGGCTTTGTTCTAAAGATTACCTGGAAGGTAATTTTGATCATCATTCAGGAGTGAGGATAAAATGTAGAAAGTTTTGGACAAAGACTAATAGACTGTTCCTCTTATAGATTCCTGCTGAGAGAATTACAAGAGGATGGAATTCAGCAAGAGAAAAAGTGAATGCAAGGAATGGAAAGGGATGTAAGCAATAGCGGTGAGTGACCACTGTGGGAAATGTGTGCATTCAGCTGCCATGGAAGTATTTGTGTGAAAAGTACTCAGGTTGGGTTGCAGAAATTCCTGCTCCTGGATTCTCCTTTCTGTGTGCAACTTCAACTATTTCAGCCCAATAATTTGGTACTTTCTTCCCAGTTGTTAACTATTTCTCTCAGCCAACTATCAGCACACCAAAACCAAGATACAGACTCAAATATATTTATTGACCAAGAAATTATTCATATTTAAATTCTATGAATGGTTTCTGATTCCTGATGCATTGATCCCAGCCCTTGGGAGTCAGAGGCAGGCTTTTTGCTGGGAGATCTAGGTAAGTCTGATCTACATAGTGACTTCCAGGTGGGCTGAGCTGAGGGAGCCCCTGTAAAAAGCAAAAAACAAAACCAAGAATGGTTTTTGATGGAGACATCATTTAGATGGGATTAAATGTCAGAAACTATGTTGTATCTTTACTCCTTTTAATTAGCCTGTGTTCCAGAATATGTATTTCTGTATCAGCCTTAGCTTCCATTTCTTCCTGAAGCTGAGATTTTGTAAACACTACTGAGGTTAAAAACAAGCTCACGTGCGGGCTGGAGAGATGGCCTAGTGGTTAAGAGCACCGACCGGTCTTACAGAGGACCCGGGTTCGATCCCCAGTACCCACATGGCGGCCGAGAGCCGTCTGAAACTCCAATTACAGGAGAACTCCAGTTCCAGGGGAATCCGAGACCCTCTTCTGACCTCCGCGGCATTGCACGACACGGGTGCACAGACTTGCATGCAGACAGTACATTCATACACATACAGATATAAATAAAAATTAAAAAAAAATAAAAAAACAAGCTCATGTGCATGTCTGCAGATTGCATTTGAGGTGTTTACCTATTTCCCCCACTCACCAAATCATCAAGCTATTTAACCACTACGGTCGAAGCATAAAAGAAGCAAAACACACAGGTACTTGCAAGTTCTCTTGCATTTCCTTTAAAACAAATGAAGCAAGTTGAGTAGATGAGAGATACCAGAGAAAATCCGAGGACTTAGGAAAGGCCCTCTTGGTGAGAATCTATTAGACCCCTGTGAAATATGTCTCTGTAAAATACCAAGCACACGGCACCAAAACAAAGCCATAAAACCATTGCCAGAGCATCAGAGGTTAAGAAGAAGCCAAATATTTGACATTCTTTTTCAAAATTCTGTGAGGTACAGATGATTTTTGAAACCATGCATAAAATAATCAGCACATTCAACAATGACAAAAATTGGTTTGCCATACACAAAGTGAAATTTAAGCTCACTGGAAAAATCAAGGATCCTATTAGATTTGAATGACTTAATTCTTCCCAAATTCACTTATGGGTCTAGCACAATTGCAGTACGGAGAATTTTATTTTCAGTTCTTATCAAAAGATATTGGTTTAAAAAGAAAGCTGTAATTAAAAACATGTTATGAGAAGCTGTTGTGAGAAACTGTTCCTGAGGAGATCTGAACAACTATTCACTCACCCCAAAGAGGAACTACCAACAGCCCAAAGTAAGGATAGCCCCCAAATCCAACTTGGTGAGCCAGTTTTACTGGGATTACTTACACAAACACAGGTGAAGGGTTACTTACAGGAGCAGAAATGACTCACAAACAGCGGCTTTACCAAAAGCCGGCCCTGGCATGGGTGAGGCTCATGAAAGCTGGAAACCTGGAACAACCTATAGGCAGCTCTACAGGCTGGTTAGTGTCTTTTCTTTTTTTTTTTTTAACATTTTTTTTATTGATGCTTTGTGCATTTCATACATCATTTTCCAATTCAGTTCAGGCATATCTCCCCTTCCCTTCCCCCCCACCCCCACCCCAACCGAGATCATGCATTCTGCCATGACTGTCCTGCATATCTCTGTTTTTTGTTTTTTTTTTTCCATTTTTTAGCTATAAGTGATAATCCATGAGTACAAGCATCCTTCATGTAAAACCAATTTGCAGGCTGTTGTGCCCAAACCCCCACAGCCCCACTTTCCAGCGGGGTGTGAGGGGTTGTCTGTTCAATCAGGTTAATCAAATGAGGGTCCAGACTACATCGCTGTAGTTTCACCATTCACCCCAATTGCAGCCCTTACATTCTACCACGCCCCCTCTTCCGCAGATTATTCCCTGGGCTTAGAAAAGGGGCACAGGTGGATGAGAAACAGAACAGTCCACTCTCTCTGGAGCTGTTGTCTTGGATTCTGGTCAATTCTGGCTGTTTCCTTTCATGGGCTGGACAATCTGTCTAGGAATAACCTTTTCGATCCTACTAATGAAGCACAAGCAATTAGATATATAGGTACTTAACAGCATTAATAGTTATGGTAGGTTACTTTGGTAGACACATATGTTTAAACTGATATGTTGATCCACGAGCTACATTTTTTTCCTGTTAAATATGACAGGGTTCTTACTGTGGCTTAGACATCTCCTAACCTGTAGAGGATGTAAGCTTGTGGCATCAGCCATGGGTTACTCCAAGGAGAGAGCCAAATAGCCAATTGATTTGGGGATATACAGGCATATGGCTGCCTTCTGCTGACAGTATTTCCAGGCAGGGAGGTGTTTGTAGCTGGTGCTGACGGTGGAGTCTTGCTTGACTCAAGGAGACCCGTTTTGCTTTATTGGTTTAGTGGCCCTTGGTAACACTCTCGGTGTTCCAGAGGCCATCTGTACATTTTCATGTGTGGTCTCAATACATCTTTCCCATGTTAACGTCAGGTCTTCAGCAGCAGGGCTTATCGCCTCTCTTCTTGCAAGTATCCCAGTTTAGAGGCAAGGAGCCTTTACCTTTTGTGGGGCCTTAGATCCCCTGGCCAACATCTCCCTGGTGATAATCCATTACTGATGTCAGAGCTCTGTATTGATATATTTTGCTTAAGCGCATAGTTTAAGGACTTTATATTATATTTGGTTCTGAACAGAGATAATCCCTTTCACAGTTCATGTCTATTAGTCAATTAAAGAAGGCAGTTTTACCAGTTTTATAAGAGATTACCTCTATAATAGTTGTCTCCAATTTACAGTTGGAGAGTGACCTCATCATCGTTATATTTCTCCTTGTTCTGGGGGGGAGGCAAGAAAGTCTCTCATATCAAAACCTTTGCGGCACCTAGAAGGTAAGTTTCATTAGGACTCATTATAAATACTTGTTACATGTAGGGGCCACAGAGGGTTTCGATGGTTATGGCAATCTGAGGCTTTTCTTCCTTTCGATGTTCAGACGGGTCAACCTTTCAGTTGGCACTTTCTGGTACATCCTACTCAATGCAAAGCTGTATCTTTTCTTTCTCAGCCATTAAGTTGGTGACATTTTGTCCTGTTGGAACACACTTTTCAAAGTAGCTCAGTTCTGAAGATTGGTCTCTGCCTCTTCCAGGCAGCTAGTCTGGTCTGAGAGTATGCTCAGCAGTTCTCAGGGCTTATATATGTTTGCAGAGGGAGGGTACTTGTGAACCTGCTCAATTCCAGGGACTTCTTGAAGTCATTGAGTTGATTGAGCTTAATGAGCTTCCCTTCGGGATCGTCTTTTCATACCCCTTCAAAACATCCTGTTGTTTACCTTCCTATATTTAGAACATCCTTTTGCTTACCTCCTTCAGACGTCCTATGGTTTATCTCCCTTTAGACATCCATGCTTCACCTCCCTTTACAACAGTCTGTTATTTACTCAGCTTCCCTCCAAGATGGAAAGTTTTATCTGAGAGAATTGCTACCCAACAGAAGCCTCTCTGCTGAGGGTTAAGTGATGCACTGATCTATGGTTATAACAATAAGTCATTTTAATGACCATTAATGTCCATTAACTAGAATAATAATAGTAGGTTCTCCCCTATGGACTACAACATAAGTCCCTGGCAGCCATAGTGGGCCTTAAATCCAATCAGAAAGTAGCTGGTTTCTCCAATAGCATTCATGCAAGTATTGTACCAGTGGATATGTCTGGCCAGGTTTGTTGTTACTTTAATTCAGGAGGTTCACAGTTAGGTAAGATGTATTACTGTTTTTCTCCTCTGGTAGTGTGCATAGCACCTTCCAGCACTAGGAATGCTAGCCAGTAAAGGCAAAGCTTCCAGTCAGCACTAGTTTGATTACTCCATGTTCTATGGGTCAGTTGTAGAATGTCTTCAGCATTCGTGTCTTAAGAAGTTCTAGATGGTAACCAAGAACATTGGCAAAGACTATAATGTTTGCAATCTATGGGGCAGCACTGGCCAACAACTCCTCAAAAGGTCACCCATTCTGGCACTGGGCTTTGCTAGCTTCTGGAGGTTAGTAGGAGCATTGTTCTCCCATCATAGGATAACACAATAAAAACTATCTATATATATATGAGCTTTCTACAGTTAGTTTCCATATGGTTCCTTCGAAGGTCTGCGGTGTTAGTTATCCTTCCCCATATTCCCTCCTCTACCAACCCACACCCAATTTAGTCCTTTCTTTTCCATTTTTCCCATTCTCCCTTTATACCATTGTTTTCCACCAGCCATCTCTTGACCCCTGTACCCACATAGCCTCTTACTAATTTCCTTATCTCTATGGATATTACCAAATGAAACATATATCTAAAAATTCAAGGCTAACATCCACAAATGAAAAAAAAAAACCCTGGCCATTTGTCAGAGATTATTCTTTGGCAGTAGATGGTGATTAACACAGAGAGCCACAACTACCCAAGGACTAGACAATAAGAGACTGTTGAACACTGAGCCCTAGCTGGGATGTCTATATCACATCTTGTCCTTTCAAGATTCAGGAGTCATTATAGAAAAGTGGATGGAAAGATGAAGCCAGTGAATAACTATCAGGAAACAATGCTTTCTAGACACAATAGAGCAGGTGCAAATATGAAAGCACCATGGTTATGACAGCATGCAGAAGACCTATGGAAGCTCAAGCCAGACAAAATATAGCATGGAGAGGAGAGATGAGCATGATGTCCCACCCATAGCTGATGAGCTACTGGAAATTGATAGATGCTGGGAGATGGGGAATCTCTTTTCTTTAGGAGTGTGACCCCTGGTAGTTTGACCAAGATGCAGTGGAGAGTCCCACCCCCAGTGTGCGTGGGCAATACAAATTAGGCTCAGTAAGATTACAGAAAAATAAGAGGACACAAAGTTGAATGGGTAAGGAAGAGGGGTAGTTGAGAGAACAGAGCTGAATATTATAGGAAATTTTCAAAGGATTAATAAAATATTTTTAAAATCAATAAAAATGTCATAATGACTTCATCTTGAATTTATTGTGGGCTTCAAAGAATAATTTTAAGGGAGATAGTCTTTGGATTTCTCCTATAGGACCTTGAAGAAATTACTCTTAAGTTAAAACATTACTTCTTGGTTTGGTCTGGGCAGCAGTAATAAAAACAGATTGTGGTTGAAAAGCAGGAAAGGAGAATCTTTTTTTTTTTTTTTTTTTGGTCTTTCTGAGTCAGGGTCTCCCTGTAACTCCAGCTGTCCTGGAGCTCACTATGTAGACCAGGCTGGCATTCTTTAGTATTCTTTTGGGATATACCATTCAGTTATTTTCATATAGAACACACAGATGTTCACCTTCACATCTTCATCCCACAAGCAAGTTCTGTAACTCGGGTTCATTGGTGACGCCCTCTTGTTCATTCGCAACAACTGCAGAGATGGCCTACCAGCTCCACCTGGGTGCTAAGATCATTGTTTAGACACTTGTTCACACCCAAATTGTAATCATCACTTGGTCCATTTAGAATACTGGCATTGATATTTGTGGTTCTGCAGTTAATTTTGTGATTCTTTTAAGGAGGCACAGCTTCTTGTACACCTTTTCCTTATTGCCAAGTCTGAGTGAGACGCCAGTGTTAAAACTCAGACTAAATGAAGCAAGTGGTCTTTACTTTAAAATAGGTATTTCTCTGGTACTTCCCACAATGAAAAAGTCAGTGTTCTTTGTATGTTGTGTTATCACTTCCCCTGGAACTGCTTGGTGAGAGCAAGCTACCAATGAGAGAACACGGGTTTTAAGCATTTAGTTGTTACAGGCAGCAGGATGAATGGTAGTACTCAAAATCCATAAAGAGTACCTTTCTACTTCCATACTTTCTGTCTTTCTGACTATTAAAAGTTGCTGTCATTCTTTGACTTTATACAAATGTTAAACATAAGTCTAATAATTAGCCTTTCATTTTGTAATATTTTGCTATATGTCGGACATTAGCATAATTTAACTTTAGATAATATAAATTTATGAACACAATTTTCCTTTAGTTGACAGCATCTATTGTTTGACATTGGGAGTTTTGTAGGTCTGGATAGAAAGATATCCCATGATTAATTCTTCCATTGGAAAGTGAAGATTTTTTAAGACTTTTAATGAGTATTCTGGTGTTTTATTGCTACCAAAACATTTTGGGGAAAAAGTCTTATGAAAATATTTGTATTCACTCTCTCAAAGACATCTTGACCTAGCTACTTTGAAAGTAGGAGAGAAAAGAGAGACATAGGCTCTTTGTTCTTTAATCATATTGGAAAGGATTTCAGTTAAATATATAAGTGCATGATAATTTTCTCATGAAATAAAATTAACAGTATCATTTCGACAGGAAGATAAGATTGCTAATTGACACTCAAAGATAGATAGCCACTATTGACAAAGATGCATTACTCAGTCCAATTAGGAAGTAGAAACCACAGAAATGCTTTAACAAGAGGAATTTGGTAGTCAGGAATTGGAAGTCTGAAAGGATGAAATGGAATTTTTCACAAATCATTTGTAGGGCTGGAGGTATAAAAGAAAGAGGTTAGGCTTAGATGAGTTACTCAAACAGGTAGGATTTAAGCCTCCAAGAAGGGGGTGTAACTGAGTGCTTCCACCTGAGCACCTGCACAGAGATACTGCATGGCTTGGAGCACAAGCCTTGGTGGACAGCATCAGACGGCCACGGCTGGCATCTGTGAGAGGCACAATGGTGTTAGTTCTGAGAATACTGAAAAAAGTCCAAGCAGAAGTGATATGCCCTGCTACAACAACCAGCAACTTCAAGGCTGAAGCAATATTGAGTGATGCTAAGAAGACAAAAACGAACCAAGAAGCAGCCTAGAGGGTAAGCATCCCTTCCCTCTCCGCTAGCCTTCCAATCTCTTCCAGTGTCCCTTACTGAGCCTTGGTGCTTTGGCTGGAAACAGACCTGAGGCTTTCAGAATCCCAAGCTGAGGATCACAAGAGTGAAATTGTAAGAATATGTGAAATGAAAATGTGGTAACTTAGCAAGCCACACAGGAGAATAAAAAACTCAAACTTACTGGTTTATTGGCCTTCAATATAATTGTTTCAGCAACGATATATGTTCAGCACTTTTGGCCTTCCATATTCTTGGCAAAAGTAACCATTCTGAAGAAAATCTCATCAAATTAACTGTGTGAAAGGAAAATAGTTGGATAGACAGTCCACTAAACACATGCATATACTTGCAATAAATCTCTTTAAATAGCTTAAATACCAACATTTAGATTCATTGATTCTTTGCATTGTTTTCTTTGTTTCTATTTCATTGATTTCTGCTCTAATTTTTGTTATTCCTGTCTGTTGCGTTAAGGGTTCATTTGTTGTCTCTCAAGTTGCAGAGTAAGATCCTTTACTTGCTCTCTTTCTGTTTTCTTAATGTAGGCACCCAGGGCTATAAATTTCCCTCTTAGGCCTGGTTTTAAAGTATGCCAAAGGTTTTGTTGTGTTGAATTGTCATTTTCACTTACTTCCATGAATGCTTTTATTTCTTTCTTAATTTCTTCCTTGACCCATTCATTATTCAGGAGTGTACTGTTTATTCTCCATGTTTTCTTGTAGCTCGTCGGGTTTATTCTTGTGTTAATATTTGAGCTTTATTGCACTGTGGTCTGATAGAATGCATGAAATTATTTCAATCCTTTCGTATTTGTTAAGGTTTATTAAAAAAATTAAAAATAAATAGCTTAAATATATCTAAAACATTATAGCTTGATGATGCACTAAAACAATAATTAGTGAGAAAAAGAGAACAATGCGGGAAAGAATATAGACTTGTTTCATTGGGAGCCACATTACAGGAAATGTGCAGCACAAAACAAAGGAAGAGAGTTGCACAATTCCCAGGCCTTTCTCAGTCCAAAGCCAGGGAATTAGGAAGTGGGTGAGGCTTCTGGCATGCTGGGATCAGTAGTAGAAAGATTTTTTTTTTTCCCCTGCATCAGTCTCCTCTTTTATCTCCAATAATACTTAATTTACCGTAAAAGTCAAATGTTAAGTGCAACCAATAAGGCCATAAGAGGTCCCTTGGGAGGCCAGGGAGCAGTGAAATAGCTTGGTGGGTAAGAGCTCTAGCCAACAAGAAAATCTGAGTTTGATTTCTAGCACCCACATGGTACAAGGAGTGAACTGACTACCGGAAGTTATCTTCTGATGTCCACATGTGGAAGCATACACAGACACATAAACACACACACACTAGAGGGGAGAGAAAGGAGAGAAAGACTAGGAGGGGGGGTCAAGTATTCTCACAGAGTTGAATACCAACTCAAAAATGCCCAAAGCCCAGGATGTTCTCATGAGGGATGAAACACAGCCTCCAAATTCAACAAATAGAGGGTCTGATACCTGAGAATGTTCTGCCTTTAAAGAGCCACAAAGACATTAAAGAGACATTTACTATTTCAGAGAGAAAATAATATCTATAAAAAGCAAGCCATTTGGAGAAGATGAATCTTGTCGTTGTAGTTAATACATGATAGTAGAAGTTGATATCATTACTTAGTTCAGTGGAAGATTAGGCACAGCTGATAAGTAACAAGTCAGGGTTCTTCAGTATGGAGAACAAAAAAGATTAAAAACAACAGGAAATTTATGTTGCAGGGAAGATGAGTTGAGAATGTGCCACATATTTGTCTTCTAAGCATGTGGAAAAGGTGATGAAAAGAAATAACTACCAAAATCATATTTTTAACGTGAAGAATAGTAGTTAGAAAACTGATAAATTCATTTTTGACATATTATCATACAGAGTGATGTTTGGCGTACAGTAGATATTCATTAATAGAGAACACCAAGAATAAAGAGAAAAATCAGAAACATTTTCTTTTCCTTTTATTTTTCATACTGACGTTTTATTGGCATTTATTAGTAGCCAGCTACATAAATACTTAAGCATGAAGATAAAATAAGAGATTAATAAGTATGTAAGTCTCAGAAAATACAGTCGTCCAAGCCGAGCATGGTGGCGCATGCCTTTAATCCTAGCACTTGGGAGGCAGAGGCAGGTGGATCTTTCTGAGTTCAAGGCCAGCCTGGTCTACAGAGTGGGTTCCAGGACAGCTGGAGTTACAGGGAGACAGTCTTGAAAAGACCAAAAAAAAAAAAAAAAATACAATCATCTACAGAAATTGTAAAATAAGTGTTTAAGCTTGTTCTCTGGCTAAAACAAAAAATAAACTGAACAGGGACATAGGCTGGTGACGGATAAGCCACTGAAACCTACCCTATTTGATCTATTTAGACAATAGCAATCTAGTATTGAAATGCCCAAAGATCCCACTAGTCAAAATAGTGAGCTAATATTGGAAGCATGGAATTGGGAAATAACACGTGGGAAAAAAGGAAAGCATTCCTGTTATGTTCAATAGATAGGTATACAAATACATTCACGTAAAATATAATTTCACTTAAATGTTCTTAAAATGCTGAGTATATATGATTGTTTTTTTAATTTTTTTTATTGATGGTTTGTGTATTTCATACATCATTTTCCAATTCAGTTCAGGCGTATATCCCCTTCCCTTCACCCCGCCCCACCCCTACCCATCCCAGATCATGCATTCTGCCGTAACTTTTCTGCATCTTTCTGGGTTTTTTTGTTGTTGTTTAGTTTTCATTTTTTTTTAACAATAAGTGATAATTTGTGAGTACAAGCATCCTTCATGTCAAACCAATTTGCGAGCAGTTGTGCCCAAACCCATACAGCTCATGGGTCCCACCATCCAGCGGGGGGGGTCTGGTGGGGGGCTTGTATGTTCAATCAAGTTGATCAAATGAGTGTCCAGACTACATTGCTGTAGTTTCACCATTCACCCCAATCGCAGCCCTTACATTCTACCACGCCCCCTCTTCCGCAGATTGTTCCCTAGGCTTAGAAAAGGGGCACAGGTGGATGAGAAGCAAAACAGTCTACTTTCTCTGGAGCTGTTGTCTTGGTCTCGAGTCAATTCTGGCTGTTTTCTTTCATGGGCTGCCAGCTTGTCCAGGCATAACCTTTCAATCCTACTAATGAAGCACATGCAATTAGATATATAGGTATTTAAACAGTATAATATATAGCCTTTCGGTCCTACTAATGAAGCACTCGCAATTGGATATATAGGTATTTAAACATTATGATTGTTTTAAGAATCATTGGTGTTTAAAATCATCTAATTACAGAAGTAGTTTTGATATCTATCAATTCTAACAACTCTGCAGCAAAATTTATCAATTTGTGTATTCCAAAGGCTGGTGCTAAAACTGTCTATCATAAATGTCCTGGGTTCTTGCTGTTGTAAGTGCCTGCTGTCCTGAAGGCTGTTGGTCTTCTGGTACCAGTAAGGGTGATGACTCCAGGGACAAACCCTTGTCTAGGCTGATGGCCCCACGGCTCCCATGAAGGTGATGGCCTTGTGGGCAACCTCCTCGTGGCTGAGTAGTTAAAATTCCACAGCTGACGCCCAGTTAGAAAGCTGCTGGCTTCTGCCTCCCCCACGCATGGACCAATCTATGGCCAGAGGCTGTTAGCTTTTCTGACTACCCAACCTGTCCTGGGAGTGAGCCCCATGACCAAACAAGCTGAAAAGCTAGCTGCAAGATTAATATTCCATGATTGATCTTGCTAAGGAAAATATGTGCTGCAACAACAACTCAGAGATCTCAGTCCAGCAGCAAAGCTTGTAGGAATTATCTTTATTTTTGCATGGCCACCTGCTAATACAGGGTTGGGACAGACAGCATGACACCACTTCCTAGCAGCCAATCCCAAACCTTCATACCATCGCATTCTTCTTAGCTTGCAGGTCATAAACAAGGAAGTCTTGTGATCTGGCTCGAGACCCTACAACATGCTGGTCAAAATGCTAGCTCACACATGTCCAAGCTCAGGCATGGCCATAACTATCCATTTCATACCTTCACATCATTTATGTAATTAATTTCCCCTCGGTCTTATATTATGTACATAATTTTGCAAAATATTAAACTATGCATCATCTTAATCCCTTCAATTTCCTAAGTGATTAAATTCATCTTTCTTTTAAATATTAATTACACAGTAGCTGATACTTATTCAGATTATATCCAATTCATGGTGATTTCTTTTGTTAATATTTTGGAAAGCCATCCTTATGTAAATGAGTATATAAAATCTATGTGATCATTTAATTTTAGCACATTATTGACTTTTTATTCACATTAACCCATTTATTTTTTTTGACTATTCAATCCAAACACTTTTAATTCACTTATAAATTTTACTCTAAAAATTTTGCCCATTCATTTACTTTTTTCTGTTGTTTTACACTGTTCATTTCTGGAATGTAGAATTTTTATGCAGAGACCTTAAATCTATGTCTAAAATTTATAATAATTGGTAAGTTATTGAATAAACATGTTTGATAGTAAATATACATGTTTCTCATTATCTTTTTTCCTACTTCTGTTCTTCCTTCTACAAACTTTGTAACCCACAAAATTTAATTACTCCTCAAAACCTAGTTCCAGTTCTCTCTCCCTGAGGCATCCCATGATTCCCTTGCCCTCAGAAATGATTTTCTCCTCTATCTGATAGCAGTTGAATTTAGTTGCATAATTATCATAGGTACCTTTAATACTTTTAGTTGTAGGCTTGTGGAGGCTGTTTGGAACCAGAATTAAAAACTGTGAACTTTGTTTCCTTTACTTTTAGATGCATAATGAGTTTTAAATTAATCTCCATACACCTTTTTCCTTGCCTTTAAAGGAATATAATAATCCCTAATTTACAAGATTAGGACATAAGTCTGAGTCACGGACCTCCTAGGTACATAGGAATATCAATGACCCATAATTCTTAGAGTGAGATGGATAGATATTTGGTAATTCATACATTCAGTAAACGTTTGCAAGCCTGATGTGTGCCAGCTGCTTTTGCAGATGATCAAGTCTCAAGACTTCACTTATAATTTGGGAGAAGGATTGAAAATTAATGAAACAAAGATACAGGATTTCATTCAACTGACTAACGCAAGAAATTTAGGGACTTGGAGTTCAGCTATATATCATGCTGGAACAAGAAAAATCTAGTCTTTTTCAGATTTAGTGTGCGTGTGTGTGTGTGTGTGTGTGTGTGTGTGTGTGTGTGTGTGTGTGTAGTGAGTGTAGCTGCCCAAGGAGGCCAAGGCACAGAATCACCCTGAAGCCTGCCTTACAGATAGTCATCAGCCACAGGGTGTGCATGCTAGGAATCAAAATAAGGTCCTCTGCAAGTACCTGATCTTAACCACTGAGCCACCTCTCCAGCCCAAGGAAAAGCTTGTTTTACAAGAAACTTTCAATATATTAAATCGACTTCCATTTCAATTAAGAACAAGCAAATGCAGAGCCTCAAATATAAACATCAATATAAAATGATGAATGCTTCAATTACTGTTGAAGTTATTTTAGATAAAGGAAGGAAAATAGATTTATGTAAAGTGTATTAGTGTGTGGAGTACAAGAGAAAAAGTAAATATTATATTTATCAAATTAATAAAATGAAGCTAAATTTAATGACTTCATTCTAAATTTTAAAACGTTCTTCATGAAACAACCCCCCCCAAAAAAAACCCCAGTCACCTTCAAATGTAAAGCCTTTAACCATCTTTGTAATTTTTAAAATAAATTGTGATGTATTTTGCTGTTGGGGAAAATGCAGTAACTATCAATAATTGGAATATTTTAATGAGAACATAGTCTAAATATACTGTGAAATGTTAAATTGGAAGAACAATAATGTGGCACTATTTCTATTAAATGGAACTTTCTCACTTAATCCCTTACTTGGGAAGTTCATGTTTATGGTTTTTAGATTGTTAGTTCATTATTCTGATAAGAGTTCAGAAAATATAGAATGTGGCCAATCTCACATAAGACTTCATGCTTTTTGGGTTTGTTATTGTTGTTGTTGTTTTGCTTTGGGTTTGATTTTTTTTTTAAGTTTGTAGCCCTGGCTGGCTTGGAACTCACTGGTGAAGTGCCAAGGGTGGCCTGGAGCTCACTGAGATAGGACCACCTCCCCCTCCGAAGTGCAGGGATTAAAGGCATGTGCCACCACCACACCCACCCAGCAAACTGTGAAGTTGGTCATGCAGACATAAGGTAGTATCTTTTTCTTTTTAACTAGCTGAGGGAGAGATACCTTTATTGCTGAAATGTTTTTCTTTCAGGGGAAGGAGCCTGCCAGAGTTCCCCCAGTCTAAGTTATTAGCATTACAGAAACACAAGCAGGAAAGCAGAAGGTAATTTTAGGGCATCAGGTTAAGAATAAAGTATTAAGAAGAGTTACTCCTCATGTGCTGCAGTGGATCTTGAATGTGTTGCTTTGGAGAAGCAGTTCTCTCCTGGTGCCTCAGGCTGACCTTCTGGTGGCAGGAGCCTAGTTTAGACAATCTGGAGAATCAGCTCTTAAGAAGTACCTAGGAACAGCCATGTAGTTTTCCACTGTTCCACCTCACCCAGAAACATAGTGTCAGGTCTGGCTCTCACAGCATTCTAAGGGACACGCAGATTGTCCACTTCCTCCAGAAACTGTCAATCGATGACCTCTTTTCCTTTACCTGAGGTCCTGCCCAAGACATTTAAAAGGGCCTGACCTCCCATTCTGGTTGTTGACAGCCATGATTCCATCAACGTACAGCCATGGCTATGTACGAACTAAATAATTCCCAGAGTAACTTGAGCCTGGTGTCTTTATCTGGGGTTCGCGTCTGCATAGATCTAACCTAATTATGCACGTTAATTTTAACACACAGTATGGGTAAATCTATGGAATTTCTGATTTTAGTGCCAGTGGTACTTACCAAACATAAGTGAGTCTTGGGCAGAAAAATAAGAGCTAAAGAACCTGGGATAACATGCAAATCATGCTCAACAGGATAGACCCACCAAGCCACAGTCTTGGAAACTCAATAAGACTTCAAGATGGATCTCAACAGGAGCCCTGAGAACATTTAGCAAGGAGGGGGCAGAGACATAGCCGCCATGTGGTGGTCCTTAGCAGCCTGGTGAGTTCCTTGAGCTTATACGGCTATCAACTCAGGCCAAACCAGAGCCCAAGGCTACAGTGACTGAAAGGAATCTTAGGATAAAATAGTATAATAAAGATTTTAATGAAGGCTTAAACATGAAGATTAAAGAAAAGAGCTGCTCAAGGGAAAATGTAAGGCATATTCAAGGGTGAGTATAGTATAGCTTTCTGAGGGAGGGTGGCTTTTACAAATGGGAATGTTTAATATAGCATGAAATCTCTCCATTTTTTGTAGCTTTTATATAAAATGGGTCCTAACTTATTTGCATAGAATTTTGCTGTTAAAGAGATAGAGAATGAAGGGCAAAGTCAGAGAGAGAGATATAGAGAGGGCTTGGTTCAGATTTCATCTTCAGTTTTAATGTAATCTCTAAATTAAAAAATAATTTCTTATTTTTAATTTCTCTTTTAAACAAATGTAGATTTTAGAGTTACAGTTTTTGTAAATTATCATGTTTATGTTTCTTTTTCTTTTATAGATGATTGTACATTTCAATTAAAGCAATCTGCCCATTTATGATGTTTTAAAATTTTTATCTCTTAGGACTTCTAGTTAAGCACACAAAATAAACCCATTTATAGCTGGTAAATGCTCCTCATGGAGGGGAACTTACCTTAGGTTGGATTTTTGTGGGTTTATTGTTTACATTTATAAGTTTTTTTTTTTAACACACTAATCAAACCTATAATCAACTCCAGTACAAAATATCTGTTTGGTTTTCATCAAACATTTCTCCATTCCTTAGATTAGATGAGGGAAAAATATCCAGAGAAAAAGAAACAGGGAGGGGGCCACTAGCAAGTTTAAGGAAGGGTCAGAATCCAACATGCCTTCAGAGGTGTAAAAGCAAACAAAAAACAAGCCAAATATCAAAAGCAAATTGCTTTAAACACAAACAAAATAGATACCTTAAACTAAACACTTTAAAAGCAAACCAGGACAAAAATGTCTGCCAAAGAGGATCATTAAACAATCAGCTCTGGATAAATGAAAGGACATGAACCAAATCAAAGGAAGAAAGAAATGACCACAGTCTACCGGAGGAGACAGTCCCAGATGCTTGGACTCATTGGGTCCACACTGACACCTCACGTAACCAGGTGACTCCTCCAGTGGGAAGAGGGTCATTCTCTGGGCTATACATCATGGTACCATAACTGTTGGCACAAAAGCTCAACTCTCACCACAAAAGGGGTAAGAGATAGTTTATTTTGGAGCCAAATATGAGTGACTGTAGTCCAGGACCATAGATTTAGGTCACCCCAATTCCATGTTCCTACATTTAATGTTTTTAAGTTTCATATTACATTACTTTGTAAATTAATTAGGTTAAGATAAAAGACGGAAAGATGATTCAAAATTTAACTATTCTCAAAATGAAAAGGAAGTTTTCCTTTTTCTGAGTTTCAGCTGAAAATATTTTGTTATATAACTGATTGCTCATTGTTTAGCTATTCATAAAGTACCACTTATTTCTTCTAGAATTTTCTTGTAGAATTTCATCTAGAATTTCTGTTTCTGGAAAGCTTTTCTGTCTGTGGAATTCTTCTTCCCTCTTGGTCACTGTGGTGGTTTGAATGAGAATGTCCCCCATAGGCTTTAAGTATTCAGACATTTTGACTCCAGTTGGTGGCACTGTTCTTGGAGGTCTTAAAAGGTGTGGCCATGCTGGAGGAAGTACGTTATTGGAGATGGGCTTAGTGATTTTAACAAGCCACGTGGTATCCAGTCTCTCTCTCTGCTTCCTGTGCTCAGTTTGAGATATGACTCTTGGCTTGCTGCTCCAGCCCCGGCCACCATGCTTCCTGCCACAATGGACTCTAATTCCCTGGAACCGTGAATCGTAAACTAAAATAAACTCTTCCTTTTATAAGTTCCATTGGCCGTGGTGTTTTATCACAGCAACAGAAAAGTGACTAATACAGTTATTTGGTACCAGAGAGTGGGCTGTTGGCTGTGAAGAACCTGACCATGTGGATGTTTGGAGAAATGTGGAAAATTTTGGAACTTTGTGCTAGAAAAACTGTTGACTACTATAAGCAGAGCTTAAGGGGCCATTCTAGTAGAAGCCTGGAAGAAAGCATTGCTGCAAAAAATGTAGTTCCAGAGGAAAATAAAGACTTAGGCAGCAACTGGGATATTTTGATAGAGTCTGGCAGTAGTTTGCCCGCAACCCAAATGCTTGTCTGATGCTAAGTTGAAAAGCAATGGACTAATGTCTTTGGCAGAGGATATTTCAAGACAGCCTAATGTAGAAATGGTAGCATGGCTATTAATGGTGAATATTGTACAGATATACAGCGAAGAAGAGCAGATGGGGCAGAAAGAAATGCAAGGTACAGTTTGGATCTGAAAAATGCACTAGGAAGATTAAAGGTGGGGCCAAGGCATGTGAAGGAGAGGTTCCTTTTGATAAGGAGACTAAAGTGATTAAGGAGAGGCCTAGCTATTTACAAGTAAACAATGAGAAAAGTGAGATTAAAGTGATTTAAGGAGAGGACTTGAGGTTTACAAGTAAACAACAGAAACAGTACCTTCAGGGCAAGACCACACCCAGCTAAGCCTCCAATTTTTGAAAGGAAAATACTGAAAGCATTTTCTATTCCAAATCCAGGGCAGAGAATATTTGCAAATGTGGTTGAAATAGCCCAGGGCCCATCCCGAACTTGCAGCCAAACTCGGCAATTTCATTCACGTGGTGCTGGCTTTAGAGGCATGAAGGATGCAAGAGTGAAGGTGTAGTCAGTTCTTCCTCTGAAGTTTAAGAGAGCCACAGATGCCAGGCAGAGTGCAGCAGGAGCATCCCTGAATAAAGAAGGCCCTGATAGGCCATTGCGTGAAGCTGTGAATGTGAAGCCTGGTTGACAGCAGAGACCCCAAGAAGACATTCGAGATGCCAGATCTGCGAGATATTTGCCAAGGAGAGCTGCATACAGGGAATGGTACCAGCCTAAGAAAGAGATGTATGTTGCAAACAAAGCTGGAAGAGCTGAGCCATCTAAGCCATTTGGAAGTCAAGTCCCAGAAGTTGCACATGGAGCTATTGGAATTGGTGTTTGCCCTGCTGGTTTTCGGTCTTGTTTTGGTCCAGTATTTCCTCACTATGCCTCTATTCCTCCCTTTTGGAATGGGAATGTGTATTCAGTTCCACTGTATGTTGGGAGTATGTAATTTGCCTTTTGATTTTACAGGAGCTTACAGTTAAGAGATTGGCCTGTGTCTTGGAAGAGATTTTGGACTATAGTCTTGAATAAAATTGAGACTGGTAAAGACTATGGGGCCTTTTAAGGTTGGACTAAGTGCATTTTGCATTCTATATGGTCATGAACCTATGGGGGCCAGGGAGTGGAATGTGGTGGTTTGAATGAGAATGTCCCCCATAGGCTTTAAGTATTCAGACAATTTTCTCCAGTTGGTGGCACTGTTCTTGGCGGTCTTTGAAGGTGTGACCATGCTGGAGGAAGTATCTCATTGGGGGCAGGCTTAGTGAGTTTAACAAGCCTTGTGGTCTCCAGTCTCTCTCTCTCTCTGCTTCCTGTGCTCATTGCGAGATGTGACCCTTGGCTTGTTGCTCCAGCCCTGGCCACCCTGCCACAATGGGCTCTAATTCCCTGGAACTGTCAATCATAAGCAAAATTAAACTCTTCCTTTTGTAAGTTCCTTTGATCATGGTGTTTTATCATAGCAACAGAAAAGTGACTAATACAGTCACTGAATACAATCTCTGCAATATCTCTTTGCATTCCTTTTTGCTTTGGTTGTCTTGGTGCTCTCAACTGTAATATGATATTTAAATACAGCCATGGTGTCCCTACTAGCAATGCCCTGACTCTTCTCTAAATGCTTTCTGCCTTTATCTTTAACTATTTCCGTGCTCTTGTGTTTTTAATGCAAGATCTTGAAGCTCTCTTTGAAGTCTTAAAATTGTAAGACTTTTCAGGTGCTGAAAGAGCTGGCACAGCTGTTAAAGGCTCAGACTCATGGCCAAAACTGTAAGACTTTTCCTTAAATTTGATTTGCAGTCATCTAAAAGATGAAGATATAACAGCAAGTAAGTCATATATGTATCTCTATATGAATGCATATGTGTACACGTTTGTATTTATTTTTAAGCAAAGCAAAAATGATCTAGCTTTATTTACATTTAATTATTAGAGATGAATTTAATTAATAGTGATGTTAATGAAAAGAAAGGGGAAGCAGTAGGATTTTTGAAAATAAGACAAAATGAAATAAGTATTTGGTTTTAAGCCAGGAAGGAAGGCATAAGGAGAAATGCGGAAAGGAAGCTGAGCACTAGATGCTTATCCCAGCTGGAATACACTTTCGAATTTTTTTGTTTTGCCTTCGGTTTTGTCTGAGTCCTAAGTATATTAGGTAGATATAACAACTTGTTGCAGCAAATCAACTTAAAAGTAAAAATATGGCCCAAAATACAATCAAAGTTGAACTGTGACTTATAACCAAGAGGTAGTGTTATGAATAGCATAGATTATTGCAAATTGTTTCTTTAAAAAATGTTCTTATTCAGGAAGTGGGATTATAAATGTTAATTTTCCAGCTTTCTTTTCTGAACGATAGTAGTAGTGATAGCACTGGAGTGATGTTGGTCAGCTACATGTTATGTCATAACTTATGTGGACAGCGGGCACCATGGAAACAGTTTTTAGTCTTTTACTTCTTAGATTTTTCTAACTAAATGTAAATTAAGTTCTCTACCCACAGTTTTTAAACTGTGACAGCCAATTAAGAAAAAATTAGGGAGAGTGAGATAGTTGAATTTTGTGTAATTAGAACAGGCAAGTCCTCCAGAGTCAAGCCAGTAAGATGACTTAATTATTTGTGTCCTATTCCTCCAGGCCTATCTTTCCATAAAATGTGTCATTTTTCTAGTAGGCTGTTATAGGTAGACAGGTCTATAAGAAAATTGGAAAATTGGATTCATTTGTCCTGGCAAAAATGGTTTAAATGTATTGCGTTCACAGTATTGAATTCAATTAAAATGCACCTTGCGTTTATAAGAAGTTACGTAGTTGATTAGGAAGTAATATGCAGAATATACATAGAAAATTCAGGCACAGGAAAAATCAGCAACTGAATTGTAAAAATATCTGACTGAAAATGATCAATAGACTTAAAACAGACATTTTTCGAAAAGAAGACATACAAAAAAAAAAAAAGCCTCACAGGAACATGAGATAATGTGGAATATCACTAATTGTCAGGAAAACGTAGATCACAATGGCTCTGCATTGGAATCTCACTCTAGTTAGGATGGTTGTTATGAAAGAAAAGATATTGAGTGCTGATGGGGAAATAGAGAAAAAGGAGCCCATGTACAGTCTGTAGGATTTCAGTAATTATAGCCATTATGGGAAACAGTGCAGTGAATCCTTAAAAATGAAGAAAAAAAAAAAAAAAAGAAAAACATAGAGCCACCATAATGTTTAGCAATCCCATCACTGGGTTATGTATACAAAATAAATTACACATGCACTCACTCCTTTGTTTACTGCAGGACTATATAATGCCCAAGATCTTGAAGTAGCCTAATTGTCCATCATCTGATGACTGGATAAAGAAAATGAAGTATCTACACCTAATGGAATACAACTTGATTATTTAAAGCGATGAATCTTCTTTTGTGAGGAATCCACTTTTGTAGATGGAGCTGGCAGTCCTACTGAAGTCAAATAAGTCAGTCTCAGAAAGAAATGTCATGATCTCACTCAAGTAGAATATATGCAAGTTGACTTCCTGATTTGCAGAGGCTGAGAGCATATGGAAGAGAAAGGGATGCATAAAGGTTCACTAATTTCTAGCTAGATAAGATAAACCTCTGTATTCTGTCACACTGTGGGGCAGTTATAGGCTATATACTTTTTTCTTTTGTATTGAATTTTTAGGATTTTCATACAAACTATTTTAGTCCTACTTAGATCCCATCCCTTACTTGCATGTCCTCTCACGACTGCCTCCCCCTTCAGTGTGAGTCCATCTCCTGGAGCTTGGTTTAACCTACCAAGACCCTCATCCTTAAAAGAGACTGGCTCCACCCTTCCCAGCAGTGATTGGTTGTTAATAACTCCACAGGTAGGGTTGGGGTTTCTTTCTTTTTTCTTTTTCTTTTTTTTTTTTTTTTTTTTTTTGGTCTTTTGAGACAGATCTCCCTTTAGTTTCAGCTGGCCTGGAACTTGCTTTGTAGACCAGGCTGGCCTTGAACTCACAGAGATCCACCTGCCTCTGCCTTCCAAGTGCTAGGATTAAAGGCATGCACCACAATGGGGTTTCTTACACACGTCCTCATCTGGAGCTTACATGATGAGACTTGTGCATTCTGTCACCATTTCTGTGAGTTCATAGGAGTAACTGACCAGCTGTCTGAAAAACTGTTTCCTTGTGGTCCTCCACCATCTCTGGCTCTTAAAATCTTTCCACCTTCTCTTCTGCAATGATCCCTGAGCTGTTGGGGACAGAAGTTGATATAGGTGTTCTCTTCAGGGAAAAGCAATTTGCAGTTGTGGTTCTCTGCTGCCTATGGAAGTTTCTCTGCTGAAAGTTTAGGAATGCATTAATCAGCGCACACCTTTAATCCTAGGGATGGACCCATGTGTAAGGGCATTTGGGAAATACAAATTAGATTCTAGAAGCCTTTCAAAAAGAGAAATAATGATAGAGGACACAAACTTCGGGGTATTAGTAAAGTAAGGGTGCACATAGGGGAGAAGATCTGACTGTAACCAAAATATATTGTATGAAATTCTCAAAGACTCAATAAGAATATTAGAAAAACATTAATTTTAATGTTATTATTCTCTGCGTTGGGAGCTAAGAGTGGATCAGTGATATGACCACCCTTTAGATGTTTTTGTTGAAGCAGAGTATAGCATCTAGGATGAACTTGTAAAGTGAAGTCGCTATTGAGTAGAGAATTAAGAGTTTAGCTTATCAGAGGAAGGAAGTACTGTGTGATCATCGTGGTCCACACATGGATCATTTATCTTTGTAATTTTTGTAATACTATTTAGAATTAAATTTCTTGTGATGCTTTCCAGCATAGTGTGGATGATACATTTCGATCTGATTTCCTATTTCTGAATTAAAAAATAACATTAAATTGATCAAACTAAATAGTTATTGATAACCATCAATAATCTCTTAAAATCTGAATTTTGCACTTGTCTGTCCATATGTTCTATAGTTGAAAATTCATGTTTACAAAAGGTCTTTTAATTACTTATGGAAATTTTATATTCACAATAATTAATATTTCACAATAAATCGGAATTAGCCAAGAGTTTTCTCAAATCTTCTATTGATATCCCTAGGTGAATTTGTTTTTCAAACTTATAAAGAATCCCCACTGTGTTAACTTCCTAGATTAAAAGTCTTCTTTAACATTGTGCTGTCAAATAGTTTTACTGTGAAGGCCAGTTCCAATCAATTGGTAATGATGGCCCAGAACACCATGTTCAAATGACTCTGAGTCTTCATAAGAACTCAGCTGGAAATAATTCTCTGATTGCTTAACACAGTGGATCATAAAGCAGGAAGATGATTTTGAAAGGAAAAAAAAGTTTATTACCAATATTCAGATATTCAGACATTTATTTTTGTTTGCTCTCCAGACACAAAATCAAGGTAGGCCCTGATCTTCAGAACTGGATTTACTCCTTACAACAGTCCCTTCTTTTTAAGTGTCAGACCATTTGAATCACTGATTTTCCCATCTTGTCAATGGGAGTTCTCCATGTATGTTTGGATACAAACACTAGATATTCTCATCACTGGAAGGTCTAGTTAAAGCAGGACAGAAAAATGGGAAAAATATGGGGACATGGGAGGAAAAGCTTGAGCAAGGAAAATGGGGGTCTGTCTTCCCTGCCTGGCTGAGGGCGCCATGAAACTTCGGACACCACTGATAAGGCCTATGAGGCAGTCTGTTTTTCTGCAGACACCTTGAACAAAGGTGTTAAAGGCAATAAATAAAATGCACTTACTTAAGGCTAAAATTATATAAAACCTTAAGCACCCCGTTTCCATAACCTAAACAATAGCCCCCATACATCCACCTTGTAACTTTGCTTACTAAGAAAAATTATTTAACTTTTAATCTTACTACAAACTATACTCTTTTATCAATGTTTTTTTGAAAAAAAGGTGGGGGTACTTAGTACCCATTAGAGATGTAATGACAAACCACCAAAATGTGTTTCTTTGCCCATTGCAAAGATACCTAAGTGCCACATTCCCTTAAGAATCTCATACTCATCATCAATGAGAAGCTATACTCTTGAGTATGAGTTCTCTCTCTCTCTCTCTCTCTCTCTCTCTCTCTCTCTCTTTCTCTTCTCTTCTCTTCTCTTCTCTTCTCTGTCTCTCTACCTCTCTTCCCCCTCCATCTCTCAGCACCTTCTTTTTCTTCTTCTTTTGGTCTTTTTGAGACGGGTTTTCTCTATAGCCACAGGTAGCCTGGAACTCGCAAGGAAACCAGGTTGGCCTTGATCCCACATCTCTGCCTCCCAAATGCAGGAATTAAAGGTGGGCTGCCATTCTTCTTTTAATAAATTCAACTTTGCTTCATATTGATTTATCCTGAAATTCTTTTCTTTCTGGCAGACATAAATCCAAGTTTGACCTGAATGGAGGTCCCTAAAGGGAAAGGGATCTTTTCAGGCTGCTGTGGAAGAATGAGCAGAGATGTACCTCTGTATCTATCACTGTGACATAGGGTGTGTTCCCTCCTTGACTCATGAAAACAGTCTTCATGAGATCTTTAACAACTGTTCCACAGCACCCTTCTCCTGATAGCTGTTCCAGAGTTTGGTGATAGTTCTGGAACCAGATTATTCTATCTTGGTTACTTTGTGGGAACAATTTCCTTTTTCATAAAAAAATATATCTCCTTTATTCTTAAGATTAAAACACCACCATTTTCTCTATTCTTTTTATAATATTTCCTGGTATGAGCATTTTAGTCGCTCATGGTTGGCCACAATGAAAAATGCAGTAAGACTTGCCCAGGAAATATTGCATATACTTTATCTTTAATTGCTTTTCTACCCTCACCTCCCTTTTTATTTCAGAAAACTACTTGTTTGCTTATTTCTACTCTTTTCTCTGTCCTCTACCTCACCCATTTGTTCTTTCATATTTTAATTTTATCCTATTCTTCTGAGTTCATTTAAAGTTCTTGAATATTTCGTGTAGTTTACTGACATTATAGAGTTGTTATTTCACTATAAACTCCAATGTAAATTTTAACCTAGTTGGAGCACATTTTTATTTGTGACAATACATCTTTATTGCATTCATTTGGCTTTTTCATCAACTAGTTATTTAGTTTTAAATTTTTTATATAATTATTTTTTAAATATTAGGTGCTGCAAGGTGGCTCAATGGTTAGGAGCACTAACTACTCATTCATAGGACCTAGGTTCAATTCCCAATACCCATATAAGGGCTAACTCCAGTTCCATGGGATCCAATGCCCTCTTCTGACTTTCTCAAGCCTTGCATGACATCTGTGCACTTAAAACACATGCAGGCAATATACCTCATACACATAAAAAAAACAAAATATTTAAATACATTCATTAATAAATTATGTTTATGAGTTTTGCATGCATGTATGTAAGTGCACTACACTTGTGACATACCTGCTGGGGCCAGAAGAAGGTGTCAGATCCCCTCAAATTGGAGATAGTATAAATGGTTGTTAGCCTCCAAGTGGGTGCTGGGAAACAAACAAATCCTCTGCAACAGAGGCCATTGAGCTTAACTACTTAACCATTACTCCAGCCCGAACTACTTATGTATTGAAGTCTAATTACAGAAACCATCTCTCTTCTACTTCATTGAGAATATAAAACCATTCTACAATATTTTGTTCTGAATTCCACTCTACATATTCAGGTGTTGTATTTATGTTCTGAATTTTTCTCTTACATGATAATAATTTTCCTAGATTATGTGTACTTTTTCTCTCTCTTAGCCTCAAGAAATATAACATCACCATTTCCAATAAACAGAAGGCTGATCTTCGTGTTGATTTTTGTCTGCATGTGTAACGGAAAGTCTTCCTTCTCAGAATAGATTGGATTATGGGACTAATTTGCACAGCTTGCACTTAATATCCAAGATCCTTAGTATTTCATACAGTATGTTCTGCTTTGATCAGGAGCCATTTTTGTTGAATCCCTAAGGCTTTGTTATCTATTAATGATGCTTTATATTAAACTAACATAACATATGAAACAAACAAAAAAGATTCTAAATGCATCTGGTATTTTTAGTCATAGATTTCTTACCCAGTATCAAATTGTCTGCAGGAACACAACTCCAAAAATGTACTATGTCATGTCCTTGAAGATTGTCAGGATCCTGCAGTTTTGATTATGTGTATAGCCATGCAAGTGGAGGTAAAGAATGGGTATAGTCAGTTATCTGCTTACTGGGAAGATGCCTTCTAAAGCTGCCAACCTAGTAAGTAGTTGGGCTCTCTGGATTAGACTAGGGTGTAAACTGTGAACTGTGATCAAAAAGGTCATGGTATCTTTCATTCTTTTTTTTGGGGGGGGGGTTGTCTTGGTCTCCCTGTGGCCCCAGCTGTCCTGGAACTCACTCTATAGACTAGGCTGGTCTCGAACTCACAAAGATCCACCTGCTTCAGCCTCCCAAGTGCTAGGATTAAAGGCGTGTGCCACCATGCCCAGCTTCATTCTTTTCATGAAGAAAGTTAAAGATATTTCATTAGCTAGATCTTGCAGAGGATCTTTCTCCTTTTATCTCTATTGGCACACAACAAAATAAGCATATTTTGCCTTAATTCAGGGACTATTAGAAAATTGCCTTGTCAATTTCATGGATTACTTTTCTGTGTACAGGAACAATCTTTTGTAATCTTTGTTTTCTTATCTCCCACAGAGGAACAAGGAGACCCAGGACAACTTTCAAAGTCACTCCCCTTACCTCTCCCTGCCCCAAGGAAATTAAGATCTCTCTTTTATAAACAAATGACTAACCTAACATTCCAGGAAAAGTAGCAGTTACTCTCCTGAGCATGTTTATAAAATATGCAACTCTAACATGTCCTTTGCTTCATTATTCCATCCATTATTTTCATTATAAAACAGTTGAGGGTGAAAAGGATAATTAATGCAATTAAGCTTCCACGGTTTAAAAATTCTCTAATTTTAGTAAATGTTTTAATGGAACTCCAGCACACACAAAAAAAGAAAATAATAATTTATTACCTTCAGTATAAATGCCGACTAGAACAAAACAGTTATTCTGAAAATCCAAAATTGTATAAATGAATACTGATCATTTACTAGAAGGCTGGCATACTGTCAATCTAACATGTACAGTTTACATTCTGAACTATACATTCATATGTGTGTCTATTTATATACATATACAAATTTTATTTTGATGAATATATTTATAGAAAAGAATAAGAGTGAAGCTAAGCTATATTTTTTTCTTGTTCTTTTATTTGGGAACATTATGTTGCCCAGACTCTCCTCAAACTCACTCTCCTCCTGCTTTAGCCTCTCATGTACTGGGGTTAGAGGCATGAGCCGCCATGCACAATTTAAACTATTCATCTGTTAAAGACAAATCTATATTATGACATGTTAGTTTACGTGAAACATTACTGAATGTGTATCTAAACAACCTGTTTTTCTGTATTACCTACTGATGATGGGGAAAAGAGATACAGTCATTCATTTAATATTACTTCTCTATGTCGACCATTGATTTATGACTGATTGCATCTTTTAGAATATATTAATTACTTTGTAGTGGTTTTATAAATGCTAACTAAAATTGGCATTAAAAAAAAAAGAATCAGAGCTGAAGAGACTGCCCATCTGGTAAGAACACCAGCTGCTCTTGCAGAAGACATGGATTTGATTCCCAGTTCCAGGGGAATTCAACACCTTCTTCTGACTCTGTGGGTGTTGAATGACATGAATGTGCTTACATACATGCAGGCAATAAACTCATACACATAAAATAAAGTAATAAGTAAAATATTTTAGAAGAATCAAAATTAAAATGAAGAAAACAATTTTAGGAAATAAATATCACAGTTATCTAGTGGAATATCTGAATGCAGCTGTCTTTCTGTCCTAAAGCACCTGTAATAAAATTCTGTTAAGTATGGGCTCCATCCTATGAGCAGAACTAAATCCAATTAAAAAGTGGATGGTTACTGCCATAATACTTGTGCCACCATTGCACCAATGGGCATATCTTGCCAGACTAGCTATTGTTGTAGTTCACAGGATTCACAGTTGAATAAGGTTGATGATTGTGTCTTTCCTCCTGGTAGCATTCATAGTACCTTGCTACCCAGTAGAGATGAGGCTCTAAAGTCAGCAACAGTTTAATTTCTTCTTGTTTGTTCTAAGGATCATGTATGTATTATCTTCAGCAATACATTCTTAATGTCTAGTTCTGATGGACAACTAAGAGAAGGGGCAATGGTTAGTAGTATTTGAGGGTCAAGAGGGGAAGTCCATTCTAGGATTATGGTTTTACTGCGATAGCCTGTGATTTCTAGTAAGAACAAGGTCCCCTATTCTAAGGTAACTCCTTTTAATCTCTTTTTATAATGTATGTGTATGTATTTTAAGTTTTAGGTTTCTGCAGTGGTAGGCTTCCATATATCTTTTTCTGAAGACCTTTAGTGTAAATTACCCCTCCTCATACTCCCTTCTGTGCCCTGCCCTCCCATTCCTCAACCCATTTAAACCTTCCTGCTTTATTACTTTCATTTACTCCTTTATATCAGTGCATCTACCAGCCCTCCCAGAAAGCCTTTGCCTTCCCATCCCCCCTCCCTGTGCATTGATTATATCAGGCCTAGGAACCTGAGGCTGGAAAGGTCACAGAGAATAGGGGAGAGACAAATACTGGTCTCCTAATGATTTACTGTTATACCCAAATATAAATGCATTTCTCAGCTCTCATCAGAGAAGTTTTCTTATGTAGCAGATGGGATTAACACAGAAACCCACAACTGGCCAATGTTCAAAGAACAAGAGGCTGCAGAGATCTTATCGCTGCAGAATAAGAGATGTATATTAAACTTCTACTTCCCAAGGACCAGGGATCATTGAAAAAGAGGGAGTAGAAATTTGTAAGAACCTTGGGCTGGAGAGATGGCCTAGCGGTTAAGAGCGCCGACCGCTCTTACAGAGGACCCGGGTTCGATCCCCAGCACCCACATGGCGGCCGAAAACCGTCTGAGACTCCAATTACAGGAGAACTCCAGTTCCAGGGGAATCCGAGACCCTCTTCTGACCTCCGCGGCATTGCACGACACGGGTGCACAAACTTGCATGCAGACAGTACATTCATACACATACAGAAATAAATAAAATTAAAATTTTAAAAAAAAATTAAAAAAAGAACCAGAGGTGGTGGATGACCCCAGGAAAACAGAGTTTTCCAAACAGCTGTGAAATTACTCCTATTAACTCACAGCAATGGTGACAGCACGCACAAGTCCCATGCATGATCTAACCAGACAAAACCCCAGCATAGACATGGAGAACTGGTTGAAGAAGGAGGATCTCTGTGAGTTCAAGGCCAGCCTGGTCTACAGAGTGAGTTCCAGGACAGCCAGAGCTACAGGGAAACCTGTCAAAAAAAGAAATACAAAAAACCTGAAATTGTGGTAACCAATGGGAGTGGGAGGGACAGAGACAGTCTCTTTTAAGGATGGGACTATTGGCAGGTTAACCTTGCTGTAGTGAATGGACTCACATTGAGTGGGAGCAGTAAGGGAAGGGGGGAGCAGGGTGGTAGTCTAAATGCCATCAAATTACATTGTACCAAGTGCTGGAGAGGTTGTAGGGAAAGGGGAATACTCATCCACTTCTGGTGGGAATGTAAACTCGTACAGCCACTATGGAAAGCAGTGTGGAGAACCCCTGGAAGACTTGGAATGAACTTGCCACCTGACCCAGCCATACCACTCCTAGGCATGTACCCTCAAGACTCACTCCACTGCAGAGATACATGCACGGCCATGTTTATTTCAGCTCTATTCACAATAGCAAGGAGCTGGAACCAACCCAAATGCCCCTCAACTGACGAGTGGATAGAGAAAATGTGGTACATCTACACAATGAAGTTCTATGCAGCAGTAAAGAAAGATGACATCATGAGCTTTGCAGGTAAATGGATGGAGCCAGAAGATATTATGCTAAGTGAAATAACACAGTCCCAGAAAAACAAACAACGAATGGTATCCCTCATCTGTGGATGTTACCACCAATTACCTAATTGTATGGCAAACTGAGCAATGTTAATGTGATCTGAAAACAACTGTGCTCTTATATTGTGAATCCCTTAAAAATAAATTAATTAAAAAGAAAAAAAGAAAAAAAAAGAAAATTGCAAACGTTCAGTAAAAATTTAAAACTAAAATAATTCTTTTGAAAATATCTTAGACCCGGCTCTAAATGTCAGCCTTTGCAAACATGCCTGCAAGAAAAATTTCCTTTGGTAGTCTTCAACACAAAAGCACCTGTGTTAATACATATATTGGCTGTATACCCACCAGTGTATCACAGTGGGGAGTGGGAACCTGTCAATTCTGTAAAGGGACTAAATTCAGGGCTTGAGTTCTTTGGGAGGAAACTCTGCTCAAGTCTTCTGGCATGAATAAAGTTTCCAGATTTCTGCATATAAGTCCCTGGGCACCTTGTCTGTGAATGGCAAGGGCCATGTGCCTGTTTCCTTTAACTCTGAGATTCAAATTCAGTCAACACTCTCTCAGAAGCTACTGTGTTTCAAAAACTACAGTAACATGCTTTACATTTATTTCCTAATGGTCTCTTGGACTATGAGGAAAATGAGCACAAAACGGACTAGGTGATTTGCTGAAGATGCCCTACCTAGTCAATAAAGTGTGCTGAGTTAGTGCTGGAATGTGAAGTGAGAAAACGGTGCATTGAAGACTTTCTAAAATTGAGTTATTCTAATTCAGTTTTAAGCCCCACTCGCATGAGGGGTATAAATGCATACACACACACACACACACACACACACACACACACACACACACTTGTAATTAAGTCTGTTTTTCTTTGATTGTGGTAGTATGCCTGTTATTCTTGAATTGGGTATGACTTACCATTCACATTTTCATTTATTTTTTGTTTCAAAAGTTAATGATATCAGACAGTGGTAGTTTTCTTTTCAATATTTAAATATGGAAAAGTTGATAAGGAGTAGAAAAGTGATTATTTCCATTTTTTTATCCAAATATCTGTATAGTTCTTTAACACTTTGGGGCCAGAACTGAATTAATTATAATTCAATGTTCACTTCACAGATTAACTATTGTACTATATCTAGTCATTTATCTGTCCATGTATCTGTTTGTCTAACTATCTACCCACCCATCTACCTAAAAATAATGAAGCACTCACAAACTCAGAACATAACATAAAAACTAAGGTTTTAAAAGTAATGACCTTTACACATAGGCCATTTATCCTATTCCCTCCAATCTTTTTAAAATCAGGCTCAGTATCATCATCCATAATTAATTTAATCACTCAATATCACATGCTTATCATTAATCTGTATTTTTCTATCTTAGATATACATTCATAGATATGACATGTACAGGAACACATACATATTGTTTAAATTTAAACTTTATTGTTTAATTAAAATTAAACTTTATTGTTCAAATTTTTGAAGTTTATTTTGCTACACATATTTCAGTTATTGTTTCTTTCATAAGGATACTTTGCTAAGATTAATTATATTTTGAATGTCACTATAGTTCATTTTAATCTATGTAAAATATACTGTATCTTAGTCATCCAATCTCCTATGAAAAATTGACCTATAGTTTATTTTCAGAATTTGTAATTTTGACTTATGTGTGGCGTGTATGTATGCATATTTTGGAATAATATAAAATAAAAAAAGAAAAAGTACTATTCTCAGTAAGTATTTTTTGTTGTGAATAGTGCTACTGTCAATATTCTGGATATGTAGAGATGTGAAAGAATTTGTCTTTGATGGGGCTGGGAATGGTCTAACACTGTAAGCCACCTCAAGTCAAATGCACAACACACACTTGACAAGGTGATCTCTTGGGTTGCTTTTGATCTAATGTCCTGGGTCATGTATCATTTAGAATAGTGAACATAGCTTGCAATCTTATAGAAGGCAATATCTGAGTAGTTTGGCTAACACTGGCTTAGTGTGAGTTGACTAGAGGAGTCACGTCTATCATGTGAATCAGAGACCTTGCTCTTGTAATTCTGAGCTATTACCTAATGGCCTCCTAGGCTGCATCATCATAAGAGGATACAGTCTAATCTTTAGCTGATGTAGATTATGAGTGGCACTGGATCTCGTAGCACATTTATATAATTGAGTCACATGGCCTCAAATGCAAAGAAGCCTGGGATGTATGGGGGAAAATATTGATTATTTTCACATAAGACTCTCTGGCACATATACCAAGTAGAAGAAATGTATTTCAAATGCAAAAAGGAAAAATAATCAGAAAATTACCCTTATAGTTAAATACCATAGTTTTATAAGCAAGGTACTTGACTGCTTACTTGTAAATTACCATTTCCAAAAAAAAAATCCCGATGTGGTCTGTTTATTTTCTGGGAAATATATAATATTTCCACAGGGACTACTAATTCTTTTTTTTTAGACTTTTTTTTTCAAAGCCAATTTTTATTGAACCTTTGAGGACTACTAATTCTTTTAGGAATGAAAGATAAGATCAAAAATTGGATTATTGACCTTTGTTGTACTAAAATTAAAGCTTTAAATATAATTTCTCAATTCTACCATAGGGAATAGACAGAGCAATTGATGCCAATTTAGAATGTAAATCCTCTAACCCACGGTTTATCAGCTGAAGCAGTCTGCTTCTTGCTACACAGCTGAGAAAGCAAAGGCTCTTTTCTCATGATGGGAGTGCCTGTTTTCCTATGCCATGCTGAGATGAAGGAGAACACAGAGTACAAGCACTGTTCCTGACAGTCTTTGATGTGACTTAATTTATTTTTGAGCTTGATGATAATGTCTTTATCATCTAGTTACTGTTTTCTATCTCATTGCCTGGTGGTACAGCATGCTCAGTGTGGTTCATTTTCTGAACAACAGCAGATTTAATTTTTGTGTTGATGATGATAGGGGGATGTTCAAAGACTGCATCAGAAACGATTAAGTCATTTTGGGAAGAGGTTACTGCTGAGCTGTAAGCTCTTTGGGGGTGAATTGGTGACTCAAAATAACAATAAGAGCATAATGGGAAGATGCTCAAGCCTGGAAGGAGAATTGGGAAGATAGTTCAGCTAGAAAAGCAGAGATGAAATTACAAACCCAGTGGAGTAGAATGTGACTGCAATTAAGATACGTGTTTCAGTAACCTTATTAAAAAGCCAACAAAGGGGCCAAGGCTGTAGCTTAGCAGTAGAGTGTGAGTTTGACATGCTGGCCCTGGGTTCAATCCCTAGTAGCATGTCATTGACAAAAAACCACCGACAAAGGAAGAAATGTTGGCTTGTATGAGGAATTGAGGCCAGAGAGGAGATGCGGCTGAAACATTTTAGAAAAATTTATTTAGGGATTAACCCTTATATGAGTTGCTTTTAAAAATACCACTCCTTCTAAAGAAAGGCATACTTTATTTCTTGTCCTATTTTTAAATGGACGCTAATTGAGGCAAAACCGTTGTGGGAGCAAAAAAATAGGGTAAGCCATTTTCATTCTTCCTGTTTCCCTGTGGAAGGAGCTCTTGGGAAGGGCACAGAATAAAGACTTTTTTTGTCTGACAATTTGTGTTCTTTAGTCATCCTGCTCTCTCTAAGGGTTACTCACCTCCACATAAAACATGGTTCTTCTACGTGTTAGCTAATGACTAACACTCTAATGATTTTCTTATGGATCTTCCAGCTTTTCTCTCATTTGTTTTACTAATTTTCTTGAGGACATGTTTCACGGTCTTTATTTGGTGTCACAGATGTTAGCTGTGAGCTATCACCTATAAATATGAGCAGTAGATAATTACAATCCAAAGCTCTTGAAACATCAGGTTGAGAGGATTATATATCTAAATTCTAATTAAAAGCTTAAAAAGTACTGCCTGTATTATTTAAATAAGACAAGGAATAGAAAAAAGAATCAAAATCTTCCTAATTTACTTGTTGAAATCATCATAGCTTCAATACCAAAATATTATGGAACTAGTACCCTCACCCCAAATAAATGACAGGAACAATTCTAAATAAAATGTGAAACATTTAATAGATTAAATGGCTAACCCAATATAGCCATGCATTGTTATAAAGAATAATAACCTGTAAGTAGGCAATCTCAGAAATTAAACATAGTTTAAGTAAATCATTAAAGGTGTATTTTTTAGTATTTTTTAAATTTTATTTATTTTTGTATGTGCATGAATGTACTGTCTGCATGTAGGTTTGTGTACCCTTGTCGTGCAATGCCACGGAGGTCAGAAGAGGGTGTCGGATTCCCCTGGAACTGGAGTTCTCCTGGAATTGGAGTTACAGACGGTTCTCAGCCGCCATGTGGGTGCTGGGGATCAAACCAGGGTCCTCTGAAAAAGCAGTCGGAGCTCTTAACAGCTAGGCCATCTCTCCAGCCCCTCAAGGTGTATTTTTATAAAGAAGTGGAAATTATAATTATTTAATTATATTGTAAGATGACCATTGAACACTGACAAAACTCACCAGTCATTCCACATAAAGTCTTACAAAATAATAATAGAAGGTGCTAGCTTAGTTGTAATAATGTTATTTATATAAATATCTGTTATTATGTTTTAAAAGAAAAACAGTACAGTTTTCAAAAAATAAACAATAAATGATAAAATCATATAAAAATATCTGTTTTACACTGATATTCAGTAGTATTTGGGGGAATTTCTAGTTCAGTTAGGCAAAAATGTTTCATAAATCCTTTAAAAATTAGTCTAAATATTTGAAAATAATTAAAAATTATTTACTGATAATATAATTATGACCATAATCTCAAGAGGCTTAAGAATAATAAGGTAATTCTTTAAATGACTGGATAAAAATATATAAATTTATAGATTTTATACAACCTAGCAAAATTTAAAGGATTCTTTACCCATTGGATTAAAATTTCTTCCTTATTTTGTAACTTCTCACATTGTTTTTGAACCAATTTTGGAAGACGTTAGGTTGTACAAGTCCATTTAGACGCTTGTGAAAGCAGAACAGTGTTTTGACATAATTTGCATATCAGTAAATAATATTTGACAGTGAAAAAAACGTATGTGTGTTTATACTTAGCTTGATCCAAACAAAAAACAAACCTCTAAAGATACAAGCAAAATATGCAATACTAAGAGCTTAATAGATTCAAATTAAAAACTAAACATCTAGACAAACTGTGTTGTCACAAAAATAGTAATATTGCCAGAAGTATTGCATAACATAATGTAATTACACTCAGCCTTTCAATGGATTTCTTTTGGAATATGTAAAAATAGTTGTAAATAATTTAGAAAGTAGAGTAAATGTTCAAGAATAGCCCAAACAATTGAATAAAATAAGATGATCATGCCTTAACAAAAAACTAAAATGTGTACAAAGTCACTATCTCAAAACACTGGTCTGCTTTCACATGAATTAAATAAGCAAACTACCCACAGTCATCTAAAAATTGTTGAAAGTACATATGGGACATTAGCATATAATAAACTTTTTTAATTATTTATTTATTTATTTATTTTTGTATGTGTTTGAATGTACTGTCTGCATGTAGATTTGTGCAACCGTGTTGTGCAATGCCGCGGAGGTCAGAAGAGGGTCTCGGATTCCCCTGGAACTGGAGTTCTCCTGGAATTGGAGTTACAGACGGTTCTCAGCTGCCATGTGGGTGCTGGGGATCAAACTCGGGTCCTCTGCAAGAGCAGTCAGTGCTCTTAACCGCTAGGTATCTCTCCAGTCCCATAATACACTTTTAATTCAATGGATAAAGCCAATTGTTCCTGGACTGGTGTTGCAGCTTAGTGGTACAGCACTGCCTTGCAAACACAGGCCCTGGGTTCTATCCCAGCACTGCTAATGATAATTGCTGTTATGTTGGTGAGGAATACCCAAGGCCTTTATCTTCTAATGTATAAAAACTGTAGCCTGCTGGGCATGGTGGCGCATGCCTTTAATCCTAGCACTTGGGAGGCAGAGGCAGGCGGATCTTTGTGAGTTCAAGGCCAGCCTGGTCTACAGAGTGAGTACCAGGACAGCTGAGACTACAGGGAGACCCTGTCTTGAAAAGACAAAAAAAAACAAAACAAAACAAAACAAAAAACCTGTAGCGCATATGTAATACTCAGACATAAGAATAAAATAGAAGAAAATTTACCAGAATAGTCACATAATTACATATATGTATATATATATATAAAACATATACATATAATTAAATAAATACATAACAAAGAAACTTAGACATGATCTCCAGAAAACTTAAAGATATATATGTTACATTATCAGTCCATCAAAGAATATGTAGTTATCTAGAACTACAATGATCAGAGATTTTATTTACTTAAAAGCTATTAATTTAGCTTACCATAATTTCATAGATACTTGCAGAAGTTAGAGCTTCTAATTCAAAGATGATGAAGAGATGAAGGGCTTTACTACATGCATCAATAATCAGAGGACTGAACCCTGATTCCTATGCAGTGAATTAGAGACAGATGTGAAATTTCCCAAAACAGTGGATTTACAGAAGTAGTTAGGGAACTGGGGTGTTTTTAATGGACAATAAGCATACTTGACCTTTATTCTAGAGGGAGAATAAACTACATCTTTGTTCCATTGCTGTTCTCTGCCAAACATCCTTGTAAGAGAGTGGAGGGTAAAGGCAATCAATGTTCATAACCACCAGGCTTAAAAATGCCAAGAGACTCATGGCTGGCTGGCTGCCTTGAATAAACATAAACATATCAGACATACAGTAATAATCTTAAACAGATACTTGCAACCCACATCATTAATAATAGGTTTGTCTGGAGCAGATAGTGTACATATGTTACATTTGCATATTTTGGCCTGTATTTATAACCCACATTAGTAATATATGCAGCAGACCCAAGTCTAAGTCTCTATCAACATTTATGTATAAAGATACTCCTGTGACCATGACTTAGGATGATACAAGCTGAGGCACAACCTAAACTGTACATCCAAAAAATGTTGCAAGAATTCAAAAACCAGAGTCAGTCTATTTTTATTTAACTAGAGAGAAATTCATCTTATAACAGTAATTAGAAGAAAAAGAAACTCAGAATAAATATATGAAGTAGTGTTGGGGAGCAGGAGAGGGGAAGAAGGGAGGGAGAAAGGGAGGGAGGGAGGGAGGGAGGGAGGGAGGAAAGGAGGGAGGGAGAGAGGGAGGGTAGAAGGGATGGAGGGTGGAAAAGATGAAGAGAGAGGGAGGGAAGAGGAGAGGGAAGGTAGGAAGGAAGGAAGGAAGGAAGGAAGGAAGGAAGGAAGGAAGGAAGGAAGGAAGGAAGGAAGGAAGGAAGGAAGGAAGGAAGGAAGGAAGGAAGAGTTAGCTTATAAATATTCTGTAAATATGGAGAAAGAGGTAGAAAAAAATACATTACCAGTCAGATTCCTTAGAGAAAATACAACATAAGGAGGGTGCATTGTTAACTAAAAGCATTGTTCACCATGTCCTTTCTTTTATTACAAACTAATGACCAGAGAAGAAATTTGTGAAAACTCTGACCAAAATTGGAACTTTATTTCCTCTCCTCTCTCATCACCCTAACAGTCTCTTTCCTTAGTCTCTTTACCTAAACTCCAGGAGTAATCCCTAAAACAATAAAAATAGTGTCCAGCTAGCATCTATAACTGCCCAACCAGCACTATGATATACCCAAGCCATCTTCCCTTAACAACTCAATTTCATCTCCCTCAAGCAGCACTCCCCCCCAAAAAAGGGTTCCCCTTGGTAAAGGAATCCCTACCTGTAAGACTAATAGCCACTTGATGACGGCTTAGGGGCATCTAACCCTAAGGAGCTGGTCAACTGATCACAAAGGCAGGGAGAGTGCTGCTGCTTGACTTGACCCTCAAGTCTAGAAAACAAAGGCAGCTTTTATTATTTTTTATATTTGGCAAATATTTTATCAGAGATAAATAGTTATCTTGCTAAAAATAATCATTTAGTGAATTGACACTTCTCATTTGTTTAGGTTACCATCTAAGACTTTGAATACCAAATGGAGTGGTGTTCTTCTGGAATGGCTTGCTTAGCTGCAGTTGTGGGAAGTCTTAATATGAATATCCCTAATTTAAAATGCCTAATTTACATTTCTTTTTTCTTTTTTTCCTTTTAATTTATTTTGGTTCAAATATACAAACATAATATTGTACATATTTATAGGGTCACATGATGTTTCATGCGTATATACTTCATTTAAATCTTAAAACTGCTGAACATGTCTAGGTCATTAAACATGTATAATTTCTTTGTGGTTAAAAATTCCACAGTTCTGAACAAAATTACACAGTTATTTCTTTGAAGCTTTTGAAATACATGCAATATCACATCTATATTGATCCTAATGTAAAATCATACACCAAAGCATCATGGTGTACATAACCAACTTGGCATTCATTGATCAGTTTCATCCACACATACCTTCTTCTTTTTTTATTATATTCTTTTAATTATATATTACTCTAAAATATGAATATATACCTTCCACCCATGTACATAAATTACCATGCATGAAAGTAGGTGGTAAGTTAATTCTAGGGCTCATTAAGAGATTTTCTATTAAAAGGAAGAAAGTGGTGCTATTACAGAAAACTGCATTTTGCCCTAGCAAATAAACTACCAGGAGATTGTCATCAGAACCTAAGGTTTGGTGTAGATGACAGATTGGGGGGAAGGGGGGAAGAGACAATCTAGGATGATAGATATGTATGAAAATACCAAAATGAAACCCATTATTTTGTATGCTAACTGAAAATCTTAATTAAAAAATTTAAAAAAAGAGATTCACATTATAACATCACAGTTGCTTTCAGATAGAAAGAGATATAACAATAATGTTAGTCATCTTTTCTTTCAATTGGGGGATTTGGTACTAGCAGCCACAAATGAGGGAAACCATTCCCCATTTGTTTGGGGGGGAACTGTGTTACTTCATTTAGCATAATGGCTTCAAGTTCCATCCATTTACCTGCAAATCTCATGATGTCATCTTACTTTACAGCTGCATAGAACTCCATTGTGTAGATGTACCACATTTTTGTTATCCAGTCCTCAGTTGAGGGGCATTTGGGTTGGTTCCAACTCTTCACTATTGTGGAAAGAGCTGCAATAAACATAGATGTGCATGTATCTTTGCAGTAGGATGTCTTGTGGGTATACACCCAGAAGTGGTATGGCTGGGTCATAGGTGGTAGGCTCATTTTGAGTTTTTAAAGGGTTCTCCACACTGCCTTTCATAATGGTTGTACAAGTTTACATTCCCACCAGCAGTGGATGAGAGTTCCTCTTTCCCCACAACCTCTCCAGCATTTGGTGTCTTTTGTTTTCTTGATCTCAGCCAGTAATATCTATTGGAGTGAGATGATATCTGAGAGTGGTTTTAATTTGCATTTACTTAATTATTAACAATTTTGAACACTTTTTAAGATGTTTCTCAGCCATATTTACTTCCTTATTGGTGAAGTCTCTGTTCAACACTTTACTCCATCTTTTGAGTAGGTCATTTGTTTTCTTCTTTGTTTTTTGAGTAGTCTATATATTCTGGAAGTCAATGCTCTGTTTTTTCCTATGCCTATGTCTTGTAGGTTGTTGCCAACTTTTTCTTCTGTCAACTTCAGGGTTTCAGGTTTCACATCCAGATCTTTGATCCACTTTTGGAGTTGATTTTTGAACAGGGTGAGAGGTAGGGGTTTAATTTTGTTCTTCTACATATAGTGATCCAGTTTTCCCAGCACCATTTGCTAAAGATGCTATCCTTCCTCCATTGAGCTTTTTTTACCCCTTTGTCAAATATGAGGTGGCTGAAATTGTATGAGCTCAAGTTTGGATCTTCAATTTTGTTCCAATGGTAAATGGGTCTGTTTTTGCACCAGTACCAGACTGTCTTTATGACTACAGCATTGTAGTATAGCTTGAAGTTTGATAAAGCAGTCCCCCCTGTATTGCACTTTTCACTCAGCTTTAGCTATTTGGGATCTTTTGTTTTTCCATATGAATTTAAGGACTTTTTTCCAAGTCTGTGAAGAAACTCATGGGGATTTTTGTTGGGATTATGTTGAATCTGTATATCGATTTGGGTAAAATGGACATTTTTACTATATTAATTTTTCCAATCCATGAGCATGGGAAGTCTTTCCATCTTTTGACGTCATTTTCAATCTCCTTCTTCAGGGCTTTAAAATTTTTGTTGTAGAGATCTTTGGTGTCTTTGGTTAGGTTTGCTCCCAGGTATTTTATTTTTTTGAGGCTATTGTTAGTGGGAAGGTCTTCTTATATTCCTTCTCCACTTATCTACTGTTGGTGTAAAGAAAGGCTGCTGATTTTTCTAGGTTAATTTTGTATCTTGCCACATTACTGAAGCTCTTAATCATTTCTAGTAGTTTTCTGGTGGAATTTTTATCATCCCTCAGGTAAACCATCATATCATCTGCAAAAAGGGATAGTTTAACTTCCTCTTTTCCAATGAGTACTCCTTTAATTTCCTTCTCTAGTCTTATTGACCAAGCAAGCATTTCAATGCCTATGTTGAAGAAGAGTAGCAATAGGGGGCAGCCTTGTTGGGTTCCAGCCTTTAAGGGGAATGGTTCTAATTTTACTCCATTTAGGATGATGTTGGCTGTGGATTTGTTGTATATGGCTTTGACTGGATTTAGGACTGTTCCCTTCAGCCCAATGAGCTTCATGCTTCCATTGTAGTTAGTGCTGCCTTGAATCCCAGAATTTCCTGAAAATAAGAAGGGACTATAGATTGCATTATTTTCCATCGTAGCAAGAACGAAACAGTCTCCCAGGACTCAGGGCATTTTTGATCCCAGTCAGCAAGAAAGATTTTCTTGCTTGAGAGAAAAGGGAGTTAGAGGGAATACCTTCCTAGACAGTAAGGCTGCTGTGTTTCCCCACTGAGGTCTCACATGGTACCAACAGCTTACAGCTTTCTGGCCTTGTATTTATGTCTTCAATTAACAGTATGATTTGAAGCTTCACTCACTGAGCTTAATATTCATGGTACAGATCTCTAAAGCCATAAACAGAAGTTCTTTTTCTTAATGGGTTTGTGTATCATTTAAAGCAGTGTTTTTATTAAGACTTCTAGAACTCTCCAGTGATTCTGTAGCTCAAAAGGAGCTTTGCAGGTGAAACTGTTCCATAAAATAAACCAAAAATGTCAATGATTGTCAAATTACCCAGCAGAAAAGCAAGCAAGACATAAGGAGTGCATAGTGCCTTAGCCATTTTAAAACTAAGTGTCAATTAAAATGCTCAGCCATTTGTGAACAAATTCACCAGACAAAAGCAGATATTGATGAAATATTTAAATCCTTAAAACAATAAAAGATTAAGGCATTCAAAGTTAACCATAACAAACATTCCTAGTAAAACCAGGAAAATGTTCTCCTTTAATCAGACTTGGGACTTCTGATGCTGTATTGTTTCTGGCATGTGGAAAAGAGTGAAGAACTGGCATGTCTGGTGAGACTCAAAATGGCCTGAGTGTTAGCAGGGTTATTGATGGGTATGATATTCTTTTAGGAACATGATAAAATATCCTGCATTTGTGTAACATTTTATACTGCACCAAATGATCTTCCGTATATTATTTGACTTAACCTTTTCAAGCCTGATATGAACAAAGAAATGAAAAGAAAGAAATGAAAGTTCAGAGAAAAAAGAGGAAATTAGTTTTCCTCCTTTCCCATGCAGCTTGCTTCAGCCAGGATGTAGCTACATTTTGGTTTAAAGTAGCTCACATGATCTGCTTGATTTTCTGCTCTAGAACATTTTATCTGATATGAAAACATAAGCATGTTTTGGTAAAGTGTGGAATTCTTTCCTAAAAACAAAAACCTAGAACCTCTTGAGATTATCCACGTCAACTCTCATTTGAAAAATGAAGAAAGGGAGATAAAATCCAAGCAGGCTGGACAGCTTTACTCTACAAGGGCCGCTAGCAAGTTGGAGGAAAATATTGGGACCGAATGAGCCAATGGGTGTATTTGGCTCCCTACACTCAGTAAATACAAAAGCATTTCTTTGAGATAAAGACGTACCTAGTCTTGGAGAGGTCAAAAAATATCTGTTTGCATTTCATCTGAAATATTTGCACTCATAAGACTTGGTTAATAAATGACTTGGAGGTATATCTGTATAATTTGATTTTTTAAATTGCATGGGGAACTAAAAACACTGTAAGCTTTGGGGGAGAGAAATCATTGTACTTTTAGAATTTAGAAAACCAGGGCTGGAGAGATAGCCTAGTGGTTAAGATCACCGACTGCTCTTGCAGAGGACCTGGGTTCGATCCCCAGCACCCACATGGCGGCTAAGCACCATCTGTAACTCCAATTCCAGGAGAACTCCAGTTCCAGGGGAATCTGAGACCCTCTTCTGACCTCTGCAGCATTGCATGACACAGGTGCACAAACCTACATGCAGACAGTACATTCATACACATACAAAAATAAATAAAATTAAAAAATAAATAAAGAAAGAATTTAGAAAACCAAAGGCATTTGGTATGCACATTCATGTTTGTATATAATAATAATATATTTCGGCCTATGAACAGAACTATTCATATATTAGCACAGCTAGCTCATTGAACACACATAAATACTATATATGTATATGTATATATTTATGTCAAAAGGCTTACAATGATCAATTATCATCTCAAGTTAAATAATCATTACCATCTTATAAAAATTAAAAATAGAATATTTTATATCACACTACAGTTTTTTAAATATTTATTTGAAGGTCAGTTATATCCCTGGGATATCCCCTCCCCAGGATATTTCAAAAGCTGGTTGGCTTTTAACTTTTAAGTGTTACTTACTTCATTCATATGGTCAATAAATGCCTTTATTACCTAATTTAATAGTAACTTCTAAAATGTTAAATGAATTCTTAAAATTTTTAATTGAAAAGGTACAAGAACTTAACACTTTTGTTAGGCTATACCTTTTCTGATTTTCTGCTGTAAATAATAGGATCATGTCACTCTGGAGAGTACGCCAGAAGTAGCCTGGCCTAGGCAGCTGATGGAAGGTTTATGCCTATCCACTAATAGAGATCAGCCTACTCCCCCAGCAATACCTTCTATTGATATACTTGAGAAAGGATCTGGTCTCTGTATGCCTACAAATTTTCCAGAAAGTCCATTCAGATTAAAAAGTTTCAGTGAGGCACTATAAAATGGAGCTTGGCAGACTATCTTGAACTTCATGTGCTTAGATGTAGATTGCTTTTCTTTACTTCAGAAAAAGTAGTTGTTGATCCCTATAGGTGTGGAGTAGGCATAGAGAAGCTCAGGCTATTTCTGGCATAGACTCTGAGATCCAGTTTTCATAGGTACTGGTTAGATAACCTTGATCAAAATAGAATGCTTTAGGTTTAAGAGGAGTCTGGAGCAAGAGATGGTGTTATCCTCATCTAGATTATCCCCTGGGCTAAGAAAGAAGTACTACCTATAAATTAAAGCAAAAAAAGATGAAAATGGTCTTCACTTTACTACAGACCAATAAAAATGACTGTGGAAACCTACAAAGTCATCTTAATACACAGTGAAAAAAATTATACTTGTCCCCATGACCTTTCAAATGTTTGCTAAAGCTTCTTTATATTTTATAATCAGATATAAACATGTAGGAAATGAAAATTTAATACAAATATTTAATAATATTATATAATTTAAAATGTTAGAAGCATGTAGAATCGATGCCCATCATCTATTTCTTGGTAAGAAGTGCATTAGGATGGTGTGCTGTGTGCTGACCTTCCCACCACTACCTTATATGCAGCCAGCATCTTTTTCAATGCCTGTGCCTTGCCACTCTGTTTTCTAAGCATGGATCATCTGATACACAGTACCCTTTGTACTTTCCTTGTCATGCCATTACTCTGAGGTAGTTTAATGCAAAGTTTGCTGTCATCATCCTGGAAATGCATCCTTTCATCACTAAATTCACCTTCACTAAGATGCTCTGGCAGAAAATCAAAGTCTCCTGAACAGTAGCATGTGACCATCACCCTCCAGTCACCGATTTCTTGTTTGACTACATTCACTTTTCTATTCACATTTGCTTCCAGCATTACCACTTTTTATTGCTCTGATGTAACTTTATCTTTGTTGATCATTTCACTCTGTAAAAGATAATTTTTTGTGTCTTTTTAAGATGGGGTTTCCCAATAGCCCCAGGTAGCCTGTAACTCACTATGTAGACCAAGCTGGTCTTGAACTCACAGAGATCCAACTGCCTCTACTTCCCAAGTGCTGGGACTAAAGGTGTATGCCACCATGCGCAGCTAAGGGATCATTTCATAAAATGTCAATGTGGGTTTACTTCTGGAAGACAAGAAGGTGACATAGCTAGCTACCCCCTATGTGTGAGTGAGTTGAGTGATTGATGTGCAATGACTACTGAGGGACAGGCTTTGAAAGATGGCATGTGTATGTGAACTGAAGATCTAACACCAGAGTGTGTGCCTTAGCCACTTGTCAGTACATACATCTGGCTAACTGAAATTTCAACTGTGCTTTTAAGTCTTTTGAGTATTTGTAATAACTACTGTAACTGAAATACATTCATATCTGAACCAAGGAAATGAGTGCTTTATCTTACTATAATCATAAAATATTTTTAGATTGAGAATGACATAATAATGTCAAAAATAATATTCAGCAGAGAGAACTCTGGAACATATAAGATCCCCTTAAAGAAATATCTTAATAAGGGATAGTACAACCTATGTCTGAGAGATGAAAAAGCTGCAAGAGCTTATATATTTTTTTGATTGAGGTTGGCTAGAGTTTGTCCTGACATAGATACCACCAAAGGGAATCAGAGATGACAGGAAGAAATGTACATATTACAAGCACTGAGAGGGTAGTTTTATTTTATTTTATTTTATCTTTAATTTTATTTATTTTTGTATGTGTATGAATATACTGTCTGCATGTAGGTCTGTGCACCCGTGTCGTGCAATGCCGCGGAGGTCAGAAGAGGGTCTCAGATTCCCCAGGAACTGGAGTTCTCCTGGAATTGGAGTTACAGACGGTTCTTAGCCGCCATGTGGGTGCTGGGGATCGAACCCAGGTCCTTTGCAAGAGCAGTTGGTGCTCTTAACCGCTAGGCTATTTCTCCAGCCCCGAGGGTAGTGTTTTATAAGCACAGGTGAAATACTCCCTGAAAACTTCTTTTGTGGGGAAGAGGGAACTGAGACAAGTTTTTACTCTGTGCCCAAGTCTGGTCTGGAATTTTCTATGTAGCCCAGCGTGGTCTCAACTTCGGCTCAATCTTTTTGCCTCAGCCTTCCAAATGTTGAGATTCCAGGTGTGAGCTACCACATCCATCTAAGAACATTGTCCAATATTGCATGTAGATAACCTGTAAAGACATGCCTGGGCCTCTGGGGATAGCTCAGTTGGTAAAGTTCTTGTCTTGCAAGCACAAGAACCTGAGTTCAGTCTAAGCATCCAAACATACATGAAAGCAGGTGTGGAGACAGCAGGTACCTGGGCCTTACCAGGTCCCTGGGCCTTACTACCTAGCCAGTACACCCTACTTGGCAAGCTCCAGGCCAGTGAGAGACTCTGTCTCAGAAAGCAAAGTGAATAGACCCTGAGGAATGAGACTCAAGGTTGCCCTCTCACCTCCACATACACACACCCCTACAACAATAAGATGTGTCTGAAGGTAAGATCTCACAATGGCAGCTGGAGATAAAGACAGCAAAAACTATTTTCCTGTGCTATGTCCCCATTTTGTGGCTTTTCTGGGGTGGCTTAAGAAACATAATTACTTCAGGGGCTGGAGAGATGGCCTAGTGGTTAAGAACACGACTGCTCTTGCAGAGGACCAGGGTTCGATCCCCGGCACCCACATGGCAGTTGAAAACCATCAGTAACTCCAATTCCAGGAGAACTCCAGTTCCAGGGGAATCCGACGTCCTCTTCTGACCTCCACAGCCTTGCATGACACAGGTGCACAAACCTACATGCAGACAGTACATTCATACACATAAAATAAATAAAATAAAAAAAGAAACATAATTACTTCAAATTCTTGCTTCGGAAATGGTTAAGAGCCATAGATAAAGTCCTATCTTGAAATACCATACTGGAAGCATCTTGGTGGATGTCTTTGGAAAGCTTCTGGGTGTATCTTTACACTGAAATGCGACTGTTTCAACCACAAAAAGAGAATATGAGTAACCTGATGAAGTATTAAGGAGTATTCTGTATTGTAAATAATGTGTTGATCACGAATATGGTAGTTTAAACATTTTAATTTATTATTTTTATTTTATGTATGAGTGTATTGCCTGCATCTGTGTAAGTGCACCTGTGTTGTGCAATACCCCCAGAAAAGAATATCAGCTCCTCCTGCAACTGGAATTACAGACAGCTCTTAGCTGTCATGTGGATGCTAGGAATCAAACCCAGTTCCTCTGCAAGACCAGCCAGCGTTCCTGACCTCTAAGCTATCTCTTCAGCTTTGGTAGTTTACTTTAAATGTGAGTGGGTCCTGTATGCAGATGTTGCTCCTGTGCACCAGACTATGGACACTCCCCACATCACTGCATTGCTTTAGGAGCTACCATGAGGACTGAGTAGAAGGACTGTTGTTCTCTGGGTTGGAAGGGAGAAATGGCAATGTTCTCTGACATCTCTAACCATCTGTGGTATCCATCCAGTGATTCCAAAATACATTTATTAAACACCTTCTCTGCCACACAAACCTGTATACCTTCCTGTCTTGAACAGATGTCTTCCCTTCGATGAATAATGGACATTGGCTAGGTTGACCCTGTCATGCAGGGCTCACCTGAATAGAAGACCAAGCCATGTGGTAGGATATTTTCTTTCCATCTAAGGCAGCATGAACTTAGAGTCCAGTGGTATTAACAGATGAGACCAGCTGAGTTCCCTGAGGTGGTAGCTGCTGAGGGAAGCTGGGGATGCTGTGTAACGACTCAATACACCAGTCTTCAAAAGAAAATAAGATGCTGGTGCCAGCTGTCAAGCTGGCTTTATTCCGGGCTTTTGTGCAAGCCATTCCCAATAAGGCTTGCGTCAGAGAATTTCAATACACCAGTACATAATAGCAATAATTCATCTCAGGGCTGGAAAATTCCAACACACACATACACTCAGATACCCTCAAGCAGATTCTCGATGGCAGTATACCTCTGCACTACCATGTCCTTTCCCCATCTGGTCCCAGGAAACCCCTTAGTTCCAAACTCCAGAGTGGAGCTATATTGCTCCCTGCCCAGGTGTAAACACAACAGAAGAGCTACCAGACTATCTGTACTAGCTTCCCTCACCCTTGTGGATCCAATCCAATCTTGATCTTTTCTCAATTAGTTTTGATACTAATTGCCACACTGTGCAAATTTCATATTTAGAAAACATACTATTTGACATTTAGAATTGAAAAGCCCACTCAAGTTTGGAGACTCTGATCCATTGGGCAAGTTTGTCTACAAAGTTAACACAGTATAACTACTTTGAAGGTGTTGGGATGATGAAGTGGGTTTTTTTACATTTGTTTTATTTTTGTAAGTTCTTTCTGGTGTACAGGCCCCATAAACCTGCAGAATCTGAAGTTTGTGGTTAGAATGCTGGAGAATACTTATAACTGAAAATAGAAGGGACTGCTGAGCACTCAGCCTAACATGGGTTGCCTGACCAGCACTTGGGGTATAATTCTAGACTTTTCTAAAGTGTCTAGCACTCCATCTGATGTGTAAATAGTAGTCACAGAAGCCTCTGTTGTTACTTCATTATTATCAGGCTCAGTGAAGAACAGAACATTCCAAAGTGAAGACCTGCCTGATACCAATTGGTCTGCTAACGTCACTGGCATGGAAACTGGACCCTACACAGGTCTTCAGAGCACAGACTCCAGAGCCTGATTAAGTAGATCAGAATACTAACTTTTCCATGTATTTGTTATCTAACTTGGGCAAGTGATAATCATTCACTTACCTCACCTGTAAATCAAAGGTCAGACATTATACTTCTATAATATTGTGATGAAATCATCCCTCATATATAAAAATTAGAAAGGCCCAATGAAAACAATTTTAACATCACTCAGTTGTATCATCTTTACAATAAATGTTTCATTGTTCAATCAATGGTAGTTTAGATATAAAGAAATAAGATAAATTATTTAATTTATGAAAATAATGTCTGACACATAACACTCTAAAGAGTAGCTCTTATTCAAATAACATGCTTTCAAATTTTGTGATTATGTTTCAGTTAGGTCTCTGGACTTGATGATATTTACCCCTTCTAAGTTTAGTTGGGAGACATTCTTGTGCATCTCAGTACAATTACTTTCAAAACATAGTTGTTTTGAATTTTTTTCTTCTAGATTTTTAAATGGCAATAGAAGGGAAGTGGAATGAATATTAGGGGCTTAGGATAATTCAACTGCATATGTCTCTAACTTGAGAGTTGTGTTATCCTCCTAATTGCAGTAAGAAAATTAATCAACATCAGTGGTAGTTCTACCACTAAACAATACCCATAGTATCTCTTAACTTATCTCAATTAGAATTGAGAAAACTAATGAGAAATTGTGCCATGATGGGAACATTATATTTAACATGAACTGTGTCCTTGTGAAGAGGATTACAGTCACAAGATACTTTGGATCAAAGAACCAAGAAAGTTGGAGAAGAAATAGATATTTCATGGAGCCTTTTAAAAAAGATTACATTGATTTTTGCAATAAATTGGACTTTATAACTTGGCAGCCAATGTAAAAAATAATTGTACAATTTTCTGGTCTTATTTACCAAATAGACAGTGATATCAGAAGAAAACATAATGTTCCAATTTAAACTTAAGCAAGTATTTATCATGTAGATTTCTGGGCATGAATATATACAAAAATATCCAAATCAAGAATTTTTAAATAATTTTGCTGGCCCACTTCCTTTATAATGATGATGATTTACAAACTCATTTGTTTCAATCAACCTGTAACTTACACAGTGACCATCAGAAGAGAAAAGACTCAGCAGTACTAATCACTCAATGAATGCTGCAACCTGGAGAAATCCTGGTTGAGAAAGGAGCACTTGGACAATTTTGCCAACACAGCAGGTAACAGAGAGAGAACAGAACTAGGACTGTCCCCAAAAAAACTGCAATGCATGGTCACTGCAGCTCAGGAGGTGTCTCTAGATACCTTTCAGATTTAAGCTGACAGAAACTTTTCAAAAAAAGTTCTAGAGTAATAAAATATATGTAAAATAAAGAATGAGTAGAATACAGATAATCAAAGTCTAAATAACAAGATGGTCCTTCCTTGGGACTCCTCAGTAATGGAGGCCAAACACATCTTTTCTTTTAAGAAGATATTATTACTTAATACCCATAGACCACATTTGTTTGAAGTATGAACATGGTCCCTTAAAAATTCTCAGTAGACTTCCAAAAGGAAATTTTCTCTGACAATGTTACAGTATTCAAATTATGAATAAATTGTATTTATATTAAATTTACAAAATTGAAACAAGGATTTATTTTTTAAGTGAGTGGTAGGCATTTTATTTTGTTTTGCAGCAAGAAGTATCCAAAGTAAATTTCCCGAAAAATGTAATGGATCTCAATATGCCAAGAAGATTCACAGGTAAGAAAATAAATTCTGAAATGCAGTTTCCTATCTTACATGTTGTGGGAATGGCTTAGTGTCCTGGTGCGTACACACAATGTTCTCATGTAGTTTTTTTCTGTTAAAACATTTAGTCTCAAGATACCCTGCTTCTGTGGTTTTCATTTGCTATAGTTATTATTTGGCACCTGTTGGCTATTGGTTCCAAGACCGTGTAGCTACCCAAAGTCTCAGCTGCTTATGTCCCTTATATACAGTGTTTATTTGTATATAACCACCACATATCCCCCCATATTCTTTAAATTTCCTTGAAACTACTTAGAGTACCCAATTAAATAGAAATGCTGTACCACAGTTGTACTGTATTGTTTAGGAGAAAATGACAAAAAATTCATATGACTTCAGTACAAGCATGCCTTTACAGGGGGTGTTTTTAATGTAATTTTAATGGCTTTTTAGCCCATAAATATACATGGGTGCACAAACCTAGATGCAGACAGTACATTCATACACATAAAAAATAAATAATTTTTTTAAGAAAACACAGAAGGAGAACAAATAAACGATCTAACATTACAGTTAAAAACACTTGAGGGGCTGGAGAGATGGCCTAGCGGTTAAGAGCGCCGACTGCTCTTGCAGAGGACCTGGGTTCGATCCCCAGCACCCACATGGCGGCTGAGAACCGTCTGAAACTCCAATTCCGGGAGAACTCCAGCTCCAGGGGAATCCGACACCCACTTCTGACCTCCGCGGCATCGCACGACACGGGTGCACAGACTTGCATGCAGACAGCACATTCGTCCACATACAGAAATAAATAAAAAAATTAATAATAAAAAAAAAAAACACTTGAGAAGCCAGGCATGGTGGAGCATGCTTTAATCGTAGCACTTGGGAAGCAGAGGCAGGCGGATCTCTGTGAGTTCAAGGCCAGCCTGATCTATAGAGTGAGTTCCAAGCCAGCTGGGGCTACAGGGAGACCTTGTCTCAAAAAGACCAAAACAAAACAAAACAAAACACTTGAGAGACAACAACTAATGAACCCTAAACCCAACAGACAGAAGAAATAACAAAAATCAGAGCAGAAATCAATGAAATAGAAGCAAAGAAAACAATACAAAAAGATCAATGAATACAAAAGCTGGTTCTTTGAAAAGATAAACAAAATAGAAAGACCTCTAGCCCAGTTAACCAAAAGAAAGAGCAACTCCAAATCAATAGCATTCCTGATGAAAGGGGAAACATTGCAACAGATAAAGAAAAGATCCAGATAATCATATGAGAATACTTCAAAAATCTATATTCTACTAAGTTTGAAAACCCAAGAGAAATGGATGAATATCTGAAATTCTGGGATTCACCAAAGCTTAACCAAGAGGAGATTGACAGCTTAAACAGATCCATAATACTTGAGGAAATTGAAGATGCAATAAAAAGCCTCCCAATTTAAAAAAGGCCAGGCCCACATGGTTTCACAGGGGCTGGAGAGATGGCCTAGCGGTTAAGAGCGCCGACCGCTCTTACAGAGGACCTGGGTTCGATCCCCAGCACCCACATGGCGGCTGAGAACCGTCTGAAGCTCCAATTCCAGGAGAACTCCAGTTCCAGGGGAATCTGAGACCCTCTTCTGAACTCCGCGGCGTTGCACGACACGGGTGCACAGACCTGCATGCAGACAGTACATTCATACACATACAGAAATAAATAAAATTTAAAAAAAAAAAAAAAAGAATTCTATAAAACATTTAAAGATGTCTTACAGGGGCTGGAGAGATGGCTCAGCATTTAAGAGCACCGACTGCTCTAGGAGAGGACCCTGGTTCAATTCCCAGCACCCACATGGCAGCTAAGAACTGTCTTTAACTCCAGTTCCAGGGGAACTTCTGACCTCTGCGGCATTGCATGACACACGACACAGGTTCACCAACCTGCATGCAGACAGTACACTCATACACATAAAAAATAGTAAATAAATAAATATTTTTTTAAAAAAGGTTTCACAACCATTATTACTCAAACTTTTCAGAAGGCTACAAACAGAAGGAAATATCCCAAACTCCTTCTATGAAGCCAACATCACTCTAATACCAAAACCAGGCAAAGACACAAACAAGAAAGAAAACTATAGACCCATATCACTAATGAACACAGATGCAAAAATTCTCAACAAAATACTTGCAAATCGCATACAGACCCACATCAAAAAGATCATCCATCACGAGCAGGTTGGATTCATACCAGAGATACAGGGATGGTTCAACATACATAAATCAATAAGTATCATAAAACACATAAATGGACTGAAAGACAAAAACCACATGATCATCTCAATCAATGCAGAAAAAGCTTTCAACAAAATCCAGCATCCCTTCATGCTTAGTCCTAGAAGGAATTGGACTGTAGGTATCATTCCTCGATGTAATCAAAGCCATATACGAGAAACCCACAGCCAACATCATCCTAAATGGAGAAAAGTTGGAATCATTCCCCTTAACGGCAGGAACACAGAAAGGGTGTCCACTACCACCACTCCTCTTCAATATAGTGCTTGAAATGCTCACTAGGGCAATAAGGTGAGAAAGCAAAATTAAGGGAGTACTAATGGGAAAAGAGGAAGTAAAACAATCCCTTTTTGCAGATGATAGTTTACCTAAGGGATGCAAAAAACTCCACCAGAAAACTACTAGAAACTATTAAAAGTTTTAGTAAAGTGGAGGGATACAAAATAAACCTAGAAAAATCAGTACCCTTTCTTTACAACAATAAGCAACTGGAGAAGGAATATAAGGAGACCTTCCCAATCACAATAACCTCAAAAATGAATAAATAAGTAAAATACCTGGGAATAAACCTAACCAATGAGATCAAAGGGCTCTACAACAAAAATTTTAAAACCCTTTAGAAGGAGATTGAAAATGACATCAAAATACAGAAAGACCTCCCATGCTCATGGATTGAAAAAATCAGTATAGTAAAAATGTCTATTCTACCCAAATTAATAATACAGATTCAATGCAATCCCACTCAAAATTCCCATGAGCTTTTTCACAGACTTGGAAAAAACAATCCTTAAATTCATATGGAAGAACAAAAGACTCTGAATAGCTAAAGCAACCCTGAGCTAAAAGTGCAATACTGGGAGGATTTACCTTATCAGACTTCAAGCTATATTACAGGGCTATAGTCATAAAGACAGCCTGGTACTGGCAAAAAACAGACCCATTGACCAATGGAACAAAATTGAAGATCCAAACTTGAGCTCATATAACTCCAGCCACCTCATATTTGACAAAGGAGCCAAAAAAATCTCAATGGAGAAAAGACAGTATCTTCAGCAAATGGTGTTGGCAAAACTGGATCACCATTTGTAGAAGAACAAAATTAAACCCCTACCTCTCACCCTGTACAAGAATAAACTCCAAGTGGATCAAAGATCTCAGTGTGAAACCTGAAACCCTGAAGATGATAGAAGAAAAAGCAGGCAGCAACCTACAAGACATAGGCATAGGAAAAGACTTTCTAAATCAAACAGCAGCTGCACAGGAAATAAGGTCAACAGGTGACAAGTGGGAACTCATCAAACTCAAAAGCTTTTGTACAGCTAAAGAAACAATCAAGGAAGTGAAAAGAAAACCCATAGAGTGGGAGGAAACTTTCACCACTGTTATGTCTGACAGGACATTAACATTCAGAATATATAAACTACTTATAAAACAAAGAAGAAAACAAATGACCTACTCAAAAGATGGAGTAAAGAGATGAATAGAGACTTCACCAATAAGGAAGAAAAGATGGCTGAGAAACATCTTAAAAAGTGTTCAACATCATTATTAAGGAAATGCAAATTAAAACCATGCTAAGGTATCATCTTACTCTGATAAGACTAGCCAGGATCAAGAAAACAGAAGACACCAAATGCTGGGGAGGTTGTGGGGAAAGGGGAACACTCATCCACTGCTGGTGGGAATGTAAACTTGTACAACCACTCCGGAAAGCAGTGTGAAGAACCCTTAAAAGACTCAAAATGAGCCTACCACCTGACCCAGCCATACTACTCCTGGGTATATACCCACAGGATTCATCCTACTGCAAAGATACATGCACAGCTATGTTTATTGAAGTTCTCTTCACAATAGCAAAGAGCTGGAACCAAACCAAATGCCCCTCAACTGATGACTGGATAGCAAAAATGTGGTATACCTACACAATGGAGTTCTATGCAGCGGTAAAGAAAGATGACATCATGAACTTTGCAGGTAAATGGATGGAACTCGAAGCCATTATGCTAAGTGAAGTAACACAGTCCCAGAAAAACAGTGAATGGTTTCCCTCATTTGTGGATGCTAACACCAAATCCCCAGTTGGCAGGCAAACTGAGCAACTTTATTATTATTTTCATTGTATCTGAAAGCAACTGTGCTATTATAATGTGAATCTCTTAATGGTCTCTAGACCATCGTGAATACCACTTGTATTCACACATTGTAATTACCATATATGGGTGGAAGATAGTATTCATTTTCTAAAAAAAAAAAAAAATGAAAAAGAATGTAAAGTTATACTTCTCATTCCCTCATGCAACTTTACTGTTAAAATGAGAATCCCTAAATGTGTTTTGGAATTAACCTATAGTTTATTTTCAGATTTTGTAATTTTGATTTATGTGTGGAGTGGATAGATGCATATTTTGGAATAATATAAAATTAAAGGGAACAAAAAAAAGAGAAAAACCTATTCATAGAACTGAACAAAACAGTAAACTTGTGCATAGAAAAGGTTATAAAAGATTGAGAAAGGGGCTAGAGAGATGGCCTAGAGGTTAAGAGTGCCGACTACTCTTGCAGAGGCCCCGGGTTCGATCCCCAGCACCCACATGGTGGCTGAGAACCGTCTGTAACTCCAATTCCAGGAGAACTCCAGTTCCAGGGGAAGCCAACACCCTCTTCTGACCTCCGCGGCATTGCACGACCCGGTGCACAAACCTACATGCAGACAATACATTCATACACATAAACAAATTTTAAAATTTTTAAAAAGGGGGCTGGAGAGATGGCCTAGCGGTTAAGAGCACCGACTGCTCTTGCAGAGGACCCGGGTTCGATCCCCAGCACCCACATGGCGGCCGAGAGCCGTCTGAAACTCCAATTCCAGGAGAGCTCCAGTTCCAGGGGAGTCCGACACCCTCTTCTGACCTCCGCGGCATTGCACGTCACGGGTGCACAGACTTGCATGCAGACAATACATTCATACACATACAGAAATAAATAAAATTTAAAAACATTAAAAAAATTTAAAAAAAGATCGAGAAAAAGATGCAAGACAGGACTTAACATGTATGACAGAATCCATGAGCTCTGGCAGGGGGTAGGGAATGTGAGGGGTGGGCATGGATGGAGGAATGAGTCTAAATTTGACTAAGAAACATATGAAATGCGCTCAATAAAAATTAACTTAAAAATAAAATGTTCCCAAAATGAATAAAAAGAAACAAATGATTTAAAAAGCCAAAAAAAAAAAAAAAAAAAAAAGATTGATGGCATTTGTAAGAAAATAGATGTAACTGAAGATCATTATGTTAAGTGAAATAAACCAGGTAAGACAAATGGTACATTTTTGCTTTCATATATTGAACCTAAATTTACATATTTATCTATAATATTTATATATGTAAAACATATTTAAATAATTTAACATTTTTCTTTATATGAATCTATGTGTGTAAGTGCATAGAAATATGTATGCTATGAAGCTAAAAACTAGATTATGAGAGTGGAGGGATGTGGTCGTTTGAATGATAGTGTCCCCCATAGGCTTTAAGTATTCAGACATTTTGTCTCCAGTTGGTGGCACTGTTCTTGGAGGTCTTAGAAGGTGTGGCCGTGCTGGAGGAAGTATGTCACTGGGGGCAGGCTTAGTGAGTTTAACAAGCCTTGCGGTCTCCAGTCTCTCTCTTTCTCTGCTTCCTGTGCTCACTGTGAGCTGTGAACCTTGGCTTGCTGCTCTAGCCCCAGCCACCATGCCTCTCACCACAATGGATTCTGATTCCCTGGAACTGTCAATTGTAAGCTCAGATAAACTCTTCCTTTTATAAGTTCCCTTGGAAATGGTGGTTTTATCACAGCAACGGAAAAGTGACTAATACAAGGGAAATCTTAAAGTGGGAAGAAGAGAGGGTAATGATACATACATGACATGGATGCTGAAGTGGGCATGGTGACATGGATGCTGAAGTGGGCACGGGTGGCCAAAACAGCAAGCTAGGACAAAGTATAATGACTCATATATGTGGACATTTCTTAATGAAAGCTATAACTTTGTATGCTAATTGAATAACTTTTTTAAATCATAAAAAAGGGTTCTGCTAATAGTTTAGAGAAATTGGAAGAACTAAACCCATGACAATGCCAATCTTGATGTTCATTTCTCTGTAGTCTTATAAAAAGAGAGGAAATACCTAGGTTAGGTTGAGCTTTGTGGGTAAATGTTTAGTAAAAGTAATATTATAAACAAGTTTCACTAGTCACCAGAAACTCAACATGTTTTCTGAGGTTTGGGCAAGGTGACAGAGCTTTTTGTTTGTGAGATTGTGATCATGATTTTATTGGATTTCTAAGCCCACACACATAGAATCTCAGAGCTGGAAGTGTCGTTTTACTGAGTAGCAGAAGGAACTCTTGTCTAGTATGAGCTCATTTTCAAAGGTTCTCTGAAACCAGAGGTACAGAAATGAAAGCCTGCTCTATCTGGTTTCATGTGTCAGAATAAAATTAGAGGCATTTCCAGGACTTGGAAGGAAATGCCAGCTGATAATATGAAAATGTAGAGTGCACGGGGTACATCTCAGTAAATTTGATGAAAATGGCAGACAGGAGAGAGCTAGTAATTGGATCCAATCAATGATATAATGAAGTCTATGGCCCCTGAAGGAATGAAGGAAAGTCTATGAAATGTCCAAGTAGGATGCAAAATCAGATGCCATTGTCTCTTTGGGGCCAACCAACAGTCACACTGTTCTGACTGACTTGTTTCCAAAACTTGTATCTGAGCCTGATACTCCTTGAAAGGAATTTTATATTTCTCTCCAGGTACCCAGAGACCATTCACTGCCCACATGGTGTTGAGTAGACTGTGACTTCCTTCCTCATGACTAAGCCAGTTGACACTGGTTTTAGGTCAGTTGGTGCACAGAATGCTCATGTGACCCCATTGGCAAGCCATTTTAAAGAGATTACTTTGAAGCTGAGTGATTTTCCTAAAACTTGTGACTTCTGGATTCTCTAGACAATTGTAAATTCTTATAATGTCTGTTTAGATGATGTCCTTGTAGCAATCAGCTAGAGCCCGGTGGCACTGAATGTAAAATGGGAGCCAGAACACTCTAGTATACACAGGCCTTTTCCCAGTGCTGGCTGTAGTAACCGTCACCATGACATCTGCTGCCATTTTCATTGCACATTTAACTTCTCTAAACATTTGACTTTGCAATCTTGGTCTGAACTAAAGGGAAATTATCCATTTAATGGAAGATTTTGTGTCTGTTTTCTGGGGCAATATGAATAAAGTTCTTTTCACCCCAGAAAGGCCATGACAACAGACCAAAAAAACAATTTGACCCAACTCTAATTAATCATGGTTACTTCCTGAAGCATAGTGATTTTCAGCAGCTCTGTCAAAAAAAGCCAGTGCCAGCCTGGGAACGTGGCATCGTGGAGTTCCCTGCCCATCTTTTAGGCAGCTCCAACTAAGAGTCTACTCTACCTCATGACTGACCCTGTGAATCTTGGAACTTTCTGGTGAATTTCATAAGCCTAGCCTGAGAAGTTTTATGTCCTTGAGTTTTTGAACATCCCTCTTCTCTCTAAAAAGGAATGTTTTAATTAGGAGAAAATGGTTACACAATAAAGATTCAAAGGCTGACCAAATAGACGTTGGCTTGATTTCAACTATGTTATTTATCAGATGTATTACATGTAAAGTGAGATAGAAATGTCTACAGCCAGACATGGTGACACACACCTTTAATCTTAGCACTTGGGAAGCAGAGGCAGGCAGATCTTTGTGAGTTCAAGGCCAACCTGGTCTACAGAGTGAGTTCCAGGACAGCTGGGGCTACAGGGAGACCCTGTCTCAAAAAGACCAAAAAATAAAGTATTTGATTTATTATTTTTATCCAGGCATGGTGGTGCATGCTTGTAATCCCAGCACTCAGGCAGATTCCTGTGAGTTCAAGGCCAGCCTGATCTACATAGTGAGCTCCAGACCAGCTGGGACTAAAGGGAGACCCTGTCTCAAAAAGACCAAAGAAGAAGAAGAAGAAGAAGAAGAAGAAGAAGAAGAAGAAGAAGAAGAAGAAGAAGAAGAAGAAGAAGAAGAAGAAGAAAAGAAATGTCTAAATTAAAGAGTTCTTTCAAGGATTTAAGAAAACATAAAACGTGATACCTGGTACAAAGAAATATTAAATAAATGCTTGTTATTAATATTCATTGTGGGTCTTTGTAAATGTTGTTTAGTAGAACAAATTACTTCAGCTTTTTTTCTTTGATAATATTCAATCAATTATCATCAAAATAAAAGCACTGCACTCAATGTGGTGTTATCTGTATTCCTCTTGAACTCTTGTATTTTTATTTTCTCTTCTAAAGATTATTAATGTTTAGTGTCTGTGTGTCTATGTTTGGGCATGTCCATATGAGTGCAGTGCCCTGGGAGGAAAGAAAAGAGGCTTAGAATCCTGGGAGCTGGAGTTACAGCAGCTGTGAGCTGTCCAATTTGGAAGCTGAAAATCCAATTCTGAAAGAATGGTATTCTGTCTTAACTGCTGAGCCTGCTTTCCAGCCTCCTAATTTGCATTTTCTCACAGTTACATTGTGTTTAATTCTTGCTATTTTTTTCCCTCAGAAGGGAAAAAAAAAATTCTTTGCTCTTTTTGACACTTGTAACTAAAGAGTTAGTACAATAAAATAGTTTGTTTGGGACTTTAACAGGTTTTTTTCCTTCTATTTTGAAATATATTCCTATTAGTATTCATTATTATTTGTATTTTATCTCCTTCAAAGTTGAGTTTGTATATAAATGCAACAAACAAAAATGAATAGAGTAAAAGACAGCAGTATAGAATATAGAGAAATGGATGTGAGAAGACCCCTGTGATAAGATAAAAGCTGGAGGTTACTGGATCTCCTTCATCATACTTTCAATTTGAAGCAAGTGAAGAACTGCATTAGGGAGGAAGCACCTACTACATTCCAGAGACCACAAAAGTGATTCTTCTTAATAATTAGATGTAAAACTTCCTGTTTTCCACCTAATTATAATTGTTATTATACAAAAAAGATCCCATATATGGAGAAAGAAAAGAACATGAGACCCTGTGTTTGATCACTTTTGAGGGTTTTCTTGCCATTGTTCTTGTTGAGACAGGGTCTCTGGTATCCCAGGCCAACCTTGAACACATTATGTAGTCAAGGATGGCTTTGAACTTGTTTCTGCCTCCTCTTCCTGCACTACCATGCCTGGCCCCATTTGAGGATAGTGTTTCTATTTCATTATTGGGGAAGAACAGAGATAAATAATCAAAATCAATAATTTATGGACATAAATATCCTAATATACATCTCCGGGGGGGAGAGGAAGATTGAGAATCTGACATGTGAGAATGGCCACACAGAAAAATCTAAGACTGAATAAAGAAGTGGACACTCTGTGCTGTTGGTCTGGCTAACTTTTCTCTGACCCACCCCACCACGTCAACAAGCACCTTTGCTGCCTGCCTCTTGATCACATCTCCTTAGAAAGCATAGCCTTCCCACTGGCCAGGTAGAAACCACTTTCATCCTGGAGAGCTCTGCTTCTGTCTGGGTGTCATCCTTACAGAAGATGCTTTCTGCCCATTTACAGTAGTCAACAAGATATGTTTGATTTCTTTTTTTCTCATAGAGAAAAGTAACTTCTTTCCTCTTAGTCCAGCCCTGATTCCTTCACATTCTGTCCTGCATCAGAGGCAATGGACCTGGACATTATGAATGGCTATCATTCATTTTCCCAGAGGAAAGGGGTCTACCTTTTGGGACTGAAGGACAGAGGGGAGAAGCAAGCAGGGAGGGAAATCCTCAGTCATACTTTAACTGCTTCCCGGGCAGAGCAGAAACAGAAGGAAAAAAATACTATACCTTGTGTAAATGAAGCATCTTTTTATGAGGACTGCTAACTCAGAAATAACCATTGACAGTGTCATTTATTTCTCCCTTATTTGTTGGACATGATTCTTTTTTTATTTCTTTGTATTTCAGACATAATTTTTCAGTTCAATTTAGACATATTCCCCTTTCCCTTCCCAGCACTCAGGAGGCAGAACCATGCAGATCTCTGTGAGTTCAAGTCCAGCCTGGTCTACATAGTGCATTACAGGACAGCTGGGATGACAGAGAGACCCTGTCTCATAAAAAAAAAAAAAGAGGAAATCTCTCCTAATTTTTATTTTTGTCTCTTCTCATTACACCTGTTCCATTTCTTCCCTGTTTGTGCCACTGACTTTAGAGATTGTGAATCTTTTGTATTTTTCAGAAAGAGTTTAATTGTTGTATTGAATTGTTGGATGTTATTTGGTTGTTATTGGGTCCTTCTTATGCAGTTCATCTGACTTATGTTTTCATTGTGTTTTAAGGGCCTTTATTTCATCAACAATTTTGTGCAAGTGTACTTAATTAACATGGTAATTAAGAAAGGCATAAAGATTCATCATGAGCCAAAATGTTTTTTACTGAATAAAGTTTATAGGCCTTTTATTTGGAGATACCCTAAAAAAGTAACTGTTAAGCAGATTAAAACATTTCTGGAACTTAAATTAAATCATGAAAATATATTGTACTGTTTTGTTGTCGGCTATTTAAAGGAGGATAGGTTTCAATATAAAGCACAAAAGACAGAAGAAACATCAGCATTGCTTTTCGCTCTTTATTTTCTTAAGTAATTATATTATCAAAACCTTTAAGTGTTTGTAAATGAAGGAAAAAAATCTTCCAAAGTGCAATCCCTTAATTCTTTTCTTTAAATGTGAAAATAACATTTACTCTTCAACATAGTTATATATTTTCCCCAAATATTTATTATACCAAGAAATATTCCAAGGCACTGGAATTTGAGGGGTGTGTGTGTGTGTGTGTGTGTGTGTGTGTGTGTGTGTCTTCTTTTGTGGTAAAATTTACTGTTTTTTTACATAAGTTTTTTTTTATTTTATTTCTTTTTTATGAGTATGAATGTATTGTCTGCATGTAGGTCTGTGCACCTGTGTCATGCAATGCCATGGAGGTTAGAAGAGGGTGTTGAATTCCCCTGGTACTGGAGTCAAAGACGGTTCTAAGCCACCATGTGGGTGCTGGGGATCGAACCCGCTCCTCTGCAAGAGCAGATGGCGCTCTTAACCCCTAGGCTATCTCTCCAGCCCCTTTACATAAGTTTTATTGAATATGTTTCTAAATCAAATAATAACATTAATACATAGTTGTAATTTAAGCTAACTATGATTTCTAAAGTTTCCTTAAGCATTGCATTATCAAATATCAGACTATTGTTCCTTAGAAAATTACATAGGTAAGTTCTGAAGTCTCTGGTCACAATATCTCAATCAATCAATCAATCAATCACTCTGTTACTTTGTTACCATTTTCTTTCTTTTTTCTTTTTTTTTTTTTTTTTGGTGAAAGCATTTAAAATCAACCCTCTTAGAACAATCCAAGCATACACTACAAAATTATTCATTAAGGCTACCATATTGTACATCAGACTTTCAGGGTTTACTCATTTTATGTAGCTAAAATTTTGTAGCTTTGATCAATAATTTCCCATTTCCTGCTTTTACTGTATAAAGCCATCTCCATATAGCCTTGATTTATGTATGCTTTGTTATAAAGACACCACATCCTTATTCAGTACATTGTTACTTCATTAGTGTAAAATTCACAGCTAAGGGCTTGTACTTTATGCTTTGAACAAAGCTTATAAGATAATGTGTTTTCTACTTGAAGCACTTCACAACCTTCTTACACTCCGGTACTCTAAATAACACATCAACTCTGTACTTTGGGAACAACTAGCCCAGCCTTTGATGTTCGTGATTCTACTCTTAGGTTTTTTTTTTTTTCTTTTTTTTTACACTACTTATATATAGCAGATTTACAAATTCTGAAATCAAACTATTTGTCGATTGCAAAACATATTTAGGCACTCACAGTTTATTCATAAACTCGTATACAGGTAAAACATATAACTTTACATTCCTAGATTACATAGCAAGTCGATGCATATTTTAATATATTTAAAATTTTTGTTCTTTCTCATAAATCTTAGAACTGAGAAAAATAGACATATACTTCATGTTACAGCTATAGTAGTCACAGTCAGTGTGATAGTATCTTTACTGACCAGTTATTCACTTTGACTTACATATAAGGATTTGGTGTTAGGAACTACAAATGAGGGATAACACGTTTGTTTATTTTTCTGAGATTGTGTTACCTCACTTAGAATAACAGCTTCCAGTTCCATCTATTTGCCTACAAATTTCATGATGTCATCTTTCTTTACCTCTGCAGAAAAGTTCATTGGATGAATGTACCACATTTTCATTATCCACTTGTCAATTGAGAGACACCTGGGCTGCTTCCAGCTCTTTGTTATTGTGAAAAGAGCAGCAATGAACATGATTGTGCATGTGTTTCTCTTAGAGGATGAATTCTTTGGGTACATACCCAGGAGTGGTACAATTGGGTCAAAGGGTAGGCTCATTTTTAGTCTTTTAAAAGTTCTCCACACTGATTTCTTTAAGGGTTGCATGAGTTGGCACTCCCACCAGCAGTCAATGAATGCTTGTTCAGATCTTTAGCCCATCTTTTTTTTTTTAATTTAAAAAAAACTTTATATTATAAATTTCTTTTTTTTTTCAAAGCAGAGGGCTTATTGGTTTTGGGAGAACTTGACTATTTCAGCCATTTTCTCCCCCATTGTTGTTCTCTCCAACTTGTAATATATATATTAGTAGATATCTATATAATATATATTATATATATCATTATATAATATAATCAATTCACCTAAAATTTGGAGGATTTTCTTTTTGCTAAAAAAGTCATATGTTTTCCTTAAGGAAGTGCCTTGAAGTTTCCTCCTTGGCAAGCCCAAACAACCATCAGTCTTGTCCTTTGCTCCACACTGGGGTCTTTCCCTCCCATGGTCACCAAATGAGGTCCAGTAAGCACCACGTCTCTGTCTTGATCTTCCTGTACTGGCCTCCATGATACAGCCTGGGGTAGTTCAACAATGGCAGTCTATCTTCTGAAGAGGCGTGAAATCCCAGTATATGCTCAGTCCACAAGCTGGAAACTCAGTAGTCCCCATCTGTGTATTGAAGGTTTGGAGATTCTTTGAGAGACATGAGTCTTCAGTCCATATTGGAGGGTTAAAAAGCTGTGTCTCTTTTTTTTATTTAAAAAAAAAGTTTTTGTTGTGTTTAGTCAGGGTTCTCTAAAGAAACAGAAGCAACAGGACGAATATTACATTATTACAATTTATTGATTTGCTCACGTGACAGAGTTCAAGGAGTCCAACAGTAGACGGCACCGCCACTGGAGAGGCTGAGAATCCAAGGAACTGCTCAGTCACAATAGGCTGGATGTCTCAGTAGTCCCAATCTGGTGCTGAAGGCCTGATGGATTCCAGATCTGCTGGTCTCAGTTATACGCTGGGATCTGAAGGGTTGATCACAGCAGCCAAGCACGAACTTACCAGTGAAAGAGAGGCAAGCTGAGGAAAAAAAGGGACCAAGCTCCCTCTGCCATGACCTTTATAACTGCCTCCAGCAGAAGGTAAGCCCACATTGGGGTGGGCCATCCGGGTTGAGGTAGTCCAATCTTAAGATCCTTTTTCTCTTATTTGTTCATCCTTAGTCTCAGTCAAGTTGACACCAGGATTAACCATCACAGATATATATAGTATAAAATATAATAGAATATATATGCTTCAGTCAAAACTCATGCTGTAATACCATTATTGTTATATCCACGTAGCTGTTTCTATTTTAAAACTCTTTAGCTGGTTTTGGGGCTGGAGAGATGGCCTAGCGTTAAAGTTGTCCCCGACCGCTCTTACAGAGGACCCGGGTTCGATCCCCAGCACCCACATGCGGCCTAGAGCCGTCTGAATAAACTCCAATTCCAGGAGAACTCCATTCCAGGGGAATCCGAACCCTCTTCTGACCTCCTCGCATTGCACGACACGGGTGCACAAACCTGCATGCAGACAGTACATTGATACACATACCGAAATAATTAAAATAAAATAAAAAATTAAAAAATAAAATAAAAAAATAAAACTCAACTGTGTTAAGGTTGTCGCTCAGTGGTAGAGAGCTGACCTGTTATGGTGAAGAGGTAATCTTTGGACTATGGCTATTTTTGTTCTTGTTTTAGCTTTATTTGTCCATCACTGCTCTAGTGATTCAAGAAAGTCATTTTATTATTTAGGAAACAAACTTTTTTATATCTTAATTTTGTAGATATGTATTCCTTATGTATTAAGTTTTACATGAAGGTCTATTCTCATTCCAGCTCTTGTATGTGCTAAATAAATTAATGTCATTATTTAAAAAAAAAAAAAAAAAAAAAAGCCGTGTCTCATGTCTTCGAAGAATGGCAAAAGTGGTGGCAGGAGGTGGCTTTATCCCCTGGCCTTTAGCCCATCTTTTAATTGGGTCATTTGTTTTCTTGATCCTTCATTTTTGGAGTAATTTATATACACTGGATGTTAAACCCCTGTCAGATGTGCCACTGGTGAAGATTTCCTCCCACTCTGTGGGCTTTTCTTCACTTCTTTGATTGTTTCTTTAGCTATACAGAAGCATTTTAGTTTAATGAGGTCCCACTTTTGATTGGTGACCTTAATTCCTATGCAATTGCTGTCTAATTTAGAAAGGCTTTTCCTACACATAGGTTACTGCCAATGTTTTCTTCTAACATTTTGAGTTTCAGGTTTCACATTGAGGTCCTTAGTCCATTTGGAACTGACTTTTGTATAAGGTGAAAGGTAGAAGTTTCTTTTCATTCTTCTATAGGACGTAGTCCAGTTTTGTCAGCACCATTTGCTGAAGAATCTACCTTTCCTCAATTGAGTGTTTTTGACTCCCTTGACAAATATCAGGTGGCTGAAATACTATGTAGTCAAGTTTGGGTTTTCAATTTTATTCGATTTGATCTACAGGTCTATTTTTGCCAGTACTATGCTGTTTTTATGATTATAGCTCTGTAGTGGTGACATCTGATATAGTAATTCACCTGATTTACTCTTTTTGCTCAGGGTTGCTTTGACAATCCAGGGTCTTTGTTTTTCCATATGAATTTTAGGATTTTTTTATTTTAATTATGTGAAAAAATATCATGGGGATTTTGATTGGGATTGCATTGAATCTGTATATTAATTTGGGCAGGATGGTCATTTTTCCTATATTAATTCTTCCAATCCATGAGCATGGGAGATCCTTCCATCTTCCAGTGTCTTCCTCAATATCTTCAAAGATTTAAAATTTTCATTGTAGCGATCATTAATGTCTTTGATAATTTTTTGAGGCCATTGTAAATGGAAGGGTTTCCATTCACTCGTTCTCCAATTGCTTATTATTAGCATATAGGAAAGCTACTGATTTTTCTAGAGTAATTTTGTAACCTTCCACTTTATTGAAACTGTTATTCATTTCTAGGAGTTTTCTCATGGAATTTTTGACATCCCTTAGGTATAATATCATGTCATCTGAAAAAAGGGATAATTTTACCTCCTCTTTTCCAATTAATACTCCTTTAATTTCCTCCTCTTGTTTTATTACTCCAGCAAGCATTTCACACACTATACTGAAAAAGAAGTGGAGATAGTGGGCAGTCTTGTCAGGTTCCTGACTTTAAAGAGAATGCTTCTAATTTTTCTCCATTTAGGATGATATTGGCTGTGGGTTTATTGTATATGGCTTTAATTATTTTGAAGAATGTTCCCTCCAGTCCAATTTCCTCTAGGACTTTAAACATAAAGGCATGTTGTATTTTACCAAAGGCCTTTTCTATATCAATTGAGATAACCATGTGGTTTTTAATCTTTGAGTCCATTTATATATTTTACAACATTTGCTGATTGAGGTATGTTGAACCATCCCTGCCTCTCTGGAAGAAAACCAACTTGATCATGGTGGATAACCTTTTTGATGTGCACCTTAATTCTTTTGATTCATCTTAATTCTTTTTATGACCAAATTAGAAGCATTTATACATAGATATATAGATAGATAGATAGATTTTTTTCAAGATTTCAGCTTTTTTTTTTTTTTTTTTTTTTTGTTCTTTTCGAGACAGGGTCTCCCTGTAGCATCCAGCGGCCTGGAATCACTCTAGACCAGGCTGGCCTTGAACTCAAAAGATCCACCTACCTCTGCCTCCCGAGGGCTAGGATTAAAGGCATAGTGCCACCACACCCAACTTCAGCTTCTCTTTTTTTTTTTTTTTTTTTTTTTTTTGGTCTTTTCGAGACAGGGTCTCCTTGTAGCCACAGATGTCCTGAAACTCACTCTGTAGAACAGGCTGGCCTTGAACTCACAGACATCGCCTGCCTCTGCCTCCCAAGTGCTAGGATTAAAGCCGTGCACCACCACACCCAGCTCAGCTTCTCTTATATGTCAAATGGTTTCCATTCCTTGAAAATTTGTATTTGACAGACACTTTTAAAGTGCAAGTGTAAGTGTAGTTGTATAAGTCTAGTTTCTTCCTTAACATGTCATAATGAAGCAGAATGGCTGAGCTGAGGCAATATCTATCTGTAAGTAGGAGCTCTTAAAGACATTATCATAGTACATATTCCACAAAAAAAATCAGTATCGAAAGGTATAAGCCTTTTTAGCCTCTATGTATTTTTGTATTTTAATTTAACACTCAGATTTAGCCTTGCCCTAAAACAGTTTTCTTCTGGTCTTTAAGAATATCATCTATGACTATCTTTGTATCCCTTAATCTCTTGAAACTAAGTTTAAAACTTATTTAAATGAAATCTGTTCACTTGTCTAGCAAAGAATGGTTGATAATGTTTTCAATTAACTGTAGGAAGTAGATTCATAATTATATTGAATGATATGTTATTTTTACCCCAAACTATTGAAAAGCTTGTCTTTATAAAAAAAATCTAAAATAATCATGTAAGTTTATATAGTTGAATTTCTGTTAGCTCACTAAAAATCCATTATTATTTCATCACTTTAAAATGTACTTTATTTTTAAGTATAGCACAGTAGCCAAAATGACAGCTCTATAATAGAGAAACTTTTAAAAATTTACTTGATTCTTTTTTTATTGGAAAGATGATGGTGGGAGGATGCTATAAAGGTAAATAGATTTACTGAAGAAGTGCCAGGGACATGTGACATACAAAGATGCTTCTGTGTAGATGGCTCCAGAAAGGAATCAGAAAATCCAGCTGACTAGCGAGGATACCAAAAGATTTTCCCTAACACAGGTAACAGACTCGTGCTGTTCTCAGCATCATAACTAAAGCTAAATGGTTATAATTGGGGCATGTTTCCACTAAAATCAGTATGTGGATACTCATTTTCTGGGTTTACTGTGTCTCATATTAGCACATGCTTATTTTTTAGCTTAACCCTTGAATGAAGAGATTTATATTGAATCATAATAATTAACATACATATATAATATATATATATATATATATGACATCCAGAAAAGTATTCTATGAAAAGGAATATGAAGATATATCCTTTGTTTTTACAAATGAAAATCTGAATACTCACTTCTCTTTCTCTCTTAAAAATGTCCAGTCCCAGTTTATCACTGACCCATCAGGGACTATTGCTCCTTAATTTGAATTCATTACTTAAAGCACAGAGATATTGGATGGACATAGAAAGGAGAAATAAAAGATAAGTTGGGGAGAATTTCTTGAAAGATGGATTGACTTTAATGAGAATAATCTAATGTAGATAAAAATGAATCTGCTCTTACTTTAATATGTCAATACCATAACTATAAGATATTCTTTATGCTGACTGTAGGGTCAATAGGCATTCCCTGTACCTCTGGGCTCCAGAAGAGCTGATACAGCTGTGAATGACTAAGAGAACACAGTACTGCCTGAGGAAGTGAATAGTCTTGGAATCTAATCAAGTAAGTTAAGCCAGGGCCAGTATATTAGAGAGCAGGTTGCATCTCTGAACAAGGCTGCACATTTGGATTTGTGGTAGGGTGACTCCTATACATAAAGCTTTTCTCAGTTAATGTGGCTCTGCCTCAAGAAGACATCAGAATTCTTTCTTCTATCTCTGCTTTAGTATTACTGTTTATTTTTCAATGATGCAGTCTCTTCACCCTAGACTAAGTCCCCTTTGTATCATGTATACCTGATTACTACCCTGATTATGGTCCTGCAATTACATTCCATTGTACTTAAAATCCAAACTCTAGACCGTACCTTCAATACTGTCTGCTCCAGCTCTAACCACCACTCTTCCTTTGACTGGTGATTGTCCAGTCCCATAATCCTTCTATCCTTGATCACCATGAGGTGTATTTCTCACCTAGACCCTTGAAATTGCCAGTCCTTTAGTCTGGAGTCCTCTTCCCCATATCTCCATAATATTGATGCTTCTTTTTTTCCTATGTCACTTAAATGTCAATTTAAATTTCATCTCTTCTCCGAGATGCATTTCCTGATCATCTAGTTTAATAACTCTGTTGTCTCTATCAGCTCATCCTGTATCATTTTCTTACAGCATGTTCTACAATGAGTTTGTTTATTCATTATCTCATTATATCTCCTTCATATTAAAATATAATATAAATGCAGATATTCTTGTGTAGTTTCCTACCTTTATAACTGTGAGATTTAATCAACTGTTCAAAACTAGATAAAAAAGAGGCCCTGGGAGTAGTGGATGAACAGAGATGGACAGAAAAAAAATGGAAGAAGTGTGTTGAGAGGCAATGAGTACACAGTCAATATATCACAGATGCTCAGTGACTGCTAAATGAAAAGAAAGTAAGGTATTCATTTAATTGTTCAATTAAAATTTACTGATCATTCAACATGCATTAATCACTGTAAAAGACATGGACTACCGAGAGGAAAATATCCGGTGCCTCTCTGTAAGGAGTTTATAATGTAGGAGTTTATAATTGTATGTGAAACAAATTGTATGTGAGTTTATAATGTAAGGAGTTTATAATTGTATGTGAAACAAACAATTGCAATACAATATCACATATTACAAGTATATCTCAAGGATGTACAAGGCATAATGGCAATTAGAATTGGACTGAAGAAGGTAGGATGTGGGAAAACTAGATTGCTAAACAGAAGAACCTGGATTGGATCTAAGGAAGGATTTCTAAGTAAGACAGGAATGTAAAGATAACATGATCTGTGCAGAGAAGTGTCAGGAGCTTGCTATGGCCCTGTGAAGGGTGTGGAAAAATGGAGATGAGAACACAGGAGATAAGAGACACTGGGTTAGGCACAGGAAGATCAGGAAGGGCCTTATACACAGACGTTACCCGGATGGTGTCTTGTAGACATAGAAAAGCTGTTGTGCAATGATCATTCTGGAGTGATAACCTGCAAAGCAAGACAGGGGTTGCAGAAAGGTGAGTTTGGACATAGTTTGAGACATTTTAAAAGTCTGGTCAGAGGTTAGAGAAGAATAAATTGGGTACATTCAAGGGCCAACAAGATACATTGTAGTTTAGAAGGCAGTAATATCAGTGGTTTGGTTGGCTGTCACCACTGTGATTCAGTAGTTGTTCAAAAGTTAAGAAAAGAGAAATTAAAACAAAAGTACTCAAATATCATCCTTATTTTTTTCTTTACTCTCCCATCACAGATGATTCACCAGCAAGTCTTTTCAATTCTACCTCAAACATTGCCTCAAATCCATCCCTGGATGTGATCTTCATTTCAATCATTCTACCCTAAGACATCCCATCTTTCACCTAAACTCCTGAAGCCCTGGCAGTCTCCTTCCTCTGGTCAAACAATCATCTATTCATACACCTAGCAGTTCAAATAATCTTTCTGAAAATTAAACCTAGGCACCCCACTTCCCTGCTTACAATTTCACTTCATACTCAGAATTAAACCTAATTTCCTTTTTCCAGTCTTCAGAACAGTCTTGGCACCACCCTCTGACTTCATTATCAAAGTATTCTGTAACCCATCTTATTGGTTTTATTCCATTTACGTTTTCTCCATATCTTATCATGACTGTATTCCTTCTTAGTCAAATATAAAATCATACTGCTAGCTCTCTCTAATTATTTATGTATGTATACATTTATTTGTGTAAACATTGTCTTTTGTCAGTTAATTGTAAAATCTTTTATAATAAGCACCCTGTATATTTTGTCTTCTGACATATCCCAGCACCTGGAACAGAGCCCAGAACAGAGTAGAATATGAATATACATTTTTGGAATGAATTAATAAATGGAGGAAGAGAGAGCCCAATCCCGGAGCCTATGCCTTCCTTTCTCCTCAGAACAGTTCAGAGGTATCTTACCCTTCCTTAGTTTGCCTTCCTCCTATAGTCAAACATTACTCCTTATAGCTAAGAGCTCTAGTAGACATAAGTGGCTTTTGTTTGCAAATGGAAAACTGGCAGTCCTCCCAACTTCCTGTGTTTATAATGTTTGTATGGAGCGAAGCAAGACACAAATCTCTGAGCCTTACCAGGTGAGAATGGGGAGCAGAGGAGGGAGAGCGACAGGGAGAATGTTTTCTTTCAATACCATGTGGCATAAGTGTACAGCAAACTCTGTCCCCTGGACCTTTGCTTTTCTCCATGTGGTTACATTATCTATAATTTATTGTTAAGCACTTCAGTGTATACAGTTGATAAATACAGTACATGCTGTATAAACTGATAGCCTTCTGTTTGCATCTCCATTGTGTACCAAGGCTACACTGATAAGAACTGAGGGATACACTCATTTTCTCCCTGCAGTCTTTCCATGATGTACCACAAGTCTTAGGTGCAGAGGTTCAACTGTAAATGTGTATCCTAGGATTGGGCATCTTTCAGATGTATATTTTCTGCAAGTTTCAAAGAATGAGAGCCTCCAGAGTGTGTATCCTTGGATAGGACCCCTATATTAGACGTCATCAACCCATGGCTCAGGGGTCACCGTGGAAGAGGGGGCTGAAAGATTGTAAGAGCCAGGGCTGGTGGACGAACATAGGAAACAGAGGGTTACAGACTACTGTAAACTTTCACATGTGGATTTGTGGTGATGTTGGCATCAGGCCTGGGACTCATGCCAACTCAGACAGGTCTCAGTGGAGCAAGAGAAACTGGTGGGGGACTCATCGTGGACTGAGAAGTACTGGAGACTGATAAGTACAGGGTGAGGAGGAGTATGCCTCACTTAAGATTTCCAAATGTCCTCACTAGAATCCAGCAGAGGGATTTGCACAGAAGGACATCTGGGTTCAAAAGCTTGACTGGATAGGACCTAAGTTGAATTATGTAATGCATGAGTTCTGACTGGGGGCTGAGGCATGTGGGGGGGTCGCTAAATTTGATTAGGAATAATGATTACTATGAAATGAACAAATGCTCAATAAAAATGTAAAAAAAATTAATAGCATTCTATCAGGTATTTTGTTATGAGTTAGGTGCCTATTTAGGAATCTACAACCCAGAGAGCTCTAGTATCCCATTATCCCTAAGTGACAGCAGAAACATGTTTTCCCCAAGGTGAAATGAGTAATGATCAAGATTTTCATTTGGAAATAAATATTATATATAAAGTCTCTTTGCCCCCTCATGTTGAGATGAGAACTTGAATCTGTCCTTTCTTGAACAATGCATCCAGCCAGGGGCTGGCCCCCAATTTTCCTTTTCCTGCAGCATCCCTTAATGTAGGTACTGGACACGTGATTCAGTGAGAAGGAAGGCCAAGGTTACCATCAGAATAGCATCTACTGTCCAAAGTACAATCAAAGTGCTGATAAGACTCCAACAAAACAGAGGCCCAGACAGGACCTTCCACATTTAAGGAAAGATGTAGAATTTTCTCTGTTCCCACCACTGAAGAAATGTTTGCACTTAAGAGATTTTCTCTGAAAGTTTTGTTTGTTTGTTTGCTGTGTGTGTGTGTATGTGTGTGTGTGTGTGTGTGTGTGTGTGTTTGAGACAGGGTCTCCCTGTAGCCCCAGTTGGCCTGGAACTCACTCTGTAGACCAGGATGGCCTTGAACTCACAGAGATTCACCTGCCTCTGCCTCCCAAGTGCTAGGATTAAAGGTGTGTGCCACCATGCCCAGCCTCTGAAAGTTATTTTTATTGCAACATAATGCAAATGATGAATGCAGGGTAAGTAGGCAGTATAGTTCACCTATCCTCTGTCAAACTCATCTACATTTACTAATATATAGATGGAAAATTAACTTTGATTGAATCATTGAAAGGGCTTAGCTATACCATATCAGAGACTTGCACATTAAGTCCAGCTTTCTGTTAAGTCCAACTTGGCAGGAGAGTTACCATTCAAGTGAGGGTCTGAGAGAGCTGGGAATATAGTGCTGATTGCTTTGATTGCTAATGACCCAACTCATCTTGAAATTTTGTTCAGGAGCCTTAGGGAAAACTGGTTCTTAGTATTGTCTATACCTCTCTGTTGCGCTCTTAAATCCTGTGGTGACAGAACCTTTACTTGAAGATATATCAGCTTACAACTTTAGCTTTACTTCAAATTTAAAGATATCCGTGTCTCAATTTATAAGCTCCTGTCATGAGAAGCTTGCTTTTGACAATCTACATTTTACTGTTTGATTTCATTTCTATACTTCCCCAGTTTTCCTGAACCAGTCTTTTCTCATCACATTTTTACAAGTGACTTTTTTCAAGAAATCAGTCTCCTATTAACTTGTTCCCTTTATAGTTGATGCTTAAAAAGTGCAAGTTTCAGTTAGCCTCAGAATCTGCAAAGAGAGAACTATACCTATAGACTATCTATTTAGCAAATTAATATTTTGTTCATTAAAGCAAGCATCAGTTGAAATATTAAAATGTCATAGAGCTTTCAAAGTTTCTATAAGCCTTACCATCATTTTCAACAGTCAATTAAGTCAATTAAGCACAGTGGATGAGAATGTGGGTTCCCGAGCCAGACTGCTTAGGCTGTGTCCTTGCTTTAGAACTGGCTAGATTCTGGGTGATCTTGGGGCAATTCACTGAGCTGTGCTATATATATAAAACAGCAGTCATAGTAGAAATTTCCTCATAAGATTCACTTAAATTCTATAGTGTGTGAAAAGTACTTAAGGCAGTAGGTAATGCTCATTTCTATACATTTACTGTTTTGAAGGGCACCCTGAGTCATGATCATACAGGCAGAAATCTTGCTCTGGAAGAAAGCAAGCCTGAATCCTTCTTGTAGATGAATGACCAACCTGAAAAAAATTATTTGATATTTCTTATTGTTTATGAATCTGTGATATCATTCCCCAATCTGAAGTTTAATGAAGATACTTTAAAGGAGATCACTACAAAGATATACTTAAATGGTAAAAAAATAATTAGAAAAGAGATTATCTTTTAATTTCTTTGGCTTTGTATAGAGAAGGCCCTTCCTATTCCACCCCACTGTACATTTTTTTTTTTTTTACTTTTGGTTTGATCTGATCTGGGCTCTTGGTAAACAAGTGAATAGGAAGAAGTAAAAGGAAAGCAGCTTTGCATTTGAAGCTGGCAGATGTGGATTGTGTTGGGGGATGCGATGGGGTTAGGGTACCATCTCATCCCAAGAAACATAAGAGAAATTCAATATCTTGAGTTATTATCTGAAACTGTTACAAATTCCATCTTCAAAATGACTGATATTTATACTTCATGGGCTTACGACAAATAAAATTATTGCTGATCTTCTGGTTTACTTAAAAATATATCACTTATGGGGCTGGAGAGTTGGCCTAGCAGTTAAAAGTGCTGACTGCTCTTACAGAGGACCCGGGTTTGATCCCCAGCACCCACATGGTGGCTGAGAACCGTCTGTAACTCCAACTCCAGGAGAACTCCAGTTCCAGGGAAATCTGACAACCTCTTCTGACCTCCGCGGCATTGCACGACACAGGTGCACAGACCTACATGCAGAGAGTACATTCATATAAATAAATAACTAATAATAAATATATAAATAAATAAATAAAGAAATTATATCTATATATATATATATATATATGACAGAACTGGGCTGATTTAGTCCTACCATCAGGGTCACCAGAAAGAAAAAGAAAAACCTTGTATCTTGACCTATTTCTAACCTGGTTCTTCCTCAATGCTATATGTGATCTAAAACCAAACCACAACTTCTCATAATAAGATAAGTCAAATGATTTTTGAGTCATAAAATCTTTCTTAAATATAGAAAATACAGCTGGATGGAGTGTTGCATGCCTTTAATCCCAGCACTTGGGAGGTAGAAGCAGACGGATTTCTGTGAGATAGAGGCCAGCCTGGTCTACATAGCAAGTGCCAAGCCAGCTGGGGCTACAAAAGGAGACTCCTCAAAACAAACAACCCTCAAAAATGATAAAAATACTCCAACAAATACAGATAATACACTCTTCAAGTTTTATTTCATATGAGAAATTCTCCCTTTTCAGAGTAATTCTGTTTGATAAGCTATTACAGATGAAATAATATAACCAACCATACCAGCAGCACCTCACAGTCTGGATGTTTATATCCCTACTTCTTCAGAGGTAAGGAACATGAAGCTCTTCTCCAGAAAAGAGGCTGCTGTCATAGCATTGTATAACATGTGGCCTCCAGAATGGCCCTCAGCCAATCCCTTAATCCCTTTGTTCATACTGAACTGATCCAAAGGCAAGCCAGGCTCTCTGAGTCTTCTCTTTCAAAGGCATGATGAGAATGCTCCCTACCAACTGCTGTGTGGTTCATTAAGGAGAAAGAGTATGCAAACGCAATTTATGAATGAGAAAATACCCCCTAATTAGGCAATTATTTTAAGCACTCAGCTAAAGATACCTTGATGATACATTCTGTCTTCATAGTTAGGAATGATTCATTTTTTCCTACACCTTCTATTTTTCTATTGTTTTCATCTTTTTTCTGCAAATGTATGTTTTTTCTTCAGATTTGACAACAGTCATTAACCATATTCATACAACTTTTCTCCATGTGGATTCTTTTTTTTAATGTTTATAATATGTTTATTTTATAGATACAAAGAAATATTTACAAACAACAGCAAACAAAATCAAGGTCTCTTTTCCTATAGGCACTGGCTTTAGTTCTGGGAGGGTCAGGAAGAGAACGTCCTCCTGGAAGCTGTTAATTCTCCTCCACAAGTGGCCTGGAAGCTGGAGGGATACTTAAAAGATTCCTTGTGTGTGAAAGTACTGTCTCAAAGCAGCCTGTGCTCCCTCAGCACAGCTGGGGTCTGCTGGGCAGTGTGGGAAGCACTAGGGGCACACTGGGGACTACCAGGAAGTGATAGGAGCACTGGGAGCACATTGGGTCTGCTGCAATTTGTGAGGAGCACTGGGAGCACACTGCAGTCTACTGAGATTTGTGAGGAGCACTGGGAGCACACTGGAGTTTTCTGGGCAGTGTGAGGAGCACTGGAGCACACTGGGTTCTGCTGGAGAGCACTAGTAAATGAATATAAGTTGTTGCATTCTGTTACATATTTAACATTTGGAGTACATTTATGCTGTTTCATGTACATTTACTCATACACACATGAATACTCTCTTTGTGAATATACACCTCTTTTCCTCTACCCATTCATCTGTTGACAGACACATGTTTATTCCCTTTCTCATATACTGTGTTACATGGACTAAATTATTTTTGACATATGCCCAGCAGTAAGATTCTTGGATCACAAGGAAGTGCCTCTAGTTTTTTGAGGACTTTGCATCCTGATTTTCACCATGGCTGTACTGCCCCATACTCTTACTGTGAACAAAGCTTTCCTTTCCCTTATATCCTTGATATCCTTAGGGTAAATAAAACTCAGGGCAAATAAAAAGTAATGCCATTTGCCACAATGCGAATGAACCTAGATAAAATTATGTTAAGTGATATAAGGCCTGGCACAGAAAGACAAATACTCTCGGGCTCTCAATAATGTGAAATAAAAAATAGACTCAGAAATAGAAAGTAAACAGTGATTACTAGACGAAGTGTCCGGTAGGAGGGCAGGCATGGAGGCTGTCAGTCAAAGGGCTCCAAGTTTCACTTAGGATTTTGAGGTCAGCTCACCAGCAAGTTATCTACAATTAATAACACACTGTTTCACAGTAAGTGGATTTCAAAGTCTCATCAGTTATAAAGATATATGAGCAATGTATCTATCAACTAGTTCCATTCAATCACTCCACAATCCACAAATGGTACATTATATTCCACAAACGCATAAATATTATGATTTGTAATTA